>CM023458.1:11722188-11922188 GCA_013339765.2 Haemaphysalis longicornis
TAGCGCATATTTTAGGATAACGCACGTAATGTATTTTCACCGTTACCGTCGAGGAACATCCATAATACGAATTCGGGTAAAGTAACAACGCCACAACTCTCGCGTTAAGCTGAAACCGCCGTTTCTGGGTGCGCTCTCCCAAGTGGAGTAGCTATCATCATCGCCAGGTTGTGTGCCAATTGCTAGCGCCACCACAAAGCTGTAGTTTAATGTGCAGTAGCCTAGCCAGCCTAGCTGAGTTTGCCCCTTTTCTCTCTCGTATTGGGTGTGTCAGTCGGTGGCCGATGGGTCGTTCGGTTGTTTCTCACGCTACTGACGTGTGCGGGCAGGTATGTCTTTGTTGTGAGTGATCTTTCTGCGAATTTTGTGCGAGGTCCAACGATGAAGGCAGCTAGCCACGCAGTTAAGAAGCCGCGACAGTAGTCATCGTCGCGGTATGAACGAAGACGTCTGGGGGTCGCAGAACACCGAAGAAGATGCGATACTGTAAAAAATTGATGTTCCACTGCAGATGAACAAAGTGTACACTTTCATCGGTCACTGCGATGATGTACCCGATGAGGTGTTGCTCAGAGTGGAATCCGTCGTGCGTGCTGAACTCGCCGGAAGAAAATAACTGATTTCTTGAAATAAAGCTACTTTGAAGTGAGTGCAACGTTTTGATTTCAGAGTTTGCTTGTCTGCACACGCGCATACTTTCAAGCTACGTCATTTTCACGCCTATGTATGAGCCCTGGCATATAGCCACAAGTTTTTCATTACAACGATATTTCAAAATAACGAATGATTTTGAGCGGTCCCGCGCGGTTCGTTATATTGAGATTTCGCTGCACTGGGATGTGTTTACGGCCAAATATGGCTATCCGCCGGAAAAGCCGTTGGATTACTTTAGTCTTTTTAAGTTCTCTTTCGTTTGTTTATGCCAATGATGTACATTTATACCATTACAGCGATAAAATAGGTCAACTTCGCTAATCATGTATTTTTTTACGAAGAATAAAGGCGTGCTGAGCAGTTTGTTCATTTACGCTATTTGTAGCGTTCAAATTTGTAACGTGGTAGAAGGCGCATTTTTTAAGTGCGAATGCACTTCTTAAGCGAGCCTGAATCGTCCGCCGCCGTAGTCCGCATAGCAACAGCTGCGGGTGCGCGCGCTCCTCGTCTTCCTCCTCGTCTTCCCTAGCAACGGGGGAGATGGGCGCGCGCTACTCTCCTCCTCCTCTCTCCGCTCAGTGACTGCAGGTGTTGGGCGCCTCCTCTCCACTTCGGGCGGGAGAGCTCTCGCTCGCGTAGCGGGCGCTCCGCATTCCGACGCGTGAGGGCGCTCGTGTAGCCCTCGCCGTAACGGCGGGCGCTACTCTCCTCCTCCTCTCTCCGCTCAGTGACTGCGGGTGTTGGGCGCCTCCTCTCCACTCCAACATCACGATATCCACCGTAATCGCGCAATCAACAACCGTGCATTCGCACTTACACACTCTCCCCCTCGGGGAAGTGCGAGGGAATTTTTTTGTTTTGTCCGATAATTTTTGTTAATTTTTTTTTCTATTTTTTTATTTCTTGGTTTCTAGAAATTATGTCCCAATAATTATATCCATATAAGCTATTGTATGGATTAAAGGTGTTACTTCCGAAAAATGTACTTTTTTGTCGAAATACAGGGCATTACATGGCTCGCCGTATTGGGTATTTTTAATTTCGTATTTTGAACATGCCTTTATGGCTTTTCTTCGTTTATTCTACGATTTTTGGTATAGATTTATTAGACGCACAGTTTTGATTTCCGTAGGATCAGTTTTGTTAAATTTTATTTGTTTAGTGTTTTTTATTTTTCAAAATTCTCTCCAGCCGATTATCTCCATTTACGCTATTATAACGATCAAAGGTGGACCTTCCGCCAAATCTGCACTTTTGTGGAAAGACATACGTTAGACGGTTTGAAATTTTGCCATTTGTTATTTCGCGTTTTGAGCGTTTTCTTGCGGAGTTTTTTCGTTTATTCTGCTGTTTAAGCGGAAATGCATAAAATGCATATTTTTGGCTTTGTCACATTTTATAATCTCTTCATTTTTCTCTTTTTTTGTTTTTCAATTTTATGCACTACCAGTGACCTCTAATTATTTTATTATAACTATTAACGGTGCCACTTCTGCCAAATCTGCATTTTTATGGAAATACAGGGCGTTACACTGTCCCGGCAGTCGAGGTACTCGCAAAGAACTCTACGCCTTTTAAAAAAACGGCCATTGGGACCGGGACCTAACCCTCGACCGTAAATTCAGCACCAGAATAGCCACTAAGCCAGCGTGACCGGCCATACGCAAATCCCGCAGCGTATTATGTGAGTTCGTCACCAATCCATATTATCATCATCAGCCTATCTACGCCCACTGCAGGGCAGAGGCCTCTTCCATCGATCTCAATTCATCTAGGTCCTGTGCTATACCCTTAATATAGGCCCACGGTAACAATTGTATCCGTGTTTTAACAGAAATACCGCAATAACACAAGACCACGGCGTCTAAAACGTGAACAAATAAACAAAATTTAAATGACGTTACAATCAGTTGAAGCAAACTTCTTGAATGTAGACTAAGTGGTCTTCAAACTTATACGTAAGCTCGTTGATAGGAGGAAAACACAAACTCTAACAACAAGAAAAGAAGAGACAAGCCGCAAGAACTCGTGGCTCAGTAGTGTAGACAAATTTACGAGGGCGCTCGCAGGAAAATAAATGAAATTGTATACATCACTCGTGATTTGCCATGTTCCTACTTATCGTCATCATTTTTAGTTTTCCGACCAAACGAACAAAATCTCAATATGAAATCACTTTACGGGGATGTCTCAGACGTGTGCTCACTGAGCCTAACAGATGTAGACCACGAAATAGCTTATAGATTTTCAATATATTAGAAAGCACCAAATGTGACGCAATCACTATTTTGCAGCATCCGGAGAGCTGGTCAAAGGAAATAAATGTTCACTCGACTTATGAAAATTTAAATAATATTGATCTTCTAAACGATTATGTGTTCTTATGTAGCACACGCTCTCCAAATAAAGTTCAAGTGGCAAATCCTGAGGCACTTGCTTCTTCGGGCTAATCAGTGTTTTGCAATTCTTGCTCGGGTTGAGAACCGAGATCTCGAAGACACAAAATGTTTTCACGAAAATTGAGCTGAAGCCATTCTTCTAGACCCTACTTCATTATGCCTAGAACGCGCACTTATGCTCTCTCCTGCTGTGTCGGGCCAACCTTGAAGATCCATGTGCTCTATAGGTGAGAAATGCTCTGATGAGGTTCTCTTGAAGCACAAACAATCTTCACTGCGCACAAAAACGGTGCCAAGAATATAAGCTGATTCGTTCACATAGAGCGCATTTGTTAATAAACATTTCACCACCAAGAGATCAAAAGTGTAAACTAACCTATTAAAACAAAACTAAAACGCAAAGCGAAGCTAGATAAACGGTGGCATTGCAGTCGACCAGTTTTTAATCTCCCATGTTTCCTTTCGAGAACTATTGCCGACATTGGTTGTTTACAAACCAGGCTAACCACGGTGACACCTGTTTATTGCACAATCCAGTTTTTTTGTTGTCGCAATAAAGCTGGATTGCTGCATATTTTAGCTGGGGGTTTGTTTTCGCTTGCTAATACCCAGTATGCAGGAATTAGGAAATTAACAAAGGTGGGGTGCGATTGAAGCAGAGTTTACGCACTGAAACGCCGATTGTGTATTCATTGTAACCTCATAAGGCTATTTCCGTTTAAGACATTTTGCTGCGTGTACGCCGTACATCTGTGCATTTAGGGCGCAGGAGTGGACATTTCGAGTTCTCAGTGCATCATGAGAAAACATTTGCAATGGTAAGACCCAGGCAACTACATTTACCAACTTCATTCAGAGCATAGTTTATTATTTAATTTCGAAAATCGTGAAAGTCATTCTTTGGTAATTTCTAGTGAAACAACTTAACGGACGACCATTGTAACAGCATGCGGTGGGGAACAACATACGGAGAGTGCCGCAACATGGCATGGACCCTCAATTTTCTGCACCACAACAGCGCTTGTCCTCTCACCTAGTTTGTTTGAAGCGTCGATGCTCCCACAACCTACATTTCACTTATAAGGTGCACATAGATGACTTCGGAGATTTTTTTGTTCTCGTCAAAAACCTGTGTTCGGAAATGTTTTTGTTCGGAAAATTTTGAGGTTAGTTTGAAAAAGTTATGAGAATAAGTTGGTCCAATTTTTGCCGTGCGGCATGTCTTCAGCACCAAAAACATAAGCTTAATTTGCCACGACAATCGTAGGATACTTTGTCCCCCTTTTTAAAAGCTTTTCGAGCTGTATTGGTATGGCGGATCTAGGTGTCGCGCACACTATGCCATGAAAATAATCTCGCCGCTCCTACGGTACGTATTCTCTGTTTAGAGTTTTCGCCGGTGGATGGGCCTACGTGGGTTCAACTGATGGCATTAAAAGTTTAAAAGTGGCGTGAATTCCGTTTGTTTTGGGCAGCTTGGGCTTACCTTTGTGTTAACCGGACAACCGTGTTTTAGGCCAATCCCACGCGGTGGCCATCCACATGAACGTGTGCCGGGTGACGAAGGTGCGGAAGCTGGCAGGAGCTGTGTTTAGAACATGGCGGACAGGATGTGATTCAGCGATTGCGGAGCGGGCTCTGCGAGAATCAAACCTTGGTAACGGAACTACCAATAAATGTGTGCTGTACCGTGGACTCAGTGTCGTTCTTGGAGACCGCGTCCCGGGTACTCGACACCTGGCACATTGCCTGTAGCGAACTTGATCCAGTGAAGACGATGCCGACACGTTAAATTCCGGCTGCGCGGAAGTGCGTCACGAGTGGTGGGACGTGGTCTTATCGGAAGGACGGGAAGCGGCATTGCTGTGGTGTCTGATTGTTGAGCAACGCAGCAGACCTCTAGCGTGCCGGAGGATGTTCGTGATGATCGCACTACATGAAGGAGGAAGTCGATATTCCTGAAGGCACCGGCAGGAAACTCTTTTAGGCTAGTAGCATTTTTTCCTCAACGTCCAGTTTAACGGATGAACAAGAATGCTTTTTTCTACACCACATCACCACCTATTTCGTCCAAAAGGTTGTCAGTTAAGGAAGGTAGAAGTAAACGGAACAACTCTGTGAAAGCTGTCACCATGAAAACGAAAAATGCAAATATTAATGCGGGTGCATTTGATGCCGAGTACCCCCACAGCCAGGATCTTGTAGCGTACTGCATTTTTACAAAAATGCAGATATCGCAGAAGTTTTATTTGCAATCGATTTAATTGCGTAAATGGAGACAACTGGTCGCATGATATTTTGAAAAACTGAACAGGAGGAGGAGTAAACATTTAATTGAGCAGTCAATGTTGTTATTATAAAAATTGTTCAAAAATACGGAAAAGGGCGAAACGTGTAACGCCCTACATTTTCACAATAATGCAGATTTCGCGAAAGTTCCACCTGTAATAGTTTACCATCAATGGAAATAATTGGTCGAATGAAAGTTTGAAAAGCTAAAAAAATAAAAGAATAATAATTACGGAAAATGGGGAACCGTGTAACGCTCGGCATTTCCCCAATAATGCAGGTTTGCGAAAGTTTCAAAGGTATTCGTTATAATACTTTTAGTATTGGTCGGAAGAAATTTCGAAAACCTGAAAAATACATAAATTATTTAAGAATCACGGAATTGGCAAACGTGTAACGCATAGCGTTTCCACAAGAATGCACATTTCACAAAGTTCCAATGTAATCGCTGTAATAATTAATGCAGATAATTCGTCAGACAAAATTTTAAAGTGGTAAAGAAATTATAAAGCTATAAATTAATTACTGAAAATGGCGAACCGTGTAACACCCCGCATTTCCACAATAATGCAGACTTAGGGAAAGTACCACGTGGAGTCGTAATAATAGCGTAAATTGAGGTAATTGGTCGAACGAAGTTTCGAAAAAATAGTAAATAACAAAATTGTGAAAAAATTCAGAAAATACAAATCGCATAACAACCTGAATTTCCACAATAATACATATTTTACGGAAGTTCCATCTATAATCGTTATATCGGCGTAAATGAGATAATTGTAGAAAGAAAATTTTAAACGTTAAAAAAATAACAAAAATGTATAAGAAATAGGATAAATAGGGAATCGTTGAAAGCCGTGCATTTCTATATTAATGCAGATTACACAAAAGCTCCTTCTTATTCGTTATAATAGCCTCAACGGAGATAATTGGTTGGACAGGATTTAGAAAAGCCAAAAAATATGGCTGGAACAAACTCGCACTCAAGCAAGCGGCATAAGAACGCTACGCATTAAGTAGATAACTCCGCGAACTTCAGCAGAATTTTTTTTTGCAGAACTACGGAACATTTTTATACTATTCTGGCATTTACTGGCCATAAAGGTATAGGGTTAATAGCTGCGGACCCGCTGGAACAAATTATTTTTCTCAACCGAAGCTGCGGCCGCTCGTGAGTTATCTGCTTAATAATTTTCCAGTGGAACTGCTTTGCTTTACCCTCAGCAAGCGAAGGTAGTCCAGAAAGATATTAGTGAGTGGGCAGGATGTGCACTTGGTGCAAAAAATGAACGCGGTACCGCCCCACGCTCCCCTCAAGTCCAGTACCTTGTTACGAGTGCAACACAAGCAACACGGAGCACTCTCTTTATTTCTGCTTTCGTTGTTGTTGTTCATGCTATTTTTCTGTCTTCCTTTTCGTCTATTTGCATTCTGTATCGATTTCTTTTTTGCTCTCTGCGTGCACTTCTCTCGCCATAATTTAGACTTTTTTTCTCCTCCTTGTGCGTTCACGTGTTTTCTCAGCTAGCCGCTTGCATGGCCTAGATTTCTTCAGCTGTCTTTCCTGAATGCTGCATGCAGCAAAGAAAACTGTAGCGGAATTTGTTGGCGTTTGACTGCAAATCGAAGGGACGCTTTGACCCTCTAATTTCATTCGAGGGTAGTGCGGAACCATTAGCCCGAAGGATAACTCACATTCTGCTTGTCGTTATCTTTAATTTTCTTTTGGGAAGGGAATGGTACCCTTATTGCCGACCTCTGCCAGTCACGTTCGTTTCCCCACCTCCACCCTTCCTCAAAAAAAGAACGGCACTTGTGCGTAAAAAACAGTGCTTTATTAAGCGAATCTTATGTGAGGTGGGTTATGGTTAGATTGGAAACTTTTTCTCGGTCATAAAAGGGCGTCGCTTTTGTACTACGATTGTATGTCTTATGTCCATAAGCAAAACGTTCCTTCGAAGCACGAGGCCTTCCATGCATACGTCCCGGTGTGTGTGCAGTTGGCATGCGGTCAGCGATGATGTCGGACGCCTTTCAAAACATGACCTGTACCTCATCATTAGTTAATAAAAGGCGCTATTTTGGAGACCAACATGATTTCAACTTCAAGCTGTCAGAGCGCAAGGGCTCACGGCCGATGACTAAGCATCACAGTTGGCAAACTGAATACACTTTATTTTCTCTTGCTCAGATACATCCCCTAATATAGGCACGCATTTAAAGTAGATTAGTTATGAACAGCCACCATATGCAAGACTAGAAGAGTCTCAAATAGATAATAAAAATTTCTCATTTCTTGCCACAGTGCGACCTGCGTCATCCCTGTTATGCTCGTAGGGCCCTGTCTTTGCGGGTTTGCTGGTCTAGTTCTTCCGGCTATGCCGAATGAAGAGAAGTAAAATCTATCATTAGAGAACGCCAACTAGCCTTATACACGCCACCGCTGCTCCAGAGAGCCACCGGAAACTGGACTAGCAAGCACACGGAACGCCGACTAAGAAAATACTGTGCAAACATGAACATGGCTGACGCGGGTGCAGCAGGGGATAACCTTTGATATACCTTTACGTCTACCTGACTGTCCACTGAACTCGGAAACAGCGCCTAATAAATATTATCGCTAAAAAAAAATCCAAAGGATGATATGCGAAAGCTGATGCATATGATTGAACGATCGCGCATCAAATTCTGAGTTATGCACACTCACAACAAAAAATGCTGGGAATCTTAAACTCTCTTTGACAAACCCCGGACTCTGATAAGCCGTCTTTGTCGATGCTCAACTGTCTTCAACTTTTCCGACACCCTCACCGCACTGTGGATTCAACACTACCGGGCAAACGACATAATAAATAACAACTACGCAACAAAAATAAAAAATAAACTTTATCAAGCGATACCGTCTTAGCACAAAGACATGAACGACCATTCGGCAAAGTGTTCAAATGCGTGATTCAGTTTTCTTCTAACCCCTTGACCGCTACAGCGGCTCTGGTGAAGAAGAGTGGTGACCCCTAACGATTTTGTCTCGACTACCACAGCCTGAAAGATGCCATGGAAAATGGGGCGTACCCTTTACCAAGGACTGAGGGCGCACCTGACTGCCTTCACTCAGTTTCCTACTTTTCTTTCGTGTACCTACAGTTCGAACACAGGCAGATTCTTATGCATGCCAGCGACAAACACGATTTTAGTTAGATAAGACGGTCACATAAGACGGACTTTACGTAGTTACGGTCAGATAAGATGAACCATACGTTCACTCATATGCCTTTTTAACCTGTGAAATGCAAGTACCAGCATCGAAATGTGTATATATACCGTTTTGCTGGCACTGCACAGCATTATATCAGCAGGTACAATTGGGATTACGTCGGAATTTTAGGTCGCACTTTCGATTAAAATTTGCATAACACACGCCTAGTTTTTTTTGCTCTGTGCATATACAAGTGGGTATGGTATCGAAATGACGCTTTCGCGAGCGCCGAGCCCTTCCTATAAATTTAGCTTGAGCGGAATGGTTGGCGACAGGACCCCAAAAAACGAACCCAGTCGCACCCTCCAAGGAGCCCCAGTTTATTGAGTGTTTAAAATTTTTTTGTGACCTCAGATTCTAGCTTTCTATGCTCCGTAACCCGATATACTCCTTTCACATGTACTCCCGAATTTGACAACACTCTTTGCAAGCTAATGTTTATGTTTACAGGGCGGCTAAGTATTTTTCGTAACTTTGACTGTGTATACCCACTGAAGTTCATACAGACGCCATCGTTCAACCTCACATAGTCGTCAACACGTGTTTTAATATGGCAGTGGTTTTCCGATCAAGGCAGTATGTAACTGCACTGTCACAGGAGAAGAGTTTCAAGCATAAATGTTCGCAGCGCAACGCTTTCGTTCTGACTAGCACGGCGATAGTGTCCCTGTACTTACCATAACACAACTTCTTGGCTTGGGAACCTACGCGACCCTTCTGGCCTCCTTGCGTGGTGGGATCGGCGGATAGAGGAATGCAACTTTACTCCCACCTACAAGAGTGGCCCCAAAGGTTCGGAAGCGAATTGTTTTTGCCGGTTTCCAATAGAAACAATGGACGATAATTCTGACAAAATTGACGACTGTCTTGCCGCTGCAACAACGGAGTTGCCCGACCTGAATACTTTAAAGACGGTGCGACAAAATCAGAACCTTAACTCACTGTTCGATTCCCACGTAACTGTCGAGTCACGCAGCTTCTTGTGTATTCTCGACGCTTCACACTACAAAAAGCTCCACACGGCAACCGATTTCCGATTGCTCCGTGTGGATCCCAAAACTTCGCTTTCTTCGGTTATCGGCGCAATGCAAGAAAACGCCACTGCAGGTTACCCTAGGTTTCGCTCAGACGCTTTATCGCTCCAGCCAAAGCATTGGCTAACCCAGAATCGTCAAGTCATGTACCTTGTGGGGACCAGATTTCTTACACAGACCTAGCTCGCACTCGAACCTCGGCCGCAAGTCTAGCTTCACTGAACACCGCGACGGACCGCCAGCTGGCGTAGCGCAGCGAGCAGCAATGAACACCGAAGACACAGAAATCGCCAACACCGACGTTTATTGCCACCGCAATAAGGAACGTTGGACGCGTCGCTCTACCACCACCAAGACCACCCTGGTCAGGACGGGAGAAACAGGCACGAGGGCCGACAAAGGAAGGGCAAAATGAAGCAACATGTACCTACCGCCGCTCCCGATGATGGCTGGTATCCAAAAGAGAGCCTTCTTCCGTCGTACGCCCCGGTCCAGCCCGCCCGGAGCTCCCGGGCACGACAACCCGGTCCCGTGAGGGAGTCGGCAGAACCCCCGGCGTCATCCTCCCGCGGCGGAGAAATGCACGGCGGCAGGGATAGAGAGAGAGGGACCTCCTTCCTCTCGCCTCCGTAGCGAGCCGGAAGATAGGGAAGACGGCGCACCTCTGTAATTCCCACAACCTATACCAGAGTAACGTCAGTTTTGTTATTTTCCATTCTCTTTATCCGGCTCTATTCGCAGCGATACTGGGTAGGCAAGACGCCGCTCCTCGTTTCACTATTTGTTCTCTCTCTGCGAAGCTTTTTCTTCCTGCATGTGTCTCTGCCTCTCCACGGCGCGACTAGAGGCAGCGCATACGGAACAACCGTCCGCCGCTGAGGCCGGAGCAACAGCGAAAGGCAAGGTCGGAAGTCACTCGCGTTCGTCGCACCGTAGTAAGAGAAATCTTAAGTCAGCGTTCTGAGGATTGCAAAATAGCGGTTACCTGATCCACAGGGACCAATCGCAACAAGAAGTCTTTTAGATGCGAAACATCTCACGGTCGGGGCTATGTCTCTCCCTCCGCCGTGCGGCGTCGACACCCCTGCTGCGCATGCTCGGCTTGGTGAACGCCCGGTGGTGTCTTACCCTTTAATGGCTCCTGGAGCGACAGTGTTGCCGGTGTCTTCCTGGGCCGGCATGAGACGAGCACGCTTCACGCGCCTTCGACGTTTCATCGTCATCGGCGGCGGCGTGCGTCGGCCAGTCTCAGCGGACCGTGATTACAAGCAGCCCACAACGTGCATCGACCTTATCTTCAGCAACTTTAGGGTTCATTCACAACAACAGCCCTTGACTTTACATTCCACAGACCATAACACGGTCATAATAAAAGCGGAACGCCAACCACTGCTCGACGTCACCTACGTTGAACATGATGATGATATTGTCTAAATAAAGACAAACTCATACCACGTACAACGTCTCTCTCTCTCTCTCTCTTTAATGCCTCTCCACTCACCTCCTTTAAAACCCCCCACCCCCTCCTATAAAATTACACCATCTTCCCGTAGGGAACCCTGAGTAATAAGCGAAGCAGCCATAGGGTCAACGTAATTTCCCATTTCGTAGTTCGGTAGTTACCATGAAAACCAAACGGTAGATATAACGGGAGCTACGTACCTCAACCTAACGGATACGACGAACTGAAAATAAATGGGCACCTAAATCGACCCCATGGCTGCTTCGCATACTACTCAGGGTTCTCCTACGGGAAGATAGTGTAATTGTTTTGCCTTGGGTTAGTAAAAGGTCAGACTGCTTCGTATATCGTGAGTTCAAGCTGAACAACAAGGCTGGTGTAGTGCAAAGTGCTGTAAAATTACGTGTAGCCTGTTTTCTGTAAAATTTTGCTACTTCGTATTGGAAATCAGTGTTTTTTGCCGCACGTTGCGTTCGCGCACAGTAGGATGTTCGTAACATGAATAAAGTGTTGAAGTGCGATTTCGGCTGTCGCATTAACTGTCCAAGCAGCGTACGCCGACATTCAGTGCGCCGTATCGGCGGGCCTAGCGGGCGCGGTGCCGGCAGGGCGGGGAGAAGCCAGGAGTCGACAGCTTCACATTCTGCCCCACCCTCCGGGCTGCGCCTCCTTGCGTTGTTACAACGACACTTACAACGCCTCGTAGCAAAACATGGTGCCGACGTTTCCGTGACAACTAACACTCATTACCCCCCCCCCCCCCCAGCGCCGTCAGAGGATCGGAGGAGGACTTGGCACCAGACGCAGATGTAACGTGACCACTGGGCTGAAGGCTACAATGGCGCCTCCTGTAGGTTCGTCGTGCGTTGCTAGTAATGTCAGCCGTACAAGACTCCTAAATGCAGTCCACCTGGGTAACTCCACCCAATAAACACACCGCACTCTGCATTTAAGAAAGCCGGTGGGAGAGAGTGAGACAGAACTTTAAATAAGCTTTAGGTCCTTATTTCAGGCATCCATGCGGCATCTTCCTCAACTGTCCCTCTCGACCAGCAGAAGTTGATCTGACGTTGGGGAGCTGGAAGCTTCGGCAATAGCTTTCACATGCCAAGCCGCCGCAGTGTCATCCCCTAATCTCGATGGTCATGCCGGTAGCTATTAGCAGGCTGCGCTGCACGTATTGAAGGCCACGTGTTCGCGCGTTGTTGTTAACCGTTTTGACCTCTGTACATGCGCCGACCGCAGGGGCCCTAGTGCAGTGCCTATCGCTCTTGCAGCGCAAGCGTGACTACGCTGCGGGCTCCCGCTTTTGCTATCATTTTAGGCTGTGTCTGCCGGTGTTTGTTGATGCCAGAGTGCATTACAAGGTGCGCAAGTAAGCGCCACTCCCGCGTTATTCCAGGCACAGTGCACGAGCTAAGTTTGCTAGAATTAGCAGTTTCTGTGGTGGTTTCTCCCGCGTTCTCCGGCTCATTAATCGTTCCTCGGTAAGGTATTCTCGGAATTACATGTCTGGAGGAAATTTGAGGATATACTCACGGCGGTATGGGCCCTGTATTATCTGGGTAGATGGGACCAAAGTTCCCAAGCAGCATCTATACAGACCCAACACATGCGATATGCCATGGCACCAGATGAATTTACTTCACTCAGCGATGTGAAGGCTAGTTTACCACTGCGGACCATTTTTGGGGTAACAAAACATGTTGGTATGAAAGGCAAAAAACATGCAGGTCACGTTTATAACCAATACAAAGCTTCATAATTTTACCGACCCTACAATGTTCGGTGGAGAATTTTGTGGCCCAGCAATCTTCAGTATGCTACACCTGGGCAACTCAAATTATTTGCAACTCACATCTGCCAGCACGTGCATGTCGGCCTCTCCTTGAGGTAGACAACTGCTCATCTTCAGCGTCCGCGTAAATCACGAGCTTGGCAGCAGCAATTCCAGGGGAATTTCCGCTAACCGATTTTCGCGTCGCGTAGCTACCAATGCTTCTCCTGTCCTGTCATGGCGCCTGTGTTCTCGCCTTTCCTTTTTACGGCTAACCTAGCGCCTCAACCTTGCCAAAACATTGCATTTTTTTGTTTCTGGAGGTCGTGCGTATAGCGGCGAAGGATTTGAAAAAGCCTGTGTTTATTCCTGGCTGCGGAGGCAGTACGTCTTATGCGGGCGAAATGCGGGAACTTCGTGCAAGCTTCCGTGCACATTAAAGAACTTATTTCAGGTGGGCGAAGTGAACCCTGTTCTTTGCTACGCGGGAACGGCCTTCTCACACCTGAAGCAACGTCTGAATGGACGCGAAGTCTCTTTTCTCGCAAATATGGGGGCATGCGCTTGGAGGTCGACGTTTTCTATTTGTCAGGCTGCGAAATTAGCATTTGTTTCACAAGTCGTGCACATGAACAAAAAGTCCACCGTATATCTGCACGCTTCGCTGCAATATCTTCGAAACACGATAGTAATCTGCAGCTCCTGCCACAAAACTGTCCTCCCCTCACCCCGCCAACTGTCATGCCATTCTCATCTGGTCTCGGTCCTCTGGGGGACCGTCGGGTTAGATGGGCATGCCCACACCATGTGGAAAGTACCCGCAAACGGATGACCACAGTGTGGGCATACCCCGGAGAAGGCCGGATTGAAATGCTTAAGTATCGCCTGGCACAATACGGTGTTAGTGTATAGGCGTAAGAGCCAGCGCTCGGAAACCTTAGTCATGCCCGGCGACGCAGGTGGAAATCGGAGGCTGTTCGATTTTATACATCGCTGTGATGTCGCCAAATGAGGGTGACCGGGTTAGGTACTGGATCGTCAAGCGATGGAGGGTGAGGGGGGTCCCGGGAATCAATCGCACGGGCTGAGGCATCGGCAGCCTCGTTACCACCTAGTAATGCGTAAGCTGGAGTCCAGATGACGGAACGTGTATTTGGGCGGTCCATACAATAACAGCCTTTGCGGATTCGAGCAGGTGAATGGTGATGCGACCTTTCGGGAGATCTTGGCACGCACTCCGCGAATCGGTGATAATGATCCGAGATACGGGGTCCACTGCAGTGAGAGCTAATTCGACTTCCTCCGTGTGTGTAATGTCCGGGGCTCGAAAAGTGAGCCCTTGAACAGGCTCGTTTTATGGACTACAACTGACGTGCACCCCCCCCCCCCTCCCCCCCCCCCGTGGTGAGGGCCAGGACGCGTCCGTGTAGAATACTCCAAGCCGGGACCCATAGCGTCCTTGCAAGGCTGTAACCCGCGCAGTTCGCCTGCCTTCGTGAGTCCTCCTAGCCACGTCTTGGGGCAGAGGCTGGATATCCAAAGCACCATGCCAGTCCTCTGGCATCGTGGTCTGCTCTTCTGACTGATAGGTGTAGGAGATATGGAGGCGTTGTAAGAGTCATCTCCCGGCGTGCGACGTGGTTAGCCGCAGGTACTGGTTAAGGAGGTGAACCTGTTTGAGTTCCCTGTACGTGTTAGTCATGCCCAAATCTCCAAGACGCTGGTTAGACGTCGAGATGGGGAGGTCGAGGGCACGCTTCTAAAGTTTGCGGAGAATGCCTTCGAGCATGTGCACATCACATTTGCGCAAACGTAGGTAGGGTGTCAAATAGAGAATCCGACTGGTCACGAAAACATAGGCGAGGCGCAAAGCATCGCGGCTTGTGAGCCCCCCCGCTTGTTCGAGACCCGACGGACCATGCGGCCCACTTGATCTCCGACAATCGCACCGGGCCAATCCGCGTTCCGGGATTGGCCCGGGGCGCAAGGAAAGGGCGATTTGAGTCGTGTCTTTTGGTTTGGGGCGAAGATGCACGTAGTCCGATTTTGCAGAGGAACATTCAAGGCCGCAGCGACGGGCGTATTTATCTACGACCGTTGCTGCATGCTGCAGGCTGGCCTCAATGCTACCAAGGGAAACCTGGGTTGCCCACAGCGTGATATTGTCGGCGCACAGAGCGTGCCGTACACCGGGGATATCCTTCAGGAGTGGGGGTAGATGAACCATGGCAAGATTGAACAAAAGCGGAGAGAGGACCGCTCCCTGTGCTGTTCCTCGAGTACCCAGAGGATATGGGCCTTGCTCCTTGTCTTGAATGCGGAGGTGTGTTGGCCGTTCAGTCAGGAACTGACGGATGCACCTGAAAGCATTATGCCCATAGTTTGGGTCAGATGGGTAAGAATGATTTCCTGGGTAACTTTATCACAAGCCCCCTTAAGATCTAAGGCGAGGACTATTTTATCCTTACTTGGATGCCCTATCGGCTCAATAACATCACGATGGAGTTGTAGGAGAATGTCCTGAGCAGAGCGATGTGGACGAAAGCTGTACATTGTGTCAGCAAAGGTGTGCTGGACCTCGAGGTAATCAGAGAGCCTATCTCTAACCATTGTTTCTATAAGCTTCCCCACACACGAGGTTAAGGAAATGGGGCGCAGATTTTCGATGTTGATAGACCACTACCAGTTGATTGGAAAAGGGCTCTGGTAACTTTTATTCCCAAACCGGGCTTGGCGCTCGAGCCATAAGCTTCAAGATAAAGCGCGAACCCTGTTAGTATGTTCTCGTTAAAAGATCCCTGAAAAGGCAAAGTGCACTTCCATGTCTATTTTTGTTCACGTATTTGTTGTAGTATCAGTTTTGTATGGATGTTTTATTTATATGTGTCTGATGTTTTTTTTTTTGCTGAAAAATGTGGACAAGTATGAAGATGAGACCTGATCTAGTAGTTTTGCATGTTCGGCGTACATGAAAGCCTCGTTCAAGAATTCGTTTATGTTTTGGCCAGGCGAATTGAGGGACGGACACAAAGGGTATCAGACCAAACTGTTGGTGTTTAAAAACCCAACAATGACTAATGCTAGGAAACTCAGATAAACATATTTTAACAATAAGCTCGACGCGATCTCTGCGAAACGTCCTCGCTGCCATTCTCCTCATTTATGAAGTTCTAACTAGTAAAACGCGAAGTACATAAAAATGATTGGGAACCGGTAAACATATCAGCCTGTCCTGTGGATTGGTGCACTTATCAAACCACAAGTACGCGTAACGGCACCAAATGATCCCCAAAACCCGCATTATCGCTACCGCAACGCGCCGACTGAACAGACCTCTTGGCGGTGGCGCCATCTGTCCGTGCTTGAGAGAAGCACAGCAGGGCGGGGAACAAGATGTGGTCGCGCCACCAGGAGCAGTGTCAACACCTAAATATTCTTGCACTGTTTCTCACATGCACAATTATAACGGGAACTTTTTTGCTAAAAGCATCCAGAAAGTTCTGCGGGCGTCAGAAGTTGGCTCAAACCGAAACTGGCTACAAAGCGGCTACCAGCATTGCCATGAAAACAAACTTCCCCTAAAAGCTTGCTCAATACAATCCAAAACAATCCGTCAAAATCCCGCTTGGTAATTCGGGTGCGCCCGTTACGACAGCCACTCATAGCACTCATTGAAATCACTCAGGGGGAGCCATTCATAGCAAAGGCTTGTTGAGCTCAATTATCCCATACGTTCTGCTGCAGTGAACAAAAAGGCCCAAACCTGGTTTACGCGATTACCACAGAAATGTAGCGCGTGTCCCTGCCACATTGCTCTTTCTCGTTATTTTGAAATGCTTTGTAACGCACGTCAAAGCATTGAAATGTCTGTCTTGCATATAATGCGTGAAGACATATTGAGATGCACCTTGTGTGCGTCGAGAAGTAGTTTTTTTTGTGTGTTCCTAATAAGTTTCATGTTGTAGAAAGTAGGCCCACTCCAAGCTTTAGTCAACTGCATTGCAAATTACGCCGAAAGAATTCCCAACGAAACAACATTTTTATTTCAAAGTAATTGTAAAGTCATATTAAGAGAGTAGTTACGAATACAACGTTGTTGCCATGAAACCACAGAAGCTACTGGAAACTATGAAAAACATGCACTAAAAGCGAGGCCATTGACATTAAAAGCTGAGAAATACGAATAACCTGCCAAAAATCCCAACTATAGCTATATTCAGGCCCACCATGTTGAATGTCTATAAAAAAGCACTACAATATTTTTGTCGCAATCAGTTACCTATATGGGCTTTCTGATAAATCTGTATGTTATCACACATTCAAGGATAAAAGTTGGCCTCGGTCCTTTTTCTTCGTTTCTTTGAAATGAGTGTCGAAGTTCGACTAGAAACTCAATTGCACGAACATGTTGGATTTCCCCCACATCGGACGCATGACCCCACTTTCGGTCAGCTGCTCAGTTCCAGAAACACTCATTTCTCGCCCTTACGCGTAATCAGGGCACTATCTTAGTTCCTCAGTGGCCCCGACTTCCTCCTTCGTGTACGGGTCTGCTCTTGAGCGTATTCGTGTGGTGTAGATAAGACACCGCACACGCCGAGACCGGCACCATTAAAGCTAGATCCTCTTTTTATGGCGCTGCGCGTATTACACAGGATTTCATCGGTGTTGCACTTCAGCTGGAGCCACGTGTTCGGCCAGGCTGAGAGTGAAGTGTGAAAAAAAAAATCCTAGTTCCACCCTGCGTGAAATCTGCAGAAGAAGCGGAGCTGTGGTTCCCATGTGTCGGCTGGCGCTCGCCCGAGATCAGCCGCGCTGTTGCGCCAGGAATCCTACGGTTCGCGCAAAGGAACCGGCTGGTAAACGCAAGCGGCGGGAGACTGGAAGGAGAAGAACCATCTCTGCGAGACCACTGCTCCCTCTATCAGGGGGGTCTCGCAACCGGTTTCTTCGAAGGCGATGGCAGGTTTGGAACCCTGCTCGTACACCTGCGTCGGTGCACAACCTCTAGCAGAGGGGCCAAAAGGGTCGACAAGAACGGCCACGCTTTAAAAAAATGTCGTTTTGGCGCAGAAAAAAAATGAACCAAAAACTGGCCCCAGTGCGAGAAGCGCTGGGTATTGATAACAGGAATTTACACATATCGTATTGGTATCGTCAAACTGCATCACAAATTCTGCACACTTGCAGCAATAATTTTTTTTATGGAAAAGAAGTGCGGTTGTGGTCTCCAGATGGGGTTGGGCTTATTGCTCCATTGAGAGGCGGTACCAAGCACTTTAACTTTTAATATTTTTGACAGCTGCTCAGCTCTCTTCGTATAATAGCTGACATAAAATGACTGAGGGTAATTATCTGTGGAATGCATTTTGGATGATACACAACTGAATAACTAATTTAGCCCCTTTCCCTTTTACCAACCTACACGCACGGACGCAACCTGCATAGGCGTTGTGCTGCTGAGCCTAAGGGCGTGGGTTGACTTCCTGGTCGCGGTGGCTGCTTTTCAAATGGAGGCGAAAAGGAAAAACGCCCGGGTGTCCAGATTTCAGGGCACGTTATTGATCCCCAGTTGGTCAAAATTAAGGCATAAGCTCCCATGACTCATAGCCCACGTGTACCTTCCGTGCCTTAAAACGCCACCATTAGTCAACAATCAATCAGCCAATCACGCACGCACAATGACACGCACGAATATGCGTGTACGCGCAATGCCCTTGATGTTGCGCGCACATCTTCGATGGGTGAGTGCGCTCATGTTATCCCTCTTGAAGAAAGGAACCGAGATTCAGCTGCTCGTTCTATTACTTAAGAGAACGCTTCAAAGGGTGAGTCATATCATGGCTTCAAAGGAAATTAAAGCAAAATACGTGAACAAGAACTAGAGAGTATGTGGAACGTCAGAGTGGTTTCTTGGGCGAGTTGGTCATTCATCGTGTAAGTAAGCGCAAAATGAACAAGGACGAATGAAGTGAACGGGACACGGCGCTGTGTCCCATTCACTTCGTTCGTCCTTGTTCATTTTGCGCTTACTTACACTATGTGGAACGACCGCACCTGCAGTTTACTACTCTTTTTGTCTTTGTCTTTCTGTTTTCTTTTTAGCCATTCCTCTCCAGTGACGCCAGGTTCAGGACTGTTGCCGCAACTCCCTTAATATCTTGAAATCAGGACGTAATTTCACGTCCCAGCCAACCGAACTGCATGAAACGCTGATTTTACGTTCATAGCTCAAGATATGGCGGTTGCGTCGGTAGTCTGAACATAGCAGAAGATGTTCATTCCTCTACATCCGTCCTCAAGGGACAGAGACCTGATTCCGCCGTTTGAGGCGAACATCGGCTCCTATGCAGTCATCGTGTACTGAGTCATACGCGTTACGCCCACGCCACTGCTTTTCACCACGTTGGTTTATGAGCGGCGCTGTAATGGCTGGTGTAGACACATTTTGGACAAAAGAAGAAGCCACAGCCGGGCGGACGCTTAAGGGTGAGTCTTGATGCAGGAATAGCCCCGTAAGTGCCGAACAATGGCCGGTAACGGCCGGGTGGCGTCGAAGCACCCGGCCGTTTAACTGCAACGGCGCAACTTTGGCAAAAAACGGCCAATTTTCGCGTCTTTGGCCGCAACAAAACTAGGTCGTTTTGCCTCACGAGCGGAGCCTCAGCAGGGAATTCGCGCCAGGCATAACGGGATTACAGCCCGTTGCCCGCGCAAGCTAAACGTTGGGGACCGCCTTTCGCCGCTGGGTTGCAGTGGCTGTGAGGTCCTTCAGACGGTTTGCAATCATGGCACCCTACTTCCCTTCCACGCTGTTCACCTGAGCGGCCAGGAGACGCACAGCAGGTGATCGTTTTAAAGGGGCCATGAAGACAAATAGAAGTTTGTTTGAGGCAAAAGATTTCGTGTTTTAAGTGCCCCCCGCGCTTGTCCGGATAAAAACGGTGGCTTTTTTTCACTGAGAAATTATTCAATTTTGGTTAAAATTTTCGATTTTCTCGCTAAATCGTGTATTTTGGTGGTCCGCAGTGACATCACAGGAACCGACCACTGTGAAGCCGATTCCGAAGCCTTGTTTACCGTTAGTGAACCTAAATGGCGCCACCATATCGCTGCAAGCCGTTTTCTGCGTTTGGTTTGTTTTTGACCGTATTTAATCCTGGTTTGTTTTTGTTCAGGGAGAAAATGATTGTTTCGTAAAACATAGTGCTCGCTCGACAAATATGGTCACGTAAGACACCGTTGCTTGCGTCAATCGGCCAGTGTCGTCTGAAAGAACCCGAAGCCCCGCAGTGGTGTGCAGCTAAACCAAGCATAGTGCGCGCAGTAGCAACAGCAGTACGCATTAGTACTTCTATGTTTACGTGTGCGTTCGCAACTTTAACTGTTTGCTCCACCATTTTTACTGTTTTAAAAAGAATAATTCCTAAATTTAAGCGCAAATAACTCGTTCCGCAAGCTTATAAGCTTTGCCTAATTTGCGTTTGCTTTGGCCGGCCTCTGCCAATCACAGGGCTGGCTGGTATGACATCATAGGTTCTGTGGCGGGAAATGAGCTAGTGGGTCGTATGGCCA
This sequence comes from Haemaphysalis longicornis, assembly GCA_013339765.2. Lineage (NCBI taxonomy): Eukaryota > Metazoa > Arthropoda > Arachnida > Ixodida > Ixodidae > Haemaphysalis > Haemaphysalis longicornis. The sequence continues at coordinate 11,742,632 of CM023458.1, forward strand.
TTTGCTTTTTTCCTAACTATATCGCTTATTCGAACGAAGTTTACGTTAAAAGTGGTGTCAGTTTGATTGCAAGGAGGCCATCTTTTTAATGAACCAAACTCGTGTTTTGTCTTCATGACACCTTCAAGGTTAATAAAGCGAAGGCCTTTTTGGATCTTCTTCCTGTTTTACAGGCTGGCTGCTGCTGCTGCTGCTGCTGCTGCTGCTGCTGAAGTCTTTCCGAGGATGCATCTTAGGCCAGCCAAACCTGGTCTCTGCGTATCACGCCCACCAAACCGAACAGGCGATATGTGAGGGATTGGTGTGGAAGCCCAGTGAAGATACACATGATAACGCTAGCCTCTTACTCACCGGCTCCTAGGCAGTTTCCAGGGTGTCTACTGGCGGCGCAGTGGCGGGAAAGAACCAGGTCACGCCTGTGTTACACGCTTACTGCGCGTTAGAGCTGAAGCCGTCTTCTCCACGGAGATTGAGGCGTTTGAAGTTCCTCGTATTCCTCGACGCAGACGCAATGCTCGCCGTTTAGAAAAATCAGCAAGTACGCCACGCGCAATACTACTATGACTGTAAATCTCTTTAGAATAGATCATGGCAGCATCGCCAACGACCGTCATAGGCCTGCTGCGGCCCGACGTTGTCTTTAATGATCTCAAGTCAATCCCCCTTGACTGCGGTCATCGTTGTGTCATGTGCGTCCCGAGCGCACAAATTGCTTCCTCCTTGCTCCGCACTCCACGTTTCGTAAAACGTAGACCTCTATGGTAGCTTCTCTTTCCTCTTGACGCTCGAGTCTCGTCCATGGGTGTGGACAGTTCCCACACTTAAAAAGTACCAAACGCAAGTTCATTTCAATCCGGTTGAACTACGATAAGAGCTTTGTGTTCGGTCGATTACAACTTGTGAGTGGGCGCTGTCATTTTTTATTTAATGATAATTCCGAATTTTTGTGCCGTCAGTTCACCATTCTGTGTACCATCCGTGGATAATTTTGTGCGCCGTGAACGCCGGAACTTATGCCTACAAAGTTATACCACGCGTTCTCGAAGAAATTATGGGAGTTTTTCTTTTCTTGTCTTCTTTCCTTCGTTTTTCGTTTTTGTGTTCGTCGTATTCTGCTAACGCGAGGGAAGAGGTGTCTCCGCACTTTCACCCTTCTTTTTAATAACTGGTGCTAAACAAAAGCTTTGCATGTAAAAACAGGAAAAGAGAAAGACCGGTCCCGGGATTACCCGAGGACTGATTGAACGGAGACTGGGTGGGCCACATTTTTTATGTTTTGCAAACTTTTATGGTATATAAGTGTCATTTATCAGCAGTTATTTCAGTTCATATTGCGCATTGTTTTCCTGTTTATTCTCAGGCCTGTTCTTTGAGCTTTCTACATTCAATCTAAATGTACCGGTTATCATGAACCAACACGCCCTAATCTGAGCTATTATACAGTTCATTGCAGTTTTGATTTCTACTTTGACGACAGCTTGGAGGCGCCGTAGCCAGCACCGGCTGCAAACTGCAGTGGCCAGAACCGACAGCAGGCTAGTCTGGGCATCAGGACTGAGGCGAGAGATGTCTACTTCCATGCTCATCAGCAAGTCCTTGAGCCACTTCTGGCAGTTGTTTGAAAGGGGGTCGTAGGGGCCATACTTCATCATATGTTTAACCGTCTCCTTCACGAATTCCTTGGGGAAGTTGTACTCCCCGAGGTATTTCTGAAACGAAACAAAATAATGCGATTGATTCAAGGCAGACTACGCGCAAGTGCCAATGATATTGATGTTGGGAGCCTCGGCAGTAAACCAATGTGAAATTCTTGGAAGCTGAGCTGTGCGGTGGGCAGATCGACTACTGGCATCATGGTTTCTTTTACAGCCAGAAAGTAATTTCATTGAATGTAGACGCAACACTGATGTTATCGCCCTGTATAAGCTTGACGCTATTTGTGCATTTCTGCTGTTCAAAGGGCACCTTTCTGGAGATTTCAGTTAAACAAAGCAGAGTAGCTGAAGGGGCGAGTTGTGCTTGCGTGGCCGGGAATAGCGCGAAACTATAGGGACGAGAGAATGCCGAAGTAAAGAAACAAACAAAAACTAGACCATGGAAAGGATGATTTCTTGACGCAGAGTGGTCAAGCCATGTGCACCTCGGCATGCTTTTTATGTACGAGAAACAGATAATAGGCCAGGATAAGTACTGGTTCTTAATGTCTAAATTTGGGCGCAACCAATTAGAAAAATGTATTCACCACGGTTATGTAAGGCACACCAAATGAGAAAAATTGATGGCTGAGAATTGAATAAACTGATTTCCCTGTAGTATATCCCCGCTTAAGATTAATCTCCAATCTGGAGGTTAAAGCCTCTCTGGCAAATCGGACTGACATTGCCGCCGTACAGGTAAAACCAGCGGCCACCACGATCCTGTAACAGACCTTGTCCCGAATTAACTTTTACTCTGTCTGAATATACAAGGCGAACGCTGCCTTTTCGGCGTTCGTGCAACTAATAGTGTACCACATAGCTCTTTCGCGATCGGACAATCAGCGCCCTTTCTAAAATGACCAGTCGTGTACCGTCACTATCACTTACTACCGTGAGGGGCACGACCTTAGTTGCTTGCGCCATAATAAGTCCAAAACAAGTACTGAACACAAGTTTATTGCCCTTTCCAAGTTTTTTGAAGCGACCTGTTCTTTTCCTGACTGACGGTGACCGTCTACACCAATAGGCATTGCTAGAATGAATCCAATTTTCTTTGACGATAAGGATGACCATTACGTCAAGCGCTTAAAAAGCGCTTCCTGTGGTCAAATGAAATCTGCATTAATCGCGTTATGAAGCTAATGCCTATCCAAGTGCGCCATTCCGACTAGGTCAAAGCTGTCTCTATTTTAACTTTGACCTTGAGTTGGTTGCATGGGAGAGGGCATCGTGTTTTAACCGTCTTTGTCTTAAAAAGGGGGCCTCGATTTTTCTTGCTCACGCACAAAAGTTTACTTTCTTGTGGCCCTCATAGTTTCTAAGGGTTGAATTTAAGGTGGAGGAAGGTAAGGCGTTGCGTAATCGATTCACAATAGGGGATTGTAAAATGGCACGATGGGGAAAAACAGGGATATTTGGAGGATGCAACAATTATCGTCTGAACCAGCGTGCTAATTTATCAAATAGAAAATATATCGCTTGTTCTTCACCATCTCAGAGCGAACGGTTACCAGTAACTGCTGGTTTAGAGTGATGTAAGACGTATTGACAAAATGCCCAGTAAAAGTACAATGGGACGAGAAGTTTCACGAGAAGTTTTCACCACTGCCACAGCCCCTGGGTAGATTTCTCATCGCCTAGCAGAGCTGCTGTCGCCGAAAAATGGCTGGGACACACCGTGAAGGAAGGGCTCACCCACTCAACTGTTATTTTTAGAAAAACCTACGCAGGCATTCTGGAAAATCTACTTAAGGAAGGTCGTAAAAACCGCGTGATGTGACCGTATTCTCTCCAAGTTTGATTTGGCTCTTGCTCAGAACCTTTTATCCTGCACCACATGATGCCAACACCAGCACACATACAAAGTTGTTTTTGTATATCAACTTTTCTACAAGATGGTGTTGACTGAGTTCTTTCATTGATTAGCGAATTAGGTCTCGCTTACCTTCTTTGGATATCCTTTGCGAAATTCGTCCTTCCCTTTAGACTCACATCTTCCCGTCAGCTCTCCCGCCAATTCGACAGCATCGCACACGAGCACCTCATCTTCATACTCGAACATCACCATCCAGTGGTGCGCAGAAGCGGAGCTAGACGAACATGACTTGCCCAATAATTTAGATGAAGCCAAAGAACCTCCCTGGACAGGCCTGGTCCAGTAGTACGCACAGCAACGGTCCGGACCAGAGGGACCTGGAATAAATTATCTATTAGCGACCATTGAAGGAGTATGTATTAAGGACTCCTGTGGAATTAATTAGGAGCAATTATTGACGTAAATTCTCAGTGACTTGTTCGAGTAATCTTGAGGTGCCAGCAACTAACTTGACCACTTTGGGGTCCAAATGTTTAGGAAGAGCTTAATAAACAGTATTATCTCTTTTTATAGAGTTGGTAATAAAATCCAAAACACGGCTTTACTTCGCCTCTATGTTCCTGCAGAGACGCTATCGCTAACTTCAACAACGTGTACCTCAGTGGTTTGCCATGCTCGCCCATTCCCCAACACTCAATTTATTTTCCGGACTAATTGAGTTTTAGAACTTGCATGAAAAATGCTTAAACGCCTTAAGGAATGGCAAACTTCATTGGGGTGAAGTCAATACAATTTTGTAAAGCACGTATAACCCTGCCAATTTGGGAAATTAAGATATTCAGTAAAGCTTTGATTTTTACGGTGAAAGCTTCGGATGTATTTTTAGTGTACGCGTGAAGTGCACGGAATTGTAGGGAAGGGCCTCGAATAACTGAGAAAATAGCACAGCGTGACGGTGGAGGGTTGGAGGAGGGCCCTAAAGAAGGTCGATGCTGCGCACGCTGAAACTACAAAAGCACAGTCACAAAGGATTGATTGATTGCTTATGAGGGTTAATGCGCCGACGCTACACAGGCGATGAGGCGCGCCGTAATGGAGGTTTCTGGATAACTTTTGACCACCTGGGGATATTTAACATGCGCCAAAGCCTCGATCACATGGGCGCTTTCTCTTTTCGCCTCCATCAGAAAAGCGGCCGCCGCGGCTGGAAATGGAACCCGCGTCCTCGGGCTCAGCAGCACAGCGCCTTGGCCACTGAGCCACCCCGGCGGATAGTGAGAAATAAATGCGGGCCGCTGCCGCACGCGCAACACGAGACGCTATGAGAAGTGAGGTGAAACAGGAAACTCCTGTCTTTGCGAGCTAGAGGAATCTGCTTTGGAAGCCGCTGTGCTCTGGAGACCGCTGCTAAGTGGTAATCGGCATGGCCGCAAGGTCCAGCATAATGTTCAACAGCAGTTCCACAGAATGGTGAAGCGAAGCGCGAAATCATTACGACAACTGGAAGTAACAAATACAATAAGACTGCGCGCCACTATCAACAGAGGTTTTTATTGAAAAACACGAAAATATATACAAGAATGAAATTATTACACAGTGAGGCATGACTTAAGCCGGACCAGAGCGAACCCATTTTTAAGTAACGTTGAGATAACGAATTTCAAGGTTGGGCACACACAAATACAAAATATCCAAGAAATACACTTGTCACCCATTTTTACGGTCTCAGAGGTTTCCACAGTTTCACGTGTCTTGGTACCGGTTCTTTCGCGCTTCGTTCAACTATGCACCCGTAAAAACTCGCCGAGCTTTCCTTGTTACATTTACAGAAGTTTCAACTGGGCTTACGCCTCCGCATTCCGGGCTTCGTGACTTCACATGGCTTCAAACTCATGGCTTCGCTTACGTCTTCACAGCTGGCGCCCACCGAAATGGGTGTTTCACCTTTAAATATATTCCTACTCCGCCGTGACTGCATATTGTGACGTAACCGGCAGCGGCAAGGCAGATACCGCAACAAAGGTCGCACATGATCTAAATGCGCCAAAAATAGCCGTCCCGCTCACCAGAAAAGGTGCTTCTATCTTCTATCTGTGGATCGACCATCTCTTGGAGCATGCAGAGATGAAAACGGGGAATGTGCATTCAATTTTTCGCGCCCCTCTACTCTGCCGCGCCACATTCAAACTGCAGGTTGTCACGTAGGCTTGCCAAGCATTACAAAGCAATTCATAGTACGCAGTCGAATATTTCTACACGCGTTACTTTCCCGTCAAAATTAAGCACTGGAATTTCGTAGTAGCGTACGGCGTGCGGTCAGGCGTACGGCGAGATGCGCATAATTTAGTGCAAGATTGTTGGAAATTGAGTGCACAAAAATTGTCTCTCGCCTCTTTGGGCGCCTGCTTTGCGGGTGACTACAACTGGGAGACGTACTAAAGCTGTGGAATTCTTTATGATGTTCCTCCCAAGCGACAAAATCTTTATTGGTGTACCTGGATGAGCACGTGCACCTATTATCAATATTATCTTCATGATCATCATGATCGTCACCGTAATTATCTTACGCAGCAAGCGAGACACCTGTGCTCAACTGAAAGCACCAGTGCGGTAAACGTCCGTCGTCTTACGTGATCCCGTATTATACGGCGTGACTTTGTGGCAATTCGTTCTGTGGAATCGGCACAAGCATATAAAATCACTGATGTCGCTGCTTCGTGCTCGATTGTTTTCTTTTCATTCTTTTACAATATCGCGTCACTCTTAGTTTGCAAGTATACGTTGGGAACTATATACAGTGGCATGAACAACTTTTTCCTATGTGCTGTAGCTACAGTTCTTGTACTCGTTCCCTCACCATTAAAGATTCTTGCGGCGATCAACATTAGAAGACCTTACTCTTAACACCTACGCGGCATTAAGGAAACGCTTTTAATTAGTATCATCGTCGGACGTTCTTGCGCGCGTACCTGCTGGACGTCTTTAGCCCTTATTCACCTATCTTTTGTTGATTTCTGGACACGTTTTCTCCCTCGCTCATTTGTTCCCCAAATGCTCTTTGTTTATCTTGCCCACAACACTGCTTTCTACAGAAAATAACAGTCAAGTCACCAGTAGTATTTGCTTCATCAAAAGCGCTTTCATCTATAGATCCCCATTTACCCATGTAGGTGGCGCCTGTTTGTAACCTTTTCTCACCTTCCGGGATGGGGTGTTTTCCTTCACTCGAAAGCGAAGTTCCCATTTTCGTTCAGATGGGGAAGCCGGTGACTTCGCTAGCGTGCGACTTCTAGAGAGTCGTTTGTTGTGGCTGGGGTGTAGATGCCTTTAAAGGCTGCGTTATTCCTCTCCACCTGAGGGGAGTAAAAATGTGGCGTAAATTATACAACAATAATGTATAGTAGTAAGTAATAGTAATAGTTTCTTTTCCATATACTGCAGAATGTTATGAAATAAGTAGGGGAAAAAACTGTCCATAAGCAACTTGACTGGCCCTATCTGTGGCACGGCTGAGTCACTCGGACGTCTCCGGCGCTATCTGCTTCTTCCCAATACAAGCATGTCATCCATAACAACCGTACACAGGGAAAGCCTTACAAAACATGGTGCATTGCTGCTTGGAAAATGTCTGGGGCCAATGCGATTCCAAACGGAATGCAAAGGAACCGACAGCCACCGTACGGCGTGCTCATTGTGCAAAGTTTGGAGCTGGACTGGCTAAGCCCAATTTGCCAAAACCCCGAAGCTGCATCAAGCGTGGAAAGGAATTTCGCCCCGGCCAGCCTGAGAGCGACATCGTCTAACGTTGGCATAGGATAGTTCTCAGTAAGTATGTCTTGATTGTGCGATGTTCGATCCACGAAAACTCGAACCTTGTCTCCGTTAACAACGGTAACCATGTGACTGGGCCATTCGGTGGGCTCAGTTACCTTTGTTATAGGTAGCACGGCTGAGTCACTCCGACGTCCCTGGCCCTTTGTTAAAATCACGTGACCTGTTACGTCACCATTCGTTCCTATATATGCTTCGTTAAAACCGCAATAAACGTTGTTCGTCGCCCGACTGCCAGCCCTCTTACAATAATAACCTAATATTATATATTAGCCTGGGGAACGCAACCCTATATTGTTCACTGTGAACGAAATACAACCGCAGGACATAGCTTTCCGCTGCACCTTTATAATGACTTTCGCATCCGTAAATAAAACCACGCTTATGTTCCATATACATCATCATTTGCGAGCATAGCTTTTTCGTTACCACAGGGCGCCCAGGGGTGAACGTACGGCTTACTGCATACAAAAACAATATGGCAAAGTTATATTTTTTATGAAAATATTTATATTATAAAAATACTTAACTTGGCCGGACAAAAATATGGCTTCGTGGTGGTGAAGAGATGCCACACGTAATTGCTGACGGATGACTAACAAAATTGTCGATGAATCAAATAATAAACACGAGAGAAAGAATGCCACGTTTCAGGCCGTGTACCGGGGAAGCTTCTGTAAACGAAAATAATTCAGTTCAAACCAAAATACGGTGCGCGTGGAAATGGAAAGCGAGGCGTCCAGGATATGAAATGAGCACGTATCCCCATGACCACGGCGGATGAATGTCAGTAGCTCGCTTACTTCGGCTGGAACTAAGGGGACGCCTGTTGTCTACTGTTTAAGAACAGGGGTTGGATATTTGAGCATGCCGAAAACAGAAGTAGCAAATAGAGGGAAGCAAAGTAGCATCTTGACGCGGACTCCTCTCAGCTGGAAACGCACTGCGCTTCCTACCTCCTTTTTTTGCACACCTAAAATCACCGGAGGCAAGAAGGCGTCGGTGTACCTTCTTTAAATAAAAATGCGTGTTACCACCCCGACAACCAAGCAGATGGCGCGCGAAGGGTGCGAACATGGGAATGAAAAAAAAAAGAGAAACAGTTGAAGATTATATATAGAAGATGTGTGCGACGATAGGACCCCAATTCTTTTGCATTCACTACATTATAACGAGCTCTTAGGGGTCCAGGTGACTTGCTGGTAACTTTATATAAAAGCCACATAGCACAGGGTATTTTACTTCAAGATAAACGCGTCACCGCACTGGACAGTTCGGATTTTAGGACAGTTTTATTAATTCTTTTTGTCAAGCTTCATGTTCTTGGCGTGTATGCATTTTCCCCTGCAATGTGCTAATGAGCCCTCAAAAGATGTACCACACAATTATACCTTGTTGACCTAGAAACAGCTCTATCTGGCCACGGACATAACTGACCACACCTCCATATATGACATTGCATTCTTGTTCAGTGTTGAAACGGCTTTCCGTACCCGTGCGTATTTGTTCTACATGTATTTGTCCCTGAGTTCGTAACCAACCCTGCTTTTCTTCCATTACAGATCACGTTACCGAACGGTCAGAACGAATTGGAAATTCCCTTAATCCGATTTAAAAAACCAAAAACAATTTTTTATGCATCGACTATTAAAAGGTCGTATGTTCAGAAAGAAATAAATCTCACATGCCTGATTTTAGGAAACCGGTACGCTAAGTGCACCTGTAGTGGAGTTTCTATGAAGTTAAAGAGTAAGTAAGCCACAGACGACATCCCCACATCATAAGCACTTCGGAAAACCACTGGAAGATCAGATGGTAATCTCGCCCACGTATGTGCCGTAGTTTGTGCCCTGAATGTGCTCTAGCAGGGCAGGGAGTCCTACAAGAGTGATATTAAAATCGAGGGCTGACAGCACAGCCCCCCGAGATGTGCCACTGCTTTCTAATAGAAGATGTTCAGTTGCGCAGTACCCTGTTTTGAGAGGGTTTTTTTATTTGTGAAAGACTGCAGGTACTGGTAGGTCTTGGCCCCACATTCCAGGCTGTTTCGTTGAGCGATTATGGCCATGTTCTTTATGCTGTTAAAAGCGCACTTTAAATCAAGTGCCAATTCAACCGTCGGGGAAGTATGGGTTGCGGATCTCATTGGTGCTTGCTTAAATCTGAATGCCTGCGTAAATAAATTGGGTCCGTGACCCACCATTACTGGGGTAGTCTACCCATATCTTTCAAAGAAGGACTGATGTTTTTGAATCATGCTGCGCTCCAGGTATTTTTATGCATGAAGAAAGTGATATTGGTGGTAGGTACTGGGTGGTTTACCTGATTTTGAAAACAACCCAACTTATAGTATATACATCATGTAGTGTACAGTCTATAATATATATCTGTATACCTAGCGTAAGTGAATACGTTTATTCCTTGATTTATTTTGTGTTCCCCGTAAGACCCACAAAAAAATTGGGGATTTGTTACAAGCCCGTAGTAACAAACACTCTCACAGAAGGGTAAGGTAAGCGTACTATACCGAAGTACTTATGGTGGAACGCTGGCTACCGGAAATTTTTTACACTGGTTGTGCGGGTTTAGAGATAAGTGTATATTACAGTGCTTCTCGTGATTGTTCTTTTATTGTTTTATGAGCACTATATTTAATTAAGAGATGCATTAAATATTCTAGAGTGAATTCGCCACTGTGTATTTGCAATGTATTTGCTATATTTTTTACAAGAGTGTTCTATTGTAGTTAAGTTACAGACAGTGCATCTGTAGTCAATTTTTTTATTGTTGTAACACGGCCCCTCTATAAGGTAGCCTACCATGAGGGTAAAATAAATAAAAAGAAGTGAAATCAGGAAATGAAACCAAATTTCCCGGCTTTTCTCACGCCACTGATGTGTCAGCGTGAACTCATGTTCACGGTCTCTATGACTGACACACCGTCCTGTTTGTTCTATGTATGATTTACCGAAGTGCAGTGTATGCGTTACTACGGCCATTCCTGGCGCTAGACATGTCAAGCGACGGAATTTTACCGCTCGTGCAGACCTGACTGTATGTTCAGCGTCTGATAATTTGTATTTCATTGTGCAATCGTATTTCTTTCCAACCTATGGTGATAATTTAGCATTAGCACGAGTGAAAGACATAGATGTCAAAAAGAGGGCCGAAAATACGCTCGTATTGGACAGTTTGAACTCACCTTGCGCAGGAATGATCCAGAGAGCACGATACCGCGGCATACAATGTCGAATGTGTAGGATACAGGCGGGGTTTTGCAAGAGGAAGTCGTATCGCACAGATAGATAAAGGGAGGGAGGCAGCTCCCGATTGGCGGACGCCGCAGAAAGCTGTGGGCGTGAAAGCTAATGTTTGACATCACCACGCTGGCCGACTGAAGTGTGGGGTGGGAAAATGTTTTCCTCCACCTGGCGCTCAAAAAAAAAAAGTAGTAAATACGCTGTTGCTTACCTCATCCTGTAAAATTCTGCTTCCAGAAGGCGGGCTGTTTGTAGTCCCAGTAAATACTATGATGAAAAGTGATCTTTTGCATGCAGCTGGAAGTCGTCTTAACAAGGAGAACAGTACAAATTCTCGGCGGAAGCGTCAATTATTCCTCTTTCATTAGTTGCCCGATTTACGTCTTGCATATATTTATGGGTAAGAGTATTGAAGTCTCTGAAACCTTGTAGACTAATTTCCTCAGCTTGAAACTACGAGTCAAGAACACTGTACCATTCGATAAAAGCTGATGGAAAATAATTTCCGCAGCATTCAAAGATCAAAAGCAATCAATCAGTCCTGGAAAAAATGTGGCCACCCGGAAAGCTTCGATTTAACGTGGTATCATCTAACGCAACCCGGCAGGGACATAACTCGTTCTGGCTACAGGAAAGGTAATAGATGCTATCTGAATAGAGTAATGGTCGATTTTCCGTGAATAAACACACTGAAGGGTCATTCTGACCGACTATGTGCGCCGGAATATATGGAATATCATGCACCGCCCGTGGCATAGCCTCAAGCATATTTCGCGGGTGCATCGTAAAAAATAACAAACTAAGATAAAAGAGACTGCGCCGGGCGCCAGAACAATATACTATTAGTAATTATTCTGCATGAATAAATTTCGTGGGGCACTGCGAAAACTAACCCGTGCCTACGCCCCTGTGCAGAGTAGTGGGCCGCTGCACACCTGTCAATGCAGCTTACTTGCCCTGGAGTTAATTGAATCCCACAGACATCAAGAATGATGTAGGCCTGTATTTATGTATAGGGATATTTATTAAGCTAATAATTAATTATTGACTGAAATTCCAGCATTTTAACCCACAAGTTCTCTCAATAATACTATATATCGTACAAACTTCACAGGAAACGTATATCCACAGTTTTTTTAATTCACACAATCATGTAGCAACTGTGAAAAAGGCTATTGAATGTTCATTCAGTCTTCACCAAAACCGAAAGCGCAATTAAGGTGTATGAAATATTGTCACGAAGACAAGGACGATGCAGTTGTGTTGAATGAGAAACACGTTTATTGGAGCGAACTTGTGCTCCCCTAACAACTCCAAAAAAAGAATACAGAGGCGGGGAATCAGCGGTCAACAAAGTGACTTGCACAGGCGAGTGTCGTCGAATCGAATGCCCCGGCGTCCGCACTGCAGGCTTTTTATCTTTTGGCGCGCGTGGTTCTCGAAACGTCGATTCGCATCGAGAACATAGTAGATCCAAGAAGATTATTCTGGGCTGTTCACGTTAGATCGGAATGCTCTCCCTATCACAACAGATAACACATGCGGCACAGAAAGAAAGAATGAAACACGCGCTTCCCTTGGCGCAGAGATAACACAGACCGGCGCAGCCGGGCGGTAAAAGCAAAACACAAATAAACAAACCCAATGTATGGTTCGCGGCATTACCCCCCCCCCCTCTAAGAGTGCATCGACTCGATGCTAACATAAGCGACAGTCCGAACAAATGAAAATAAAAGTTCGTCATCGTCCGTAGAAAGGTTTTAAGCGAACTACGTGGACGACTTCAGGCCGCATGCGTCGTCGTGATGTGCCGGAGTCACCATCGGGGATCACTTCGTAGGTAAGTTGGCCAACACGTCGTAGAATCTGGTAGGGTCCGAAATACCGTCGCAGGAGCTTCTCACTGAGTCCGCGTCGTCGGATGGGAGTCCAAACCCACACACGATCCCCTGGTTGGTACTCGGCGTCTCGGCGTCGGAGGTTGTAGCGGCCCGCATCCACCAGCTGCTGGTCCGTTATACGAACTCGAGCGAGCTGGCGGGCCTCCTCCGCACGTTGAAGATATCCGTGGACGTCGGCGTTGAGGTCGTCGTCTTCTACGTGCGGAAGCATGGCGTCGAGCATCGTAGTCGGCCTTGTACCGTAGACAAGCCCGAACGGCGTCAGCTGTGTCGTCTCCTGGATAGCCGTGTTGTACGCAAACGTGACATACGGGAGCACTTCGTCCCAAGTCTTATGTTCAACGTCAACGTACATTGACAGCATATCTGCGATTGTCTTGTTCAGACGTTCTGTTAGTCCGTTCGTTTGGGGGTGGTACGCCGTCGTTCTTCGGTGATCCGTGTTGCTGTAGCGTAATACCACGGGGCGGCCTCTCTCGCATCCACCGTGGTCCCACGTAATTCGCGCCAGCAGCGCCAAATCCTCCCCTAGTAGTACGTGGCCTCTGAGAAAACATTGCATTAATTGCCATGGCAACGAAGTGGCGAGGGGGGGGAAGGGCGGTTTGCTGACGTCGCGGACGCTGCTGACGTCATTTATCCCGCGGCAGCCAGACCGTGCCGCCGCGCGCCGGCCCTTGAAACCGACGCTCGTCCAACTTTCGCGCCTTCGTCCAACTTTCGCGCCTGGTGTGGTGCCATTTCGCGTCTGCCGCCGGTCGCTGCCTCATGGGCCGCTCGGCAATGGCACCAGGCGCGAAAGTTGGACGAGCGGCGCCGATGACTCGAAATGGCCGCCGCCCGTCGTTTGTTATGTGTGCAGTAACGTGTTTTAATATTGAAGAAGAAAACATGTAGGTAATAGTACGTTTTCTGGTGTCGAATTGTCTTTGTGGGATAATAATTGGAGTGTTACACAAACATTATTTTTGCTATGCATTTATTCAAAATTTATATGAGGACGTCTTTGATTCGAAGTCATGAAAACACATGTACTACACCCATATATTGCACATACATTTTATGTACACAGTATTGGATTAAGCAAAATATGACATATGCAAATTTAGGCATACAATATTGTACAATAGGGAAAAAACGTGCTACATACAGATTTTACAATAACACGGTTAGGCGGGCTAGCTGGTATTCTGAATTCATGGCTGTAACTTTTGCGCAACATTACACGGTGACATTTACAGGTTTTCGAGTCCCTTTTTGTATCGGTCTCCGTCTAAAGTGGCGCAAAAGTTACAGCCATGAATACACATTTAGGTACACAATACTTGATTACGAAAGAAGAACTTCGAAAGTTCTAGTCCCTACACACATTTTTTTTCGCGCACACCTCGGCGGGAGAAGAAATGAACTTGAAAGTTCCACTCAATGTATACTTATTTCTTGGGCTCACCTCGAGACAGGAATGTTCTTTAGACATTAAAAAAATTCGTTTCAGTTCAGAGACACAATAATTGGGAATCTATATGTTAAAAGAAAGCACACACACGTATGCTTCAAGCCCTGCCTTTCGGGCGAGTTAACGCAAACTCTGAAAGAAAGCGTTGACCCACCCATTAACCTGCATACACTTCCGAGAAATCATGCCCACACGAACAAAATGCAGCCATAAAAAACTGTTGCAACACAATGACCGCACTGTAGACATTCGTAGCTCGATTATATCTACGTACAAAAACAATGCCCAACCATGTGCACGTCGTAGAACACAAAACACAAATCGAACTCACCCGTCTTTTCTTTAATGGCGCGTGAATTAACAGTCTGCTTACCGGGGTGGGAGGGAAGGCGGGGGAGGAGAAGACACCCAGAAAAAAAAAGAAGCTTTCCTGTACTTTAAGCCGCAGATATCGGCCAGGTTGTTACAAGCTACCCTCTAACTCGTGTCTGGGCAGCGCCTCTTATCTCATCCTGTCCGATACGGCATGACCATTGTAACTTCAGAACTATGGAACACCAAAACCATTCGCGATAAGATGACAAGGAGCGGGCGCGCAGTTTAGATTGAACAGCAAAGCCGGCAATGCTACTGGGTTTTATTTATTTTTTAATGAGCGAAACGCTTGCAATGGCGGCTGCAGACAACGCATGTATTTCGGTTTGGCCTTCCACTGCTTCATGTGAAAATCGACTTGCAGTGAACACCGCGGAGTTACGTCAGATTTTTCGGAGCTCTGAAGCAACGCTTGGCAGTAGTTTCGCCGCAAATATACGTTTTGGAGCAAGACGGGGGAGGAAAAAATGCTTATGGCGCAGCACCTCCATGCCATCAATCGATGTGGTAGTATGTACGCCATGAAAGGCAAGAAGCGCGTACAGTTGAGCTTGCCTTCTTTGTGAGCAGGTGCGTCGTGATGACATTGGATGGATTGAGGAGAGTCACCGGAGGAAACGTCCAATGAAGTCGCAAACCGTCCTCGACTTGGGGCCCAAACCTAGACTCATACCTGCTGCACGAAACCACAAAAAATACCTTGATAAGTATACTGAATCGACGTTCCAGCAGTTACTAAGGCAATCATCAAAAAACGGCAATGCCACCACAAATTGTTCTTGCGAGCAAGTGTGTGCGTGCCAAAGACGCGTTTACTTCTACTAAAACTTTGCGTACCTGCACAGCTGGGATATATTTGCACATTAGTTTCCACTCCAAGACGAGTGACATGTCTCATTAACTTCACATTACATGCGCGAATTATTTTGAAAACAGAAGAGTGCAATCAGTCGGCTTTTAAGGAATTTACTATAACTTGTACAAAGCTAATTTGCTTACCTGTCGTCTTTGGAGAAGGCGAGAAACTTGGTCGAACTGTACCGCCCTGTGTTGCTGCACCACAGAGCTGCGCAGGAGGGGTAACACTCCTTCCTCCGCTGCCCCATATTTAGAATACATTCGAATGTATTTTATAATGCAGTGAAACTTTCCGCCCGTGGAAGCGTTTAGGCAACCCACGCAACCCTTTGCACGCCGGCTCGCTCACGCACGTACCGAACTGTCCCGCCGTGCGCGCCGAGAGAAAGAAAAAAAAATATGGCTCCGGTGAGCGGTTGCGCATGCGTGAGGAGCCGCGGAAGCGTTGACGGTGTGGAAAGAAAGAAAACACTGAGGGAAAGGGAAGGGGCCACGCCGCAGCACCGTGCCGCTAGGATCGCCACAATTTCGGAAACCGAAACTAGCCCAAGTCGCCGACCAGTGGTAATACTCCTTGCATCAGCTCCGTAGTAAATGCCGTTCCGCGGTCTGTGATTAGGACTTCGGGGGCTCCATGTCTACAGCCCAAACTTGGCTTATAAAGAACTTCGCCACTTCTTGTGGCAGTCCCCCTCGGAAGAGCTGCGGTCGCTGCGTAGCGCGTCATGTAGTCTGTCGCTACGACAATCCACTTGTTCTGTGATCGTGACGTAGGGAACGGGCCTAAAAGGTCATTCCAATCTGTTGAAATGGTCTCGATGGGACGGCGATCGGTTGCAGAAGTCCGGCGGGTCTTGTCGGCGGCGTTTTTCGTCGCTGGCAGTCACGCAGCTCCGGACATAGTGGGTGACGTCAGAGGTAAGGCCGGGCCAGTAGACCTCGCCTTGATTTTTCCAATAGTGCGCGCTGTGCCAGATGTCCGGAAGACGGGTCGTCGGTGGCACGATTTCCGAAATTTCGTCACGAAGGTCCGCGGGGATGACGAGAATGTAATTCGCTCTTGTTCCGGGGCGGAAATTCTTCTTCACAAGGACGGAGTTTCTCAGGCTGAATGCTGGTAAGCTGCGTTTGAAGTCCTAGGAACGGCAACGTTGCATCCCTCGAGGTACTCGATTATGACGCGTAAGTCGGGGTCGGCACGGCTGCTGGGCGGCTAGGTCGCTCTCCGTCACGATCCCGAAGAACGCGCTGTCTTCATCAGAGTCTTGTGGTGGTGGATTGGACGGGGGCGCGGGACAGGCAGTCGGCGTCGGAGTGTTTCCTGCCGGATTTATAACGACTGTAACGTCGAAACTCCTGCAGGCGCAAAGCTCCACCGCCCAAGATGGCCAGAGGGGTCCTTCAAATTGGCGAGCCATAGACCGCGCATGGTGGTCTGTTACAACCTTGAATGGCCTTCCATACACGTATGGGCGAAATTTTGAAATCGCCCATATAATAGCCAGGCACTCTTTCTCAGAGGCAGAATAGTTTTTCTCCTCCTTCGACGACCACGGCTAGCATAGGCGATATACCCTTTCGCAGCCGCTTTGCTTTTGGACAAGGACGGCACCCAAGCTATATCACTGGCGTCCGTATGCATTTCCGTTTCGGCATTTCCGTCGAAATGAGCGAGCACGGGCGGGCTTTGCAGGCGTTTTTGCAGCTCGCCGAATGCTTTTTTCTTGGTCGGTTTTCCCAGCTGAAAGGGGTGCTATCTTTCGTCAGCGGCGTGAGTGGCTCTGCAATGCGTGCGAAGTTTGCGACGAGCGCCGGTAGTATGCGGACAGCCCGAGAAATCTCCGCACGCCCTTCTTGTCTTTCGGCCTTGGGAAGTTCGCAATGGCTGAAGTTTTTGCCGGGTCAGGTAGGCTCCCGCGGCGTTGACGACGTGGCCCAAGAACTTGAGTTCCCCGTATGCGAAACGGCACTTTTCAGGCTTCAGCGTCCAACCCCGACGTACGAATGGCCTCGAGTACGACTCCAACCTTGAAGGTGTTCCGTCGAAGTCCGGGCGAATACCACTACGTCGTCGAGGTATACGAGGCAGGTGTGCCACTTAAGGCCAGCTAGCACAGTGTCCATGACTCTTTGAAACGTCGCTGGTGCTGTGCACAGCCCAAACGGCATCACCTTGAACTCGTATAGGCCGTCTGGGGGTTATAAATGCAGTCTTCTCTCGGTCTCTCTCGTCCACTTCAATTTGCGAGTAGCCGGTCTTCAGGTCAATCGATGAGAAGTACTTCGCGTGGCAGAGGTGGTCGAGGGCGTCGTCGATTCGGGGGAGGGGGTACACGTCCTTTTTCGTGATTTTGTTCAGTCGCCGGAAGTCAACGCAAAACCTTAATGTGCCGTCTTTTTTCTTTACGAGTACGACGGGCGCAGCCCAGGGGCTTTTCGATGGCTGTATATAATCTCATCGCTCAGCATGTCGTCGACTTGAGTCCGGATGGCTTCCCGTTCGTGTGAAGAGACGCGGTACGGTGACTGTCAGGTAGGTCGGGCTCCATCTTCGGTTATTATTCGGTGCTTCGCTAGAGGGGTCTGACGGTAGTTTTGCGCTCGACGAAAAAACATTCGCTATAGCGGACGCCAGCAAAGCCAATAATTTTTCCGTTGTTCTTGCGGTAGCGCCGGAATCACGTCGAATGGCTGCGGGAGCTTGAATGTTTCTACGGGTGCGCGTTCAAAGTCGGGCGACTGCGATCACATCAACTTGCTTCTTGCGTTTCTTCGAAGAACGCAATTGCAGCTCCCTTGTTTAAAATGCTGGTACTCTTCGGGTGAAATTAGTGACCAAAACGTGAGATTGGCGTTGCTTAAAGTGCGCAATGCCTCTTGCGACGGAGACACCGCGGTCGAGAAGCAACCTTCGATCACTCTCTACGATAGCGTCGATGTCAGAAGCAGCATCCTCACAGTAGACGGCGATCATCAAGCTTGCGCGGGGGTGGCAGGGTGAATGTGATCGTCGGCGATCCTTGGCAGCAGCACGGTGATCGGGGTTCGGCTGCGGCGTCGTGGAGTGATTGGAGGAAATGTTATCGACTTGGTCTGCAGATCAATTATTGCGCCGGTGTCCGTCAAAAAGTCCATTCCGAGGAATCACGTCGCGGGAGCAGTTCGGCAGCAACGACGAACGCCGCAGGGTACGTTGTGCCGTCTATGGTGACGCGCGATGTGCACGTTCCACTGGCGTCACGAGGTGGCCTCCTGCTGTGCGTATGTGCGGACCGTCCCATCTGGTCATACTTTCTTCAGTTTAGACGCAAATGGTCCGCTCATTACCGAATAGTCAGCTCCCGTGCTACGAGGGCGACTACGTCAAAGCCGTCGATGGCAACTTGACGTCAGATGCAAGTCGTCCTCGAGTTCCGGGTTCGTCGGGGCGTCGTATCTCTGCTTGTACGTGTTGATGGTCGGGCACTGTGCATCGTCGTTGTCGTCGTCTTCTCAACGGACGTCTCGGTCAGGTCGGGTACGCGTCGCGCCGTGTAGCTGTCGTCGTGTTCGGGAGTCTCGTCAGGGTTAGGTCGGGTCGTCGGGATGAGGGCATGCCGTGAATCATTGTCTTCAGCGCGTTCTTGCGTCGTTGGAGGGTTTCTAGTTTTTCGCCGTAGAGCAACTTCACCTCCAGAAGTTGCCGCCTTTAGTTTCCCCCGCGTGGGCTGGGGGACCTTCCACGGGCGAAGTCAGCGTTGCTACGGCGGTTCGGCGATTGGTAGGGGTAGGGCGACGGCGAACGGTTGAAACGCGCTGGGCCACGGCTGGTTTCAGATAGATACTCGTCGATCTCACGTGGTCGTTGGCCAGGGAGAGGGCGAGGTGCGTCGACGGAGAAACCACGCAGTCCGAGTCTCTTGTATGGGCAGCGACGGTAAATGTGGTCGGCCTCTCCGCAGTGGTAGCACAGAGGACGGTTATCGGGAGTTCGCCATACGTCCGTCTTCCTCGGCGTCTGGTTTCGGGCTACCGGGGGTCGGGCGGGTGACAGTGGGCGGCGGTACGGCGGGGCCTCTTGACGGCGTGTTGGAGCAGGGCGGGGTCGACGCACAGCCGCGGAGTATGTCATAGCTTGTGGCTCTCGGGGTACCTCGGATGGCGTAGAAGTTCCCAATGCTTGTTGCACTTCTTCTCTAATCACGTCGGTGAGGGAAGCGACTTGGGGCTGCGGCGGCGTTGGGAGAAGTTTCCGCAGCTCCTCTCTCACTATTGCGCGGATAGTCTCGCGTAGGCTGTCGGCCGGGATCCGCGTGCTGCCAAAGTCGTTCGCATTGGCCGCGCCAACAAAGTTGCGGTCATACTGCTTAGCACGCATTTCGAGGGCTTTCTCAATGGTGCTGGCTTCGGTCACGAATTCGGCGACGGTTTTGGGCGGATTTCGGACGAGTCCAGCAAACAGTTCCTCCTTCACTCCGCGCATTAAGAAGCGCAACTTCTTTTCTTCCGTCATTTCGGGGTCCGCGCGGCGAAATAGCTGCTTCATCTCCTCGACGAAGATCACGACACCTTCGTTGGGGTGTTGCATGCGCGTTTCCAACAAAAGGGCGGCTCTTTCTTTCCGTACGACGGTAGTGAAGGTCTTAGTAAACTCGCTTTTGAACTGAGCCCAGTTTGTCAAGGAGCTCTCGTGGTTCTCGAACCAAGTGCGAGGCCGAATCTTCCAAGTAAAAGAAAACGTGCCGGAACGTTTCTGCGTCGTCCCACCTGTTGAATTTCCGGACGCGCTCCAGTTTCTCCAACCATTCTTCTGGGTCTTCTGCGGGGGCTCCTCGGAACGATGGCGGTTCCCTGGGCTGCTGCAGGACGATTGGCGACGTTGTTTCTTGCCCCATGGTGTTGGTTTGCAGCGTTCCTTTTCTTGGCCCTTCTGGCATCAAACCGAACTCGGGTGGTAAATCTTGCAGGCGGGGGCTGGCTCTTGTTGGAATGGCTTGGCGGCTTTTCGAGGTTGTAGGGGCATTAAGGGTGCGTACCCCGCACCTCTACCAGATGTCACGAAGACAAGGACGATGCAGTTGTGTTGAATGAGAAACACGTTTATTGGAGCGAACTTGTGCTCCCCTAACAACTCAAAAGAATACAGAGGCGGCGAAGCAGCGGTCAACAAAGTGACTTGCACAGGCGAGTGTCGTCGAATCGAATGCCCCGGCGTCCGCACTGCAGGCTTTTTATCTTTTGGCGCGCGTGGTTCTCGAAACGTCGATTCGCATCGAGAACATAGTAGATCCAAGAAGATTATTCTGGGCTGTTCACGTTAGAATCGGAATGCTCTCCCTATCACACAGATAACACATGCGGCACAGAAAGAAAGAATGGAACACGCGCTTCCCTTGGCGCAGAGATAACACAGACCGGCGCAGCCGGGCGGTAAAAGCAAAACACAAATAAACAAACCCAATGTATGGTTCGCGGCAATATCATGCAGCCCTGTTCGCCTGTTGTAACATTTTGCCGCGGCATTCGGTACATCGACGTTCATCTGTGCACGTCACTTTGGTAACTGATTCTTCCTTGTTTGCGTTTTCTTGAATCTTATTGAGGATCAGAAGTACGCTCTAATAAACGTTTTATTTAGATGTAGCTTGCATCCTTTTTACTGCGTCACAATATGAGGGTTTCGGCACTCTGTTAATTGATCTCGCAGCAGCATAAATGGACAGCAACATTCTTTCTAACCAGAAAACAGTCAAAAAGAGCATTTTACAAATTTTAAATATTAACGCACCGTTTTGGCTGAGGCTGAAATACAGCTCTGGTTAAGTATTGTGGTGTTCCGCATTTTACTCTACGCGGATGATACAGTAAGATTAAGTAAATAAGAGATTAGTACAGCACAGCAATAGTACACTAATACACATTTGGTATTATTTCCGCCGTTAAAATGGTATATGATAGACTGCAGTGGGTCGCTAGCCGTCGTTCGACACGCTTCGACAGCGAACGGCCGGAGTTGACGGACCTGGGCACGTCTTCGTCCGCTTACATGAATGAACTATAAGAGCGCCTAGAGCAGATAGCGCAAACAGCAGAACTAATGGGACCGAGACAGCAGAATGGGTACGCAAGGTATTTAAATATGCAGGCGTCAAGTAAAAGCTTTCAAGATAGGGACGCGGTGTTGGTGTTTCATAAAAGAGGCGTGAAAGATGTTTCCGAAGTAGAAGGGGCCTGGCAGGGTAACCCAGAGGTACAGGGAGCATTCATACTTTGTCGACGTGCCGTAGGGAAACCAGACGGCTACTATACGCAAGCAAGCTGCGACCTCACAACAGTAGGGTAATGACGATAGGCGTTGCTTTCGAGGAGGATAAGGCGTTCGGGGTGGTGGAGTGCGCACCCCGATCCGGGAAAGCAGGCGCCAGTGACATGACCTTAGTTATTTTAGTTAGTTAGATCATCTTGACGCGAATGAGCGTAACCGGATCCGCAAGGTGTTCGCGGAGCACACCTGGTTGTTTGACGACAGACTGGGAGTGGCGAGGGAGCGTGAAAACGACGTTCTGTTATAGGAGGGCTTCACGCCGAATCCGTGCAAACCGTTTCACATCCCCATTGCTCTCAGGGGGAAGTATGCAGCGCAGATGGAATAAATTGCAAGACATGTGTTAATCTTCCCGTGCGATAGTCCGCACGCGCATTACCTCGTCTGCGTGGCATAATAGGACGGATCGCTCTGGATATGCGTTGATTACCAGAGACTCTACGCGGGAACGGTGCGAGATGCGTATCCGATGACACTACAGCAGGAGCTCGCAATGAAGGTATGGCAGGCCACCTATATTGCTTTGTGGACCTGCAATGAGGTTACTGGCAGGTGCCGCTAACGCCTTTGGCTCGCTCACTCGCGCCTTCACATGCGATCGGCGACAGTATGCGTGGAAATTTTTTGGCCTAAATAACACGGTGAAAACTTTTCAGAAGGCCTTGGACGAGCTGATCCACCCCCAGTCTGAATACGCCTGTGTGTATTTGTACGACATAGCAATATTCAGTGAAAAGCTGATCGAGCATGTCCAGAATTTAAGCGCTGTCTTCGCGGCGTTAGACCGGAGAAGCTCAAGGTAAAACTCTAGAAGTGCCAGGTCGCTCTGGGATCTATACGCTACCTAGGGTACATTGTCGGGTCGGGACCACAGGCGGCGGAGCTGCACAAGCTGGCTGCAATACGGGGGCTTACAAAGCGAACAACTAAGAGGGCGTTAGGCAGCGTCCTCGGTTCGTGCGGCGATTACGGGGGTTTCGTACGCAACTATGCGAAGGTGCAAAGGCCACTTTCGGAACTTCTAGGGAAGGAAATTCCTGAGAAGATTCCGTGGCCGGCGGAGACTGGCGGCGCGTTCCAGGGGCTCAACGCAGCATTTTACTAAGCGACAGCACTGGAAACGCCGAAGCCGCACGTGCCATTGTAGTTGTTACCGATGCCTGCGCTTTCGTGGAGGGTACCTGGTTGGCCGAGAGCGCCGAGAATGGCTCCGAACGACCCATATTGTTCGCTAGCCGTAAGTTCGCACCCACTCAGACTCGATGGTTCACGCTAGAAAGGGAGGCGTTTGGTGGTGATTTGGGGGCTGAAGAAATTTGGTTCCTGGGCCTTCGGCGCCTATGTTACGGGAATCTCCAACCACAATCCACGCCGAAGAGGGTGAAGTTAACTCGTTGGGCACTCGGAATCTCGTGCTATATTATTGTCATAGAACGCCAAAAGAGTACGACCACTCGAACGCAGACGTTTTGTCCAGAGGTCCTAACGGCTGTTCAGAAGCGGGTAGCAGTGTTTTTGCGGCCCGGTGGAGGGCTAGAAGGACCCACTCACAGAGCAGTGATTGGTCACATGGCGGAGCAGCGCGCTGTGAACGTGGGAACATTCAACGTACACAAGTAAACCACACTGCTAAAACATGCGTCTGCGCACTGCCATTCATTTTGTTTTCGAGAATTTTCGTTAGTTTAAACATGTGGAAACTTTTTCGACTATTTCTTAACGTCGAAGATCTTTCGTTTGACGTGATCCCCTCGTTTATACACGTGCAAACGTTAATAGTGAAAGCTCGAATTTTTATAACTGACCAATAGGGCCATTCTGGGCAACCTTTTCAGCGGCTGCGGAGTTTTCACTATAACTGGAGCGCGACGTGTCTAGGACCTCCGTCGGGGCGGCTCTCAAGCCCAACAAACGGTACAAATGGGTATGGCAGTCATCCCTTGGTCAATGCTTGCGGTGAGAACCACGAATATCTTCGGCATATATTTTTGAGCCAATGGCCCGGACCTAAGCGATCGGAAGCTGGGGAAAGCAAGCTGACTTTACCCTGCACCTGCCGGGCTTGCAGAGCTGCACTCAACAAATACCATCGCGTAGGATATGCTCACTTAAAGTACGATGAAAAAGTATTGCAGATCTTTCAGAATATTTTTTCCACCAGTACGTATCTTTTGCCTGCGTTTCTCGTCGAGCCTCCTGCCTAAGTCTGCTCTGACCTACAACCTCGGCATCAAACTCAGTGCAGCTACTTTACCAAGAATCCCTATTCGTGCTGCTGCTGCACTGCTTCAGAAGCCGGAGGCCAACTATGGACGCTGTTCCAGAAGGACCGAGTTTCGCCTGCTCCCGAGTTTCCAGATGCTTGGGTTTTGAAAGCAGTCATAGTGGAGCAGCCTATACACATCCAGCGAAACCGCCGGAATAGCGCGCAGCACGCCTGTCATTTTGAGCGCGCTGTATTGGGGCCGCTTAAGTTGATAAAGTACAACTTGTGCTATTGTCCGCATGCAGTCCCGTCTGAAATAGATCGGCAATACTCATTACCTAGCCTGAACTAGAGAACCACACAACAAATTCGAAATCCCCAGCCTGGCTGTTGGCCACGCTCGGCGCGGGGCGGTCCGTTTTTCTTGCTGTTCTGTTCTTCCACTGAATTATGTTTGCTACGTGGCTTGAGGGTAGACCCAGTGCAGCTCTGCGCAAGAACAAACAAAGTAAGCAAAGGGGTTCACTGTAGCGAACGGAACGCGCCCCGCTCCCGAATGTCAAATATGTCTTTTGTTCACCGCTTGGTTGAGTGTGCACAGCGGGCGCTTATCAGAAGTCATCGTGTGTCCAGAGCGTGTTTGTGTTTGACCTCTGGCGAGTGCATTTTACACGGTGAAGTTCGTTCGTTTGTCCTCGTCTGTGTTTTCATGGTGTATGAAAAAGGCTCCCGTGGAAACGTCGTGTAGTCTTTGCGACTCGTAGCGGCTTGGTCAAAGTGAACTCTAGTTCAGGTCGAACACCACAGTGACTGTGGCACCATTGACTGATGGTGGCATGGGGACTTCATTTTTGCTTGGTGCTAAGTTGCTGTCTCTGTTAGCGGACATCAAATGACGACTTCATGGCTACGACGCTACGCACAAGCAAACTAGATGCCATTGGCGGGTGCGGCTTCAATCGCTCCGTCGCGCCCACGAATAGGCTGGGTGTATTTGACTGACATTAGAATTCGGAGGCAACTCGGGCACGGTTTTGCACTGCCGAATTGGTCTCGGGAGGGCCGTGACGGCCGCTGCTGTGGCACAGTTAATTGTAATGGCCGCCGTAGCAGGGCAGGCATATATCTACCCCAATAGGTCTTTTAGTGAAGGACAAATTTCAAGCTCGTTTTTCTCTCTCCGAAAGTGCTGTGCATTGGTTGTGCAGTTGTCTGGTGACAGACCCCCGTTTGCGACGACTTAGGGGTGGATTTCGCTTCATGACTATGCGCTGCGGTTTTAAGAGACAGGCAGCTTCTACAGAAGCGTTCGTGGCGACCGCACCATCGGCCGCCACCAGTCGACCGTCAGCGGGTGTGTGCGCAGTATAAGTAGTGGAGACGTGTTTCCCTGACCTTCCCTTTCTTTTAGGTGGTTTGGCGGACATCGCTTCCGCAGGTTGTTACCGCGCATCTATTCTGCCTTCAGCCGAAGCGTGCGCTTCAGTTATCGTCTGCTCGCATAACCATTTCGAAAGAAGCGGTGCATGACCGTGTGTTTTATTTATCATAAACGCGGCAGACAGTTTCTCTCGAGGGGTTGCGTGACCCGATTGTTTTGTAAAAACGTCACTGGCAGGATAGCTAATGCGTATTACATCTACTGTCAAGGAGACCGTCGACGCACCGATAGCTGGTTAAGGTGTTTATTCGCACGGGTGAAGCCGATAAGAACGCAGGTCCGAGCGTTGAGATGACCCAGCTCGTTTATCGCGCATGAATTTGATGGCGTTCATCTTCCGCTGACCCGTCTTTGGCGCATACCCCAGCGTCTGCAATGAACATAATCCTACCTTCCTTTTCCACATGGTTGATATTGGTACTTCGCATGCCCCGATGGTTTGATGGCCTGTTGCATCTGTTCATTATCCTCCCTACAATGCAATGAATGGCGCTTGTCAATTGGCAACTGGGATTTTGACAGATTTTAACAAGTTTTGTTCAGCGTCACCGCCGTATGGCAGGAGGAGAGCATGGAAAGGAAGTAAAGGGAGAGATGAGAAATAAAATGACGGTGTGACACCAGAGCGAGGGAAAGAGGGAGTGGGAAGGGCGCGAAAGAAGACAGGGTTTGAATTCTATAAAAAGAAAAACGACTGTGGAGAGCCTCGTCGAACAAGAGCGATAAAGGGCACAAGGAAATAAAGCTAATCTAAAAAGTTGTTGTCCTTGTTGCTTTTCCTTCCTTCGTAGCAGCTGGCTACTTGTGCGATTGGCCCGGAATCGGGAGCTTTGAGGATCTAATGTGCCCGGCTCACAAACTTCATAACACTGCGAATTTGAAAAGTAACAGTTGTAGGATAGTGCGTGCAGTGTGAAGCAGGAACGTGATGTCACGGGGATTGGACAGGTGCACACCACCCTCGCGGAACCCCGATTATGGAGAGCCTGTGGCGTTTTACAGTATGCTTGCTGACGGTAATTTACACACTAAGACAAAAATATTAAAGGGAAAAAACTGAGGCAAACACGTAATAGCAGAACAAAAAAGCCGTTCGAAGTAATCCCTGCCAAAAGACAAAGAAACGGAGGCGAGGAAAAAGGCACAGGTACAATGTATAAGAAAAGAAGTGGCTAATACGCATCGCCAGGCTTTCGCCTTTAAAGCACGTAAGCAGACTGGAGTGCCCCGAGAAAATGTCCTGTCGAAAATCGGAGGGTTCTGATAACATAATACGAGAAGCAGTGGTTTTGAATGTGGCGCGCTTTCATCCCCCGCTTTCTTTTTTTGCCAGTTGGCCAGGGTCACGTGATTCCACTGTCGGCAACCGTTGCAGAAACTGCTTCTTAGGACGACAAATTTCAAACACGAGGCTCGTCTGAACGTATGAAATAATTTCAAATAAATAATAAAAGGTCCTGTGTAGGGAAATACAGATTGATAAAGTAAAAGTACAGTTGTTGCTAATTGAAGTGATTCCAGCAGCGTTCTGAACACGCGTGTCTTGCGTGAGCATTGAAAGTGTCTGCGGGTGCAGGCACGGCCTGTGCCTGTTTACGTGTGTGTTTGTCTAGAGGGGGGATGGTTTATGTGTACGTTTTGCAAAGTTGTGAACTCACCTGACATCCCATTATTCGTATATCCTGATTCTGTCGAAAGGGGCAGTACCAAGCAAGAGTCAATAGTGGTACCCAATAGCACGCGCGTACCGATAGGAATGCTGGTACCCACCTGCTAACCATTACTTGGACCTTAAAAGTTTGAACACTACCGCCTATGAACGGGAGCAATCAACCGAACAGGATTCCTTGGCATAAAACCATGCATCCTGTGCTTCCAAAGTCCCGAAAATACGCCTGCCTATTGGCCGCACTTTTTCTCTGGAAGCCTATCTGCACTTGATATGGATATACGGCCTTTCATCAGCTGGGACTAGTTTTTTCATCGTAATTTCGTGCGGGATCCTGGCCTGGTTCACCGCGTACGCGGAATCTAGGTGGAGACGTTGCTTGTTCGCAGCTGGAAATACGGAGAAACGTCATCGTAGTGGGCGTGCCACGATCGCCGAGGACATCGCAGCTTTCCTGTCTTCCTCTCAGGACCAAGGGGTCATATCTACGCCACAGACGAGTAAATATAGTCGAGAGTACGCACGATGAAGTGGAAGTCTCAACAGTGGAGGAAAACAGATTGGAGGCCCGTTATCTGGGTTGAGACAGGGGGGAAGTATTCCTGCGTCTCGGCAGCTGATCTGAGGTGGGGTAACGGGTAATTGCAGAGTGACGGTGCAATCCAAACTTCATATCTGGTTTTTGGGGCAGCACCCTTGAGGGCGCAGGCTTTTCCTGTATTACTTTGCGTCCTCTCTATGAACACTGCAGATTGATATGTCAATTTATCCACGGGTGGCTTTTTCGCAGGATAGTGCATTTGCATCACTTTCATGTCACTGCCTTCATCACAGCGAACATGGTTTTCATGTTATTTTCTTAATTTTTACATTTCTATGGCGAATACCCTTTCGTTGGGTTTCACTGCATGTAATAATTTATTGATTGATGGTACGTTTTAACGCACCGACGCAACGGAGGCGATGAGGCGCGCAATAGTGGAGGGCTCCGGATTAATTTTGACCACCTGGAGATATTTCCCGTGCGTGGAAATCTCGTACACACGTCTTTTAGGTTATTTCGTGTCACCTCTGTTTTGTGTAACAATTTTAGCATAATACAGTTTCGTAGATTTTCTAATTATTGCTACTGACTTGTTTGTGTAATACTTAAACTGCTTCGGTAATACTCATTTGTTTTTTTTTCTTTTCGTTGTAGTACAAATTCTTACTCTTCAGAACAGCAAGTATGTCTCGTATTATCCACGGGCACACAGGATCTTCATAATTATGTTTGACGTATTCACGTGTAGATTGGGTCATTACGTTAGTGATGTAAAAACAAAAGTTTCAAGTTCAATGTTTACATTGTCACTACCCAGGTTTTCAAAGTTATGACGCTCAAGTAAGTTTTCTAACGCTCACATAATCATTACGAGAAGTTCGCTTCGGGTGACTTTGGAAATATGGCCTCATACAGGCTCGTGGTAAGAACATAAATGTTGGGCAATGATCGGCAACAACGACATCGCACACACCGGCTCGCAAATTCATATTTAAGTTGCACAACATGTGCCGATTAGAGTGGCGTATTGACTGGTAATTTGAGTGGGGGAGTTAATGATATTTTTTAAATTGAATGACTGCAAAAGAAAGGCATAGTCACTACAATCGTCCGATAAAAGATCAATGTGAAAGTCATGGCAGACTACGATGGGATTCTTGGTTGTCGCATATGACATGAAAATGGTTTCTATTTATCAAAGAGTTACAGTTATTCCTCAATGTATAAATCATTTTTCAGTGTTTGTGCCATTTTTGAACCTCTTATATTGGTTCAATGTTCGATGTTTGTGTTATTTTGAACCTGCGTCATTTTTTAACCCTCGCATTTTAGGAATTGGATAACTGTTGTGCGCCTTTTGTGTACCCTTTTTTTTAACTATGCATTTCGACATGAATGTATTTGTATTGGCATTTTTATGGGTGTTGCTGTTTTTAATGTTACAATGCGTTTTTTTTTTTCATTGCGACCCTATGTGACGCCCGTAAGGGCCTTTAGGGTAAATGAATAAATAAATAATGTTACTTGACTTTTAACACTGGATGTTGAATTCATGTGGGCTCGACTCCAAGAGCGTGGAACAGCCTACACGAGTTAGGCCTGAGAGTTTGAGCTACGGTATGGTGGACTGCACCGCCGCCTTCGCTGAGGAGGGCTTCGTTTCTCGATGTCAGTTCCGATGATTTCCCCATTTTCTGACTAACTTGCAAATAGCAGCTATAAATGTCCTTGCGTAACTTCGAACCTCTTAGTCAGGGCAATCATTTTACATTGGCAAGGAGGAGCTCCTACCTGGAATCCATGAAGCCATCCCAAACTAGGATGCACATGCAAGGCTGAGTACAACGCACATCCAATTTCCACTTGAGTGCAAGGCAACACACAGCATTCTTCATCTTGTTATAAAGCCACACAATGAATCAGGGATTCTTTTTCCTTTTTCTTCTGACCAGTACCATTACCCGTTACTCGTACAAAGTATTATGCGGAGTTTCGAGCGTGTCATTAGTTAATGAGTTTTTCAAGTGTTGGTCGGTACAAGGACTGATGGTACTATATCTTCCCGTCTCTGCTTCCCCGGCCCCCAGGACACCTGAGGGTGCCGAGGAGATGGACGTGGAGGCAACAGTAGTGGCTCCCACCGCCGCTTTGTCGTCTCTGCCACCCGTGGCGCTCCCGACATCTGCGGCGGTGGCGGCAGAAACGAGGGAACCCGAAAGGGTGCTAGGTCTAGGGGGCCCGGTCCGTCGGGCACCCCTAGGAACGTCCGATGACGAGATGGTCATTGGGCCATTCGTGTCTGCGTCGCAGAGGAAGGAACAAGTCCCTTCGTCGAAACTTCCAGAGAGGCCGAAAAGCCGCTCCGAGAATCACAGCCCCAAAAGACGTGCATACCATGAACATGCCCACACATTCCAGTCGCTCATAGAACAACATGATGGGAAAGGAAACCATAATTAATGAAACTATAAGGGCCTCATCAAAAAATTACGCCCATCTTCCCGCGAGGGAACCCTGATGTGATGCGACGCATCAGGTTGGAGCGTTTGGACTGGCGCTGGTATTGGATTGCGTCAAACCACTCGCTGAAGTAGACTGTCGCTACCATCACGTCTTCATCGGAAGAATCAAGCCAAGCAGGAAGTGGTCAAGCAAGTCACGCGGAGTCGAACGAGAGCGAGCGCTGACTGAACCACCGCAGCGTGCTACCCGCTTTATATTCACAGCGCCTGAAGGAGAGGAGACAGCGGAGGACAGTAGCGCATGCGCGCACTTGCGCGACGGAAGCAGAGCGAAGCGAGCGAAGCGCGCGCACGCAGCTGTTGTTTATGATAATGAGACGGAGTGAGAGTGTTGCGCACAGCTGTCGTAGAGAAGAGCGGAGGAGAGTCGCGCATGCGCAGGTTGCGTGCGGACGCCGCCGATGCCGACGCAGGAGGGACATGCGTCAGAGCAAGATATGCGTTGCATCTAAAAACCTACATGATGTAAATAAAATACTCCACTCGAATCAACCAAGTCTAATGTGCTTACAGGAAACACACCTATACCGCAAACATACAAATTTCTGTAATAGTTACTTTGTAGTGAGGAAGGACAGGGATGGCTGCTCGTACTCTTCTGGCGGCGTAGCTATCATTGCCCGAAAATCTTTAGCTTGTCACTCCATCTGATTAAAGACTGTCCTTGAGGCTGTTGCAACAAGAACAATTATATTTAATAGGCTAATAACAATAATTTTTTATGTCCCATCAGACTATCTCCTATCAAGCTGCGATTTCTAAGCTCTGGAGAATCAGATTCCCGAACCACTTATTCTTGCTCGTGACGTCAATGCCCAAAATGTGCTTTGGGTCTCCTCTCGAACGGATGCCCGGGTTCGCCTCAAATAGAGGTTTTTACGTCATCGGGAGCTGGTCTAATTACCACCAAACAGCCTACGTACCATAATATAGCACACAACACTTACGCCACATCTATATCGCGATTGGCTCTGCAGTTCTCCTTCCATGTCTTCGGTGGAACGGGGACACAAACCCTTAAGGTAGTGGACACTTCCCTACCACATTAACGTATATATGTAGCGGTCCAAATAGTTTGGATTCCCATCAGTTCAATGAACCTAGAACGAATTGTAACACATTTACAGGAACATCTAAACTTTACCACACATCGATAACACGTTTACACGCAGATAAGGCAGCCCAACTCCTCACGGCGCACATCCTCAACGCCGCTGAAAAGTCCATTCCCTAGGCCTCCCGTGCCTCGCGGAACCCAAGGAGGCCTGGTGGAACGAGGACTGTAGGCGGGCGCGAGAGGCCCAGAACAAGGCGTGGGGTGTCCTTCACCCGTACCCCACGTTGGATACCCTCATCAAGTTTAAACAGGCAAAGGCCTTTGGAACGCGTGTGCATCGTGAGAACGAAAAGGGAGAGTTGGCGCGTTTTCCTTACATCCATTAACTCATACACAGACACTCACAAGGCATGGACATGAATATGTAAACTTAAAGGACAGCATACACATAGCCTGCCCCTGGTCAGTAGAACAGGGGACACATTCGAAGACCAGGCTAACACACTTGCACAACACTTCCAACGCATTTCCAGATCTGCACACTACACAAACACTTTTCTGAAACATAAAACCGCTTGTGAAAAGAAGTCCCTACATGACAATAACAGGTCAAAATTTGGTTAAAATTCTGAATTTACACTTTATGAGTTGAGGGCTGCCCTGAGCATACCTTCAGCTCCAGGTGGAGATAAGATTACATAACCCTGATACAACACCTACAACAGACACTCTTGAAACTCTCCTACACCTATACGACAACATATGGCTTTCGGGGCACATTCGAAGGTCTTGGAGGCAAGGCCATTGTAGTGGCTTTCCTGAAGGAGGCGAAGGGCCCTTACTCTCCCGCCAGCTATCGACCCATCGCCCTCACAAGCTGCATGTGCAAGCTTCTCGAGAAGATGATCAACAGGAGACTCGTGTACTTTTAGAGTACAACGGTCTTCTCGGGAGCTGCCAGACAGGATTAAGGGTGGGGCGATCCACAAACTACCAACTCGTCGCCCTTGAGTCCTATATCAAGGATGCGTTTGTCCACAAACAGTTTTATGCTACGGTCTTTTTTGATCTTGAGAAAGCCTACGACACCGCTTGGCGATAGGAAATACTTCGCGACCTAGAAGCGTTTCGGTGTTTCGGGCAATATGTTTAACACTCTTCATAGCTACCTGGCGGAACGAACCTTTCGTGTAAGAGTTGGCACTGCCCTTTCAAATGTTTTCGTGCAGGAAAATGGCGTGCCTCATAGCGGCATTTTGAGCTGCACATTGTTCATAGTCAAGATGAACTCACTTCGAAACGCGTTGCCACGAATCATTTCCTCATCAATATATGTAACTGAGGTGCAAATATCTTTTAAATCGTGCAATATGTCAATTTACGAACGCCAAGTCCAGCTGAGTGTCAGCAAACAAGCTGGCTGGGCTTCTCAGAACGGTTTTAAGCTGAACCCAGTTAAGAGCACTTGTGTTGTGTTCTCCAAAAGGCGTGGGATCAGGCCAGATCGAGACGTCAAACTTAATTGTGTCTCGAATCTGGTCAAAAAAGAACACAACTAGTTTGTCCTTTATCGCTCATATGAAACAACTAGAAAAAGTGTCTTAAAACAATGAATATTCTCAAGGTCCTGTCGCATCACTTGTATGGTGCTGACAAGCATCTTCTGCTGCGGGTGCTTACCAGACTGGTAGGCTGGCGGTTGGACTATGGGAGTGTTGTATATGGTTCAGGAAGTGAAACGGCTTTAAAAATGCTCGACCCAGTGCAGAACCTGGGCCTTCGGCTAGCGTCTGGTGCTTTCCGCACTAGCCCTGTGCAAAGTCTGAACTTCGAGTGTGACAAATGGTGCTTAGGGTACCAGCCAAGTATGTCGATTTACTATATACTTTTAAAGTTTCTTCAATGTCTTCCATTTTTTATTGTGTAATGAACGATACAACCATATCTTAACTTTTCTTAACTCGTCCATCTATTTCTGCGGCTTTCTCACTCAGGGCGAGGAAGGAGGCTTCTGAACTTTGTCTCATTTTTAGATACCTTCTAAGATTCCGTCATTGATTTTATGATATTTATGCTATTTATTTTATTCTATTTTTTATGCTATGCTGTTTATTTTATGCTATTTATGCTATTTAGGAAAAACACGGTGCCTAAAACTGCCATTTTGCAGCGTTTTGTGTATCTCCAGGCAAAATATGGGGCTGCAGAATTTTTTAGTGATACTTCGAAAACTTCCACTGCGGTGTCTTGTGCTGCGCACGGACCGAGCTTCAGGGCTTGTAAAACTATGAATGTAAATTATAGCATTTTTAAGGAGGAAGCGTATGGTATATTTCTTCTTTTAAATGACATTATCGAACATAATATCTCTAAGTCAATCATTTTCACAGATTCACTCAGCGTCGTGCGTACATTATTATCCAAAGGTCTTCCAAAAACTACGCCGTCAATCTCGTTTTTAAATGTTTATCTCAGCATATGCCTCAAATCTAAATGTGACCGTCTGCCGGGTTCCAGGCCATGCTGGGATCGCGGGCAACGAGTTGGCTGATGAGAGGCTCGCTGGTGCTGTTTTCAGAGACACTCTAGACATAACAATGGTTCCCTACACTAACCTCAAGCCGCTTATCAGGCAACACTTGCGTAAAACATGGGAAACCCACTGGAGTGAACAGACAGACAACAAATTACATGTAATAGAGCGACACTTGGGATGATACACAACTGACTCACACAAGAGACACACCGAAGTGACCTTAGCAAGGTTACGAATAGGCCACACACACGTAAAACACTCCCACCTGCTCACTGAATCACCAGGACCCGTGTGTAGCAGGTGTGGGGAGGTCCTATCTGTAGTCCACATCCTAATCACATGCAAGGCACTCGACACAAGACACAAAGTCTTCAGAGAAATATACAAACCAAACATTCCGCTACACCCATTCTTGTTTTTGGGTGACAATCCCACGGTTTCTGCGAAACGTGTTTTTAAACATTTGTCTGATGGTAACTTTTTAAGCCTCATTTCCTATCATGCGTAATCAAATCTGGCCCTATACACCAGCCATCCCAATTGCCTTTAATTCATTTTACTGTTATTCTGGCTTACACGTTTTGGCACCAACTTTTTTCTGTTATTTACGTTTGTTTGGCGCTCTTTGTCCCAGCTCGCCTTGCGCCAAAAAAATCCAACCATCATCATCAAGTGTTGGTCGGTCCCGCTGGGGCTGTGGTGGAAGCTGTTCCCCTGGCTCGTCTTCGTCCACTGCTTGACGCCGTAACCAAAGAGCACAGTTTTGTCATCACGAGCCTATCTACGGCCACTGCAGGACAAAGGCTATTGCAATTAACCTCTTATTATCCCAGTTTTATGGTGGCATGTAACGAGCTCTTCTTTTGCGTTTCATACTCAGCATTCACTGTTGCTTGGCAGCTTCAGCTTCCCAAGTCTTGGTATGTATAGCGGCGTCAGTCGGCTTCGGTATACATACCACAATGCTCCGCGAAATCGGCCTGGGGAAGATGTTTCTTGGGGACGTATTTTCCATTGACTCTGCAGTGCTTAATTTAATGCTTACTTTAATGTTCTTTCAACACCGTTCCCTTATACCACGTATGAGACGACTCCCTGGGACCACGCGTGGTCGGCTCCTCAGCGGCCACGGTCGCAGTCACACTGCCGACGGCATAAAGTGGTCACTTAATAGTATCAACCGACGGGATAACGGCGCTTGGTAGATTCTGGCACTGCAAATGTGTGTGTGCGTGTGCGTGCAAGCACGCGCGTGTATGTGCATGTATGTGTGAGCGTGCGTGTGTGTCCTTACAAAAAGTGGTCAGTATGCAAGGCGACCCTGCTAAGTACCGTAATACGGTGATGTCGCCATCCTTGCTGCAACGAAACCCTGGTGTCCTCCATTAGTATGACACAGCGTTTAGACGGAGAACGAACACAAACACGAAAAGGGCTGCCCCGCCTGCTATGTGTAAACCGAAGTAAATAGGTAGAACCGGATAAAGTCTAGACGATGTCATCCATCGGTGACAGTCATACTATCGCTGCCGTCGCACTTTTCTAACCTCCACTTCTCAACCCCTCCACTCAATCGCAGACACTGAACACCGACGTGCAGATGTGGTGGTCAAGGGGCGCCGTACTCCAGTTTTGTTCTCGTGATTCCACAGCGTCTGCAAGCAGACTGCATGCCAACAACAGCACTGGCACTTGAACCGCAAGGCATTACCAGGCTTTGCTTGCAAAACACTGAGCTCAGTACTCGTGCCTGGTCGCAAAAAATTCCGCAAGGTGAGAGATAGCTGCAGCGTTGCCCCTTACGAAATCAATGCAAAAGGTACTTTTTGGATTTATAATAGGCTCAAAGCGTCAAGTTCCCCCTTGTGCAAAAAAACCGTCCTTATTGAACAGATGCGCACCAGCCGCGCACAACTCTCATTATACGCAAGTTGCAACGTATGGCAGTCGGCTTGCTGAAGAAAATCGTGCCAGAAGGCGGAAAAAAGTAGCAGTGGCTTAGCTAGGCTATGCCAGGGTATACGTAGCGTGAGCTGAAGTTCAGCTGGTTATTCTTAGGTTTCCTGGTTGCCTAAGACTAGCCGATTACCATGCTTGACTGCTGCTAAAACAATTTCCAATCCAATCCAATCCAATCCAAGTCCAGTCCAGTCCAGTCCTATCCAATCCAATCTAATCCACTCCCGTCCCGTCGAGCCCAGTCCAGTCACTCCTCCTCGCGCATGCGCAGCATGGCTCTACAGTACCCCACACGAAACGGCTATAAGCGGCTCCGGCGCAGCGTCAGACTTGGCTACTGCGCAACGGAGGCACACAGGTGGGCACGCGTCGGCGCTAGTGCGTCTGCCGCGGCTATGACGTCACTCCTGTGGAATGCGCTGACCCAATTCTCTAGATCCCCGTACTTCGATTGGATTGGATTATCCAATACAGTACAATCTAATTTAATTCAATCCAATCCAAATCCAAGCCACGCCAAGCCAAGCCAAGCCAATTCAATCCAATTCGATCCAATCCAATGGTCCTCGCGCTTGCGCCGAACGCCCCCTTCAAGGTTCAGGCGAAACTGCTCAACCTCGGCCAGTGTAGCTTACGCTACAAAAAACCAGCAGACGTGCAACTGCTGACGAGAGAGCGCTCGTCAGCAGTAATTTGAATGAGTCAACGCTATAAGGCGCGTTCGTAGCATCCCATTCTGTGTCGGCTTTGTGGCGCAGTGGGTAGAGCACCATGTACATTGCGTTCCGCCCGCTGGGTCGAGGGATCGAAACCCGGGCGCCGGATAGTATTTTTGTTTATATAGTAGGGAGGGATGCGGTGCGGACTACGGACGTCAACGCGGGTGACATCGTGAGTTACTGAAATGCTCTGCATTTAAAAGCGAACAAAGTTAGATGTTCGTGTGCCGTTTCCAGTGTCGTCTACGTGCGCGACTGGAGTGACCACTGAGCGGTAATGTTCAGAAGCAAGAAAACTAAACTTCAGTGGCTGATACCTTTGCCTGAGTTTAGATAAAGAAGCTGAATGCCGCTCAGTCTCCTCGCCATGATAACAGCAGTGCGGCACGACCCACGTCATCGCTTCGTCCGAGGCCCGCCCAGCCGCCTGGCGCTATAACCACGTGATTATCACTACTCGGTTGTCCACCATTGTGGAAAGTTCCAAATCATCATATCTTGTCCATCATGTACCATCATGTATTTCCTCCAAATCCCGACAACGGAGTATCTCTCGCTCAGTACTCACCATGGGTTATCCGCAGAAGGCCTGCAGCACCATTTACTGCAGCGCACTGTTTACTCGCAATTGAATACTTCTAGGCAATGAATATATGTCCAGCCAATGTAGTTACTTTTAGAAGCTGGTCTAATATTGAACGTAATCAAAAAAATTGGGGGGCAGTTTTGTAAGTGTGCTCGCAGACGTTGCTGCCTACGATGGGCTTCTCGACACTTCAGCTTCCCTTTTTTTCTTGAATTAAACTGCTTTAAAAGTTCTTGTAGCGTATTGTCGTGGCGTAAATTTTTTGGCACGCGGGACTTCATCAACTTCGGGGTAGTGTGCAGCCACCTAAGTTGCTAGTTGCTGATTTCTCAGAGTAGTACTTACCGGTGGAGAAGTAACACAATTTGGGTTGAAAATCAGTATCTAGGTGACTGCACATGCGCATCACAACACATTTAACTATCTACATCGGGAAACATTCTCGAATGAGGATGCTGCAATTTGATACGGGTCTGTCGGGGCGCAGAAGGCGTTACTCGTCTCTACAGCTGTGAGAATATTGGTTATCCGCTCAATTTTAACAACCTGGTGGTTCATTGCTATTCAGTATCCTACCCGACAAGTCCGGTATGGTAGCCCGCCGCGGTGGCTCACTGGCTGAGGCGTTCGGCTGCTGAGTACAAGGTCGTGGGTTGGATTCCCGGCCGTAGTGGCCGCTTTTCTGATGGAGGCGAAAAGCAAACAAGCCCGTGTGTACTAGATTTCGGCGCGTGTTAAAGATCGCCAGGCGGTCAAAATTCATCTGGAGTCCTCCACTACAGCGCGCCTCATCACGTGCGTTGCGTCGGCGCGTTAAACCGTGCAACAATCAAGTCCGGTGTTGTAGCAGATGGCTCATCTTCTTCCGACTTAGATAGGAATCTAGTTGTCGCTGGCAAATGTGCCATTAGAATGAACCTCCATCTCGGCTACCAGCAACCGCTTCAATACTTAAGAAAAAAGCAAGAGCTCGTTCGCGTTTGGTCTGCTATTTTCTTGCGTATTCATTCATTCAGTCATGCTTATTGTGTGCGCAAAACAACACAAATGTTTTAAAGTTACTACACTGGTCGTAACACTAAAAATATGAGCACATGTGGGAATTCGCAGATTCCTCAACAGCTCTAAACGCGCTTATGTCCATTTTCATTTTTTAAGCGCAACTTGACTGATTCTTATGCAATGTTTAGCACACTACAGAAAGGGTTTTATTTATTTTCCTGATGAAATTGCTCTCCGGACTGATAGGGTGTGACATTTCGCTCTTCTTTTCCTGCTTAGCCTGAATATTGCGGCGAACATAGAGGGAAACGATAAACGTGCATCTACGGTATAGGCACCAGTCATTGCATTTAAACATGTTTTTACATCACAATTAAAATCAGTGGGAGACATGGTCCCAATATGGCCATAAATGTCTGTGGAAACGCCTTCAGGTTCGTCCATCCTGCAGGCGTTGCAACGTCATATTGCAATCGTTCAGAATGTTCTTGAGTGTGCCTGTTGGGCCCCTGGGCATTCGTACCGCTTATCTCTGACTCACACAGCTCGCCTGATATATTATTGAGGAGGTCTCTTGAACATCTGAGCAATCGAATGCAATAGCTCACGCTCGTAGTGATTCGCCCACGTGCTGACCAATCAGGAGCACACATACGTCCTCCCTCACCTTCTGATAAACGTTTGCGTCAGGATGCGTTCACGCCCCGGCGGTCATTCCTTTACCAGCGACCGAAGTGGCTGGGCCGAACCCGTTCAAAGTGAGTGCGAGCTGCTCTAAGTGCGCTTATGTCCATTTGAATTCATGGACTACAACTTGGATGATTGTTGGGCAATGCTTAGCACTCTACAGAGTGGGTTTAATTTATTTTTCTG
The DNA here is from genome assembly GCA_013339765.2 of Haemaphysalis longicornis. NCBI lineage: Eukaryota > Metazoa > Arthropoda > Arachnida > Ixodida > Ixodidae > Haemaphysalis > Haemaphysalis longicornis. The sequence continues at coordinate 11,781,244 of CM023458.1, forward strand.
GCAAAATTATTCTACGAAATGACAGAGTGTGACATTTCATGCTTCCGTTCCTCCTCCTTAGCATGAATATTGCTGCAAATGTTTTTTTTTCTTTGCGCGAAAACAAGTAAGAACATACCAGCCCCGACCTACCCATGCCCTTTGTATACTTCGGGAGAAGCGGAAAACCTGTTCTTGTCTAAGACGGCTTATTATGCTCGCCGCGCTGGGAGTATACCCGAACCCCATTTTGGCGTCTCCGCCGAGCGCAAAGAGCAAGGACTGGTGGTGGGTGCGAGGACATTTTGTTGACATGCTGTATCTACCTGCCACCAATCTTCCATTACCGCTTCCCTGACAACGCTCCATGTCCGCAAGACTAAGTCTTAATGTGGTCCTCTGACACCTGACCGAAAGAGCAGAGACGACTTTCTTGCAGAGTGCAAGAGCAGGACAGGTTACGACGTGACTGCCGCTATGACGAGTGGCTGGCATGCCGGGGTGACTAACGTGTGGACCAGGGCGACGTTTTGCCGGCTGAAGGTGCGCCGGTACGGTAACTCACCGGTTGTACTAAGCAGATTAAGAATAGAGGAGTCAATCTAGAGTTGGAGGCTCTGAAGATGTCACAGGAACCAAAACGGAGCATGCTCTAGCGCGAAGGATTAGGAAAAGGTATTTCCCAACAGTTTTTGATGGCTGGGGTTGCTCGGATTCAACAAACTTAGGCCATAGCATCGCGGGAGATATTTCAGCGTCACTTTCCCTGGAATATTGAGGAACAATCCCTGCCTTTAATTTTTACCCCACTGAAATCTGTTCCTTCGAATCTTCGCATTTGCAGCTTTGTTACAGCTGCAATCCCGGTGACGGCGGGAAGATATCGGCCGTGGCCTCCATTAATTCTTTCACGTAAGCAGCGTCTTCCAGCAGTCTCTTGGCGCAACGCGGGCGAAAAGCCGGGTGCTAGTTTCACGTTTCCCACCAGCATCCGCGGGTGGTCAGTGAAAATGATGTAGGCTTAGTATTATACGAGTTTGCTGGTTTCCGCTTTCACAATCACCGCGGATGACAACCCCATGCACAATTTTTGCCCCATTAACATGAAGCCTGACGTATTCGTACCTGTTTTTATTATTAGATTGGTTCGGGAAATCGCCTACGATCCGTTGCTGCTGTGGCCTGCGCCGGTTAGAGCCTCTTCGTTGGCCGTGCGGGCAGGAACGGCCGGTGAGTGTGCGGGCGGTTTTTGCGAGGAGAAAACGCTACGTCATTTCCTGCTTTATCCATTCCTGGAGAACTACGCCTGAAGTCTACAAACTTAGCCAGCGATCGCTGTAACCGGCAATACCATTAGGAAAACAAGCCGCAGCTTCGCATCAGTAGAGGTGACACAAGGTCCTGCTCACGCGAAAGATACACGACACGCTAGCGTGTCTTGAAGTCAATTCTGGGGCGTCCGCTATTCCTGCAAAATAGCGTGCGCGCTCAAGACAAACTGAAAATTGTGTGGACGGCTTGATTTCTGCATGTGCGCTAGCGCGACAAAAGCAGCAGAGAAAGCAGAGCGTTTTGCCCCACTACTTTGAAACGCCCTCTTGGTACGTCAAACCAACCGCGATTTCCCCGCGTTGCCGAGTCGTCGGTCGGCACCAATAGCCATGGTGTATATCAGCTACAAGTCGATTCGCGTACACTGCCGAGCAGATCCTAACTACTTGTAGAGTTCGGGTGGCGGTGAGCTGAAGTTGCCATCTCATGGTTCATGCGTGCGTAATTTTGTTTGCCGCTGTAATAAACAGATTCGTTGTTCATTGATGCTGCTGCTTGCTGCTCGTCTGACCGGGGGCTGCGGCCTACTCAAGCCGTCATGACGGCTGTTTCTGCAGCTCCTCTGTCTCTCTTTGTATTCTTTGAGGCAGAAATAGATATTTCAATTATTATTATTATTATCAATTTTATTATTATTATTACATAAACGATTAAACATTAACCCACTCTTCCCATTTTGCTCGGGACGGGATGAATGAAGTTCTTCCTCGCTCACTCTGCGACGAGCGAAACGCGTCCCACTCGCAGAAAGACGTTCCTTGCGTGCGCCAATGCCCGAACCTTGTGTGCAACTAGGCTCCGTCCCATAAGCGTGTCCGTTTAAAAGTTTACTTTTTGTTGCAACGACAAGCGCCAGGGAAAATCACCGCTACCAGCCGTTATTTGCTAATTAGCTGCGCTAAAAGTCCGGGCTACAGTGCCTATTCATAAGGATGGGGCGTTGCTAATATTTGTTCGAACGATCTCTCCCATTATCCCACTCGGGCTCCCTCCCCTTCTTTTAAAAGACTTCTCCCGGCACATGTGTTCTCGGTATTCGCGCCGTTATCCTCTCGAACTAGAAAATTCGTTTTCCACTGGTGGGGCGACATGGTGCTGTAGACCCATTCGCCGAGTGAAAATGCTAGGTTCTCTAGAGTACAGTACAACCCCGCTTTTACGTTCCTCACTGCTACGTTTTCCCGGCTGCTACGTTATTTAATCTAGTCCCTGCGCAGCTCACATAGAGTCCCGTGTATTAAAATCCTCACTCTTACGTCGTGGCTCAGACTACATTACCCTATCATTCCTGGCATTTTCCTACTCGTAACCTGCCCGGACAACATAAGCGGACTACCATTTTGACGTTTGATGAGCCTTGGTCAAGCTCGCCTACGGAACTGACTGCATGAAGCTGCAAGCGGGTGCGATTCGTCACCATTGAATGGCCTATGTTAGTCTATGCTATCACCATCATCTCTGCCCTTACAACGGAAGTGCGCGTTTGCCATGAAAGCACCACCGCATGAATAGCACGCGCTTTTGTCGTTATCGTGTGCTCCAAGCTTTGAGAACACCGTCGAACATGCAACTGCGAACTTTTCCGTGTCTTGATGGCGTCGCGAAAACGGGAGGCGCTTTCCCTTCATGAAAAGCTTGACGTAGTAAACGCAGTAGACAAGGAGCCGTCGCAGTATACACGCAGCCATCGCGGAAGAGTAGTAGTAGACAAGCAGTAGACAAGCAGCCATCGCGCAAGACAGTCGACATCACCAGGCACCTTGCAGTGTCACGCTTGGTGCTTTCCAGCAATAGTAAAAAACGCGAATCCTATGTACATTCTCGAGTTTTTTAAGGTTCCAAAGCAAAAGTTGCAGAAATACATGGTTACAAATGAAAGCTACACCGTTTTCGTTCATATTCGTAGCTTTTCTCACTGCTGCGTTTTGGTGGTTGTTAAATTTTCTTTTCCTAGTCCGGTGAAAATCGTATGATCTGGGTTCCACTGTATTTGGTGTTGTTTTCCCGTATGCGATTTCGGCTGGCCAGGAGGACAAAGACATGCTGGCCTCTTCGATCAGAGGAAGCTTCCCACACTTGCGCAGGAAACTGCTTTTTACTTTGACTGGGCATTCTTCGGGACAACTCTTTCAGAAGTACTGTCTGAAGTGACAAGGCTAAATGCGAAAAAATGCTGGGCGAGGCCATACCACCCTTATAAAGCGTAGCCAGGTCAGGCAAATCAACACAGCAGAAATCAAGCAAATGTTATGTACAACCGGAAAATATTTGGTAATAACAAGAGTTTTTGGGGAACACAACTCAGACTCCTTGCTGAACAATTTAAATTGTATTAGGCAACTGGATACAAGAAAAACATTTTCAAAGATATATCAATGATTGCATGTAATATAGCAAAGCAAAAAGAAATGTACAATATACAATATTCTCTTGTGAGTACAAATACAATAACAAAAGAGTTTTACTTTTTGAAAGAGAATAAACTCATCCTCCAGTGCTAAGTTACACAACGCGTGCTACTCAGGAGAAAGTAGTAGTAGTGAATTTCTTTATAGGGACGGGGAGGACGGTTGGTCAGATGGAGGAAATGGGAATAGCAGGGAGGGAGGAATAACAGTTCTTGAATCTTCAAAAGTCGTGTCCGCAGCTTCCACTTGAGGATCTGTTTGTCCAGTTTGAGGTGCCGTGTGGGTTGTAGTCCCTGGCTCACGCTACTCAAGCCAAACCAAACTCCAGGGAAAAAGTGCATAGCGCGGCGAGGAATTGGTGGTGATATTATGGGGGATTATCTGGTGAAGAACTATTGGGGAGTGAACTTTCGGGGATACATCGCTGGTCTGAGAATGCAGCACAGTGCCAGAATAAAGGGTTAAATCCGCGATAGAGATCGCTGAACCCAGCAGACAACGAGGGGGTGGTGACTTCTCAGGGTGAATCCATTTTGATATGATGTGAGGAGTGAGAGGAGCGTTGGAAAGAGTCTTAATAATGAAAATGTCGCTCGGCGTGTTTGAGAAGGGGTGCCGTTTATGTAGCCAACCAGGGTGCTCGATGCTATGCAGCATCGGCGCGCTTGGCGAGCGTGGTCAATTTGCAGGCAAAAGGAGGTGGGCGAGACTGCAACATGGGGTTGGTCATCCAGGGAAGGGGTTACCAGCAGGCTCTCACTAGCCGCGGAGGGCGCGGTCTCGTTGCAATGTCACTGAATCATGCTCCCCGGCATCCATGCCACGCGAGTTTTAGTGCTGTCCTGAGCGAGTATGTTGAGCATAACTTACATCTGTTGGGCAGTAGGGTGGTCAGTAAAAGCCTTGTTGAACTCGTCAATAGAAGTTTTGGACTCGGTAAGGATACAAATGCGGCATGTACTGTAGCAGCGACGCTGTATGCAAGATGGTCCAGTGAATGGAGAGTGCCACGCAGGTCGACTTCAGTGGGAAACCGATAAAGCATATGTTTTGTGACGGTACTGACAAATTCGGGTCGTATTGGACAATGCCCCGCGAGGCCCAATCAGTGTTAGTTCAGGTTGGCATCGCTAAAGGTGTCAATTTAATCTAGGAGCATAGTGTCGAGGATGCGACGAAGGGCGTTTTGGCGTGGACAAATCCTTGTTTTTTGAATGCCAGGTCTCTGATCTGGCGATGTCAGAAGTGGCCTTTGCCAGGTGGCAGGTGGTGCCTGACTCAGTGGTGGTGGCAACATAGTTTCAGCATCCCTGACACGTAGGAGATCGGCGTTGTTCGTGTTGGAGGACAGCTTCAAAAAGCAGGGCTTCTATAGGAGCTAGAGGAGACACCTTTTTGAGGGCTTCGATACCGTTATGGCGCGGCAGTCCCGTTATTGCTGAGAGCGTGGCCCTGTGCAGCACTGATAATTGCTTCTTGGGACTGGTTGAGAGAGTATATACAGCGGCCCCGTAGAGAAGGTCGCCTACAGCCAGTGCTCGTGCTAGGGTATTGGAAGCCGTTTGTTGGGCCCCTCCATGCTTATTTGACATTTTGGAAAATATATAAAGCATTGGCTTCCAGGTACCTCGAAGTTGCTTTATCCAGCACTATGCGCTGTTATGACTGGCAAAAGGGATACCCAGCAGTCTAATTTTGCCGTACATTTTGCCCCACATAGACCTAATTGGTGTGTCCGATAGATAGATGGTGTGGAGCATATCAAGAGTACAATTGGACAGTTATTGTGTGCCTTTGTTGGACGATCGCTCGTGCTGCCCAACCGGGCTGTCTTTTCGCCACTTTTGTTCAACCTTGCCATGAAGGACCTCCCACCATTATTGCTAGATATTTCCCACTTTTGTCACGCCGTCTACGCAGATATAATTAGTTTATGGACCCGTACAGTATCCTTGCGTGACCAACAATGCATTTCAAGCCGCTATAAACCACCCACAAGGATACCTTCGCGAACAAGGTCTTGAATATGCCACGAAGAAATCTGCACTTCTGACGCTTAGTGCTTGTGTCCGAAACACAAGTCCCCCATTCCTAGCCCGGACGTTTTCAGAAATGAGCAACCCGTCCAAACTATGCTGCACTCTAGAATTCTTGGACTTGTCCCCAAAAATGGCTGTAGGCACCACACAATCGCTCCCCTCCACAAGACTGTCAACCAACTGACACATATAATTCACCGCGTCGCGCATCGTCGCTATCGCCTCAAAGTATCTGACACGCTCGAAACAACACAAGCAGTACTTATAAGTAGAATCACCTAGGGAAAACAGCATTTTGCTGTTAAAACGAACGACAAACGCACATAAAATATGATTATTCGCCAAGCCTACAAGATTGAGCGCTTGAAAAAAAAAAGACTGGGTGCCCTACTGTGCACAGATTAGGTTATACGACCCCACGGGTAAACATTAACCGGGTTTAGCCTGACAACGACTGGCCAACAATACCAAGAAAATATGCATCTGATGTGCACAATGCCAGAAGAATTACCCCCAGCATGAACCTTGTCCTCAAGATATGCAAATAACCTAAATAACTGTTATGTGGACACATCCTCTTATCCGCACCATCCTCCCCATGTAACCTGTGCAATGAATGCACGGAAACAAGAAATCACATCCCTGCCCCACAGTTAATGCCACATGGATTCAATACCCGCCAAAGAAGCCGCGATAGCCAACGCTATCACCACTAGCAAGATACAATCACCATACTCACGACTTTCAGGTTGCGTGCAGAGAAAGTACCTACAACTGTCGCATTTGTATAACGACACTTCGTTTTCTTTTAACAAGGCCGAGAATTCCCGAACTTTATTTGGTTTGGGTGCCAGGACGCGAATCCTTTGAGGGGACTTAGGCGGCTCACGCCGCTCCCCTGCGCTTGTGTACACCGGGCCACCTCTCACGAGACAGTCACCACCTCTTCCACCTCACCCGCAACCTCCGTTGCGCTACACAGACACCTTGGCCGTCTAGGACACAAACGGCGAATTTCCCCCTTCCCTGTTCTCCCCCCTCCTTACTTCCTACCCCATTTCCGACTCTTGACCGAGGCCTCCGATCATGTCAAGGAGACTTCTCTCCCTCATTTTTTTTTGCTTTCAGTAAACGTGTGTTCAATGAATCCCATTCCACACCACCAACTGACAAGGAATGAAGCAACAACTTTCAGAAGACTTCAAACTAACACATACTCACACCTTACCCTCCTTCATGCCATTATCCAACAGGCCACTCAAACCACCTGCAACTACTGCCCAGCGCCCGGTACCCTATACCATCAGGTGTGGGAGGACCAAAAAGACACCGGACCTTTGCAACCCAATCTCCAACCCCCTCCATACAACTGTGGACGGTGCAGTTGACCACCAACGGCCCTACTTTCCAGCTTTACCTTATGCAAAGGGGCGCGCGCCGCCAGCCTGTGTCATGGGATCAAGCCCTCTATAGGATCCCCTATAAACCGCGGGTGCCCTAACTGCACATGTCGTTGTCATTAAATATTTTAGTCATTCATTCTTCATCGGGATGGCTAGAAGCGACCGCTGCGGGGCCCGTGGAGTTGAAGAGACAATGCAGCATATCCTTTGTATTTCGCCCCAACAATCCCCGGATATAAACGTGCAATACACCGGTCACCGCCGATTGTATGATCGGCTGCTCAAGCTGAGGCAAGCCTTGGACATCGCAACCCTATAATCAAATTCACAGAAGGCGACAAACGCGGTTGTTCGATTTTTTTTTCACGACCGAAGTACACGAACGGCTTTAGTGCAAAAATTGACTATGTGTGCGAGCGTTCCCTTTCCTATCTCCGCCCTCTCGCCCTCCCTCTCTGTCTTCCCTGAACCCACTTCCCAGTGCAGGGTAACAAACCGCGCTCTACTCCTGTTTAACCTCCCTGTCCTTCCATTTGTTTTTATCCTATCCTATCATATTGCTTTGTCCACTTTCCCATCTCTAATTCGCAAAATAGCAAATTAGGCAGGAATGTTAAGCAGAATATAGCCTAATTCCCAGAATAGTAAATTAGGCTATATATGCTTAACCTTCCTGCCATCCATTTACCGGTTCTGGTTATAGATTAGAAACCCTACGTATTGTAACTGCTTGCGCATTTCCCAGATGATTCGTATGGGCTTGCGGGCGCCTCACGACATCTTTCTCAAGGAGATCGAAATTTAAAATACGGCTTCTGAACTGATTGATTCTGGTGGCTTTGCGCAAGCTGATCCTAGTTAGTTTAGTGCTGCACAAATGTGAAGGACGTTAGTGAAGCTACTGCCGCGTGAACATGACTTTGTTATCGATCAAGTGATGCCTGGCTGTATGTAAATATATGTATTTATTGACTTACTTGCAATGTGCCCTTAAAATATGTATCCCACAAATATGTATGCTCCGGCAAAAATAATAAGTCGCAAAAGGCAAACCGATGGGCGCCCAACTCCCATTAGCCAACTTTTTCAGCGAAGCTTAATATGACTCGGCCTTCGGTATTTTTACCTTCGGCTGTCAGTTATTTCCATGCGAAAAACATTGAATTGTCCACAAGAGGCGTTCTATAGCGCAATGGGTTTTTAAACGTTCCTTGTGTGTGTACTATTAGCAAGCAAGTTACCATCAAAGTGGCAAGCCATTGAAAACATTTATAGGTGCCTAAGACTATAGTTCTGTTCAGTAAGATTTGCATTTCAAGCAGATTACTTCTCGAACAGGTGTCATGTTTAAGATAAGTATTCAATTTTAAATAATGAACCCTTCTCTAAAGATGCCCTCTCTAACAGGCGTCTGCCCTGTCTACGCTGGCACCCCCTCTTTGTGGCAGTTCCATGGCCTTGCGCCTCTAGTTTTCGCCGGCTTTTTATGGCAGCGGTACCGTCGTCAAAAAAGTTTCCATTCCCTATTTTGAATTTTAATTGTATTCACTACTTCTGAAGAACATGTCCAACACGTCAGAAACAAACGTTACAGCAAATTGCAGAATTCGGTCTCAAAACAAGTCTCTATAAAGTGGTATGATAGCGGATCGTTCACCCTCTCTCTAGATGGTCCACCAAACACACCCTTTGTGGCTCCTGAACGGCCCTTTTTGGATACACGGATGATTGTCGTATTATAGTGACCGCGCCACTACTTCAGCTGTGCATATTGTGCTAAGTGAGCGTTCAAAGTGCAGTGAAGAGTCTTGTATGCACCATCTTCCTTTCCCCTTTTCCCATGTACCACAACACTGCCTATTGGCCTGTTGTGGGACTTAATAAAGTCGTCCATTCCATTCCATTAAAGGTAACGTCACAGCCCTATTTTTGGGGATTCTCTGGTGTCGCACTCACGAGACTGTCATTGCGAAGTGTTTTGTGCGAACAACTGCAAAGCAACCATGGTTTGTTGCTTGTTGGCGGCCTCATTCTATCTTATTTGGTTACAGAAAGAGTGCTTCCGCGGGATTTCCTTTCTTGGAGTGCCATATCGAACTTGGCGTTATAGTGTTTTATCCCGGGTTTTTGCAGGTGGAGTGAAGAGATCACAAAGCTGTTAGCCGCCAGAGCTGAATGAAAATGAGCAGTACCAATTCAACTCGGCGAGGTGGATTCTTATGCTCAGGTGAGAAGAGTAAAGCGAAATATAGTTCTGATGTACTTATGGCTGAACGAAGCGTTGTTGGAGGAACTCTGCAGGCGTTTGATAAATGCAGTCAGTTGAGAAATATTGCAAGAGAACCATATTAAATGATTGCGCTTCATCGATTTGATCCGAACGTGTTAAGAGGCTTGCCTGCATTCACATCTTAATGTTAGCCGACGCGGTGGTTGATCGGATAAAGCATTGGGGTTCCGATCCGAATTGCGCTGATTCAATCCGGGCCCCGATGGCTGCTTCTCTATTGGAGGCGAAAAGCGAAAACTTCCGTTGGTCGAGGTTTCGGCGCACGTTAACATCCCCAGGTAGCCGAAAATAATGCGAGGCCCTCCGCTAAGGCACGCCTCACAGCTCGTGTGTAGTGAACTCCGCAATCAATCAATCGCATCTTAATATTGCACATTGGCAAAAAGCGAACGCACATGGAAACGGACAAAGCAATATTTAGATTTCTAGTGCAACTAAAATTTAAAACAATAAAAAGTTCAAAGATGCCATGTAGCAGTAAAAAATATATTTTGAGTGAATCGGAATGCCGTCTGCAGTTTAGAACTGCGGAAGCAAAGAGGAAGGGGCTCTCTGCTTGCAGTACTGGTATTAATAATGGCAAAAACGTTTTACCAGCGAATTGGTTTAGCAAATTGTGATTCTTGTGTCCGAAGTTAAAAATAACAAGAAATTGCCGAGCGCGCCCACGTGAGAGTAGGCCTCGCGGCTACGGCGGACGCTCGTGTGTGCGTGCCTCCGGGCGACCGCCAAGTGTACCCGGCGCATGTTTGTCAAGCCAAGCATACCCACTTAGAAGATTGGCCAGGATTACAGCGACCATGGGTGTGTGCCTTGCGACAACCGCCTATAGTTCCAGGAGCATGTTTGTCAAGCTCAGCATGCCCACTTGGATTGGGCCACATTGCGGCGACCACACTGGAGTTAAAAAAACAAGAAAATGCCAAGAGCTTGTGTGTGAATGCTTCTCGGCGACCGGGCAGTGACCCCCTGCATGTTTGTCAACTCAAGCATAGCCACTTAGGAAGATTCACCAAGGTTGCAGTGACCGTGTGTGCGTGCCTCGCGACGACCGCCATGCGTTCCGGGGCATGTTTGTCAAGCCAAGCGTAACTACTTAAGGAGATTGGCCAAAATTAGCAAAAGAACTCGAGCGTTCACCGTATTCGTGGCAACACTTGCTGGGAATAAGAAAGACGCGTCAGCCTACGCCCCTCCAAGGTGATTATCAATGATTATCCATTCCAAAAAAAATGAAGGAAGCTCACACTTATAACTGGGATGGAGTAAAGGTCGCCGCGGCAGCAAACAAGCAAAGCGTCTGCAATCGTGGACTGAAACCGTCGTGATGGTCGTGAAGGTTGTGTACAGCTTCACTACTTTCAAAGCTGACGCGTTTGTGTGAGCGTCACTTACACCCACACTTGGAGGGACGAGAAAACGCTCGAAGGGGCGGGCAGGAGCCTAACGAAGAAACAACTAAATTCTTTTTCCTCGGTAGAGAAATGTTAACTAAGCCCTACGGCCCAAAATTCAATGATTATCTTAGCCTCGATGGACACAAAAAAATGAAGCTACACTTAATAACTGGGATGGAGTAGACGCCGCGGATGAACAAGCAAAGCGTCTGCAATCGTGGACTGAAACCGTCGTGTGGTCGTCAAGGTTGCGTACAGCTTCGCTACTTTTCAAGCTTACTCACGCACAGCGCAAGTTTTTTCAGGCGCAGAAGGCCGCGTGGAAAACAGTGCGGGTCAATAGCGTGCAGTAGATACCTGCGGTGAGGGTCCTGCCACTCCGACATTTGTGCAGCCCATCCACTTCGAGGATAAGGGCGTTGCTGTCCTCTCGGGAGAAAGGAAGCTGGGTCGTGTTCTCGTCGGATCTAATATTGCCTTGTATGTCCAAGTGACCAGGCAGCCACTGAAGAATGATTTCATGACCTTCGCGCACTGCCATTGTGTGAATTTCGGCAGTTTCACATACAAGCTGACTTCGGTTGTTGTGAAGCTTTCGGAGCGCTTGTAAGGCGCTGCGCGAGGCATTGCTGGGCATTGGATGTAATGAAGTGCAGCCCTCACAGCTGCCAGCTCGGTAGAAACATCGAAAAAGAAAAGTATTCTACTCGAAGGGGCGGGCAGGAGCCTAACGAAGAAACAACTAAATTCTTTTTCCGGGTATCGTCGTAGCAAATGTTAACTAAGCCCTACGACTTTTGCCCAAAATGCTTAAAATTCGCCGGAAAGCAGAGTCACATACTGGCGGTCGTTTCTTAGCCGAGAACACAGCACTCGATGGACACAATGCCGTCGACACCGCAGCACGGGGCATCATTCTCCTAGATTTAGAACAGACTCTGGAGATTCCTAGTGCGTATATGTGTCTCATTTTTTGGTAAACGCAGGTGTTTGGTAAACACTCATCAAAATTTAACAGGCACAAAAAATCCCAGAGAGACTAAACAAAATTCTTCGATCTTCTCCGCAGAGTAGACATGTCTCCACGAGCAGATGTGACAAAGGAGGCTGAGAGAGAGAGGAGAGAGAGAGAGATAAGGCTAAGCCAGAGGAGGACCTTCCAGAGAGAAAAATGCTCTTTATGGGAACTGGTGAGGTATTACAAAATCAGTAACCCCTGCTAGGACAAGGCTTGCTACACCAGATGGGGGGTGACTACTCCGTTGTATATGACTGGTTATTTTGCATATCAGTAGACATAGGGGCATAGGGTTACTAAGACGGGCGTTTTCCGAGGGAAGAATTGTTGACAAAATAAACGTTAATGTTTTGAAAAGCGGACAATAAATTTGTGAACAAGAGAACGCTGCCAGCAGAGTCCGTACATAAAAATACATGGCCCGCCTTGCGCGTATTGAAAAGAAAATCCTAATGGAAATGAAACAAAATGAAAATTAAACGAGGGGAAAAAATGAGTAACAACACCAACCCAAAAAATAAATAGATGACACACTTGCTTTGTCTGTGATCCGTTAAGGCCGCAGTGAACGAAAGAGTAGTCATATGCAAACGATGACACAGGCGTTGTTGCATTGGTCGATCTAGGCGAGAAGCTATTTGTCAGTGGAAAGCGGAAGTCAGTGCGGGTCGTGGTAGGTGACCTGCGGTGACTGGAGCAGAATTTGTCGGGAGAAAGGAACCTGAAGTACTGTGACCAGGCCTGAAGTACACTGCCAAAAAGCCAAATGTAAAAATTGAAGTCGAGACTGCCTAAGTTTTCTTTCATGACTGATGGGTACACGAGAGAGAACCGGCCAGCATAAACATGTGTGTCTTTGTAAGTGCTGCAGTTTGAAGAACTTCGCGCAGCAGACGCTAATTCCGGGTATCGCAAATTCTCCAGGGCAGACGCTTTTGACATTCGCGGAAAGTCTTGCATATTTAGGTCTGCCATGGTCTCAACAGCATTGGAGGAGCAAGTGCGTTTTGTATGGCTTGCTCAGGATTGCTCTGGCTAAGGAACTTACATCGTATCAACAACGCTTCCCACTTAGCTCTGTAGGCTGAAAAAATCTAGAAGACTAAACAAAAAACTTCCGCAAGTAAATGTCTCCACGGCCAAAGGAGCTGACGCAGAGGCAAAAAACGCCACGATGAGTCAGTGAGACGGCGCAGTCGATGGGGTTTGCAAGCTAACTCCGAGAGGGTTCACGCACCGAAGCTTACCGTCATTGACGCCGCGTGGAAAGCGGAAGTCACAGTGCGGGTCAATAGCGCTCTGCAGTGTTGTAGATACCTGCGCGTGCATCAACATACACACAGTGGGGAAACACCTTCCTGCGGGGGCACGAATCCGACATTTGTGCAAGTCCATCCATTGCGTAGAGACGGCCTTGATACAGGGCGTCGGCAGCTGCTGTCCTCCTCGGGAGAAATCCTTGGTTTATCAAGCGATGGGTCGTGTTGCTCAATAAACTGGCCGAAATGCCCCGGTTTAGCTTCTTTGGCGGTCAACCTAATTCCTAACTGCTTCACGTCCCAGAGAGGATCTAATCAAACCCACGCCAGCAAAAGAAGCATAGAACGCCTGCGGGAAAGACTTGTAGCCAAGCAACAGAGCACCGACCAGCCGCAGCCACTGAATACAATGATCACCAAACCTTCATCACCTAGCGCTCGCGCAGCCCGCGCAGTGCATTACACACAGTGTGCGGCAAAAATTTCGGCGAAGATTCACATACAAGCCTCGGCAGATGCTCTCCTCCCAATCTGGTTTATCAACGATGCGATCTTCCAATAGCTACTCGCGAAACGCCCGGTTTAGCTTCTTTGGGGTGGTCCCAGAGAGGAGCCTCCAAATAGAACGCCTGCGACTTGGTCAGCCAAGCAACAGAGCACCGAAAACACAGCCGCATCACCGCTAGGCACGCATTACAAGTCATCACTACAGCTGCCCCAGTGGCTAGTTGCGGCAAAAAATTTAGGATGATACCTACATACCCCTAACTTATATTTAGACCAGCTTAATTTAGCAAGACCACAAAAGTCGAAAGGCTAACATTTCGCGCGTCAGGAAATGTCTAACACGAAAAGAAACGCACCAAAAGCTAACTCTCAGTCAGGAAGAACAAAGCCATCCCGAAGTTCTAGATCCGGGAGCTCCGACGTAAGCTGTCATTATTGGCCGCAGCTTTCCGCCTTTGGAATCGTATCATACGTGCGCCCAGTCTTCCGAGCCTGCTAAGAGTGCTTGAGAGGACAGTGGTCAATCCGTGAGAATATTCTGGAGCGCGTGAAAAAAAAAGCTGAACTTTTCACTGCTCAAGCAAGGCGGGTATTTGCTCCCGCGGAGCCCCCCCCATTCCGCGGATGCCTGGCGCAATGCGAGTTTACGGTGTTGTCCGTAACGTTCCCCACACTAAAACTCTCGCTGCAGGTATGCCGAAGCGGTCACTACCCATACAGCATGCCGTTGCGCTCCCCCTGTCTGAATATCACTGGGAGTAAGTCAATTCGGCTGGTGGCAAGGCGGGTGTGAAGAAAGTTGGAGTGTGTCTTTTAAAACACAAAGGGCCAAACTGTCGGTGACGTCTGCTAGATGTCTACTTATAGCGTCTGTCGTTTGATACTGCTCTGCGAATGCGGTGTATTGAAATCATGAGCACTAGGGGCTAGAAATCGGCCACTGAGAAGCAGGGAAAGCTTCACCACAACACGTTTCTTACGGTGGGAGATGTACTGTGGCGATGCTCAATTTCTCGGTGCCTATTTAGAGTCTCACAAAACATACAGTGCAGTGTGGGACATCTTATCTCGAATACACGCAGCAGCGGTTTACTGGGAAAAGGTCGGAAAGACGGGATGTTGATGTGGAATGTAGGCGGAAAGTTACCCTTTCATCGGTAATTGGGATTCCGTCAAAGCAGATATTGGTATGTCTGAGTTTTTAGGTGTGGATTTAGCTCATCCAAGCGGCAGCTAACCCCTGCACCCTTCCTCTGGTTTTGGTTTTATGTAGGGGATTGCTTTAGTACTTAAGCAGGGATATCGAGCTGATACCCTGGCTGGGCGCAACAGAAAATCCCAAAATTTTAGATGCGAAGCTGAGTCTGGTCTCCAGAAACTTCTCTGAAACAGCCTAAGACAATAGACGCGGGGGTGGGTATGGAGGGCTGCAGAAATGTCTCGTATAACGTTCAAACCCCCATCCACCTGACTCTTCATATATGAAACGGCGCTCTTTCAAGACAGCCTCACGTTCTCGTTGAACCTCAGCGGGATCAAAGTCCCTGCGTCGACGAAGTGTTCGAGTACGGCGATGTCATTGTTGAGGTTCTTAAGTGCTATCGGGATTTTCCTTCGTGTCGGTCTAATTTTAAAACGGAAGGTTTAGAAACCGCCTGTTTTTAGAAGCGGACGATAGTTGACGTGCGATGAATTAGTAACTACCGATAACGAAGCAGTGGTGGACACTGCTCTTCGCACAGTCTTTAGGTAACCGGAAAGTACTGGAAGGAAATATTTGCACGTACGAGGCTCGTACCTCCAGCATTCGTGGTACTCCCGGCAGTCAATGGCGATGTTCAACTGTAGCGCCATTGGCTGTTCAACTGTTCAACATTGACTGTTCAACTGCTACAGTTGAACTGTTCAACTGAAGCATGTTGATGAAGGGAACATCAGGGCAGCATTCCTTAGAGACTTTGAAGAGGCCCTCAGAAATGTGTCTTAGTTGCACAAGTCACGTTGTGGTTTAACCAATCAAGGAATTGACCTACGTATAAAAATATCGAGACCACGCTGTCTCTATAGTATATTTATTCAATTAGCGTTACGGAGGCGGCCATGAGAATTTTGTAAAGGCGCGGTAATCACGCTGTCCTATGCAAATTCTCTCTGTTTAACGTGGTGTGCATCTGCGTGCTAAACTGAAGTGGACGCTAAGAAGGCATGCACGAGCTCAATATACCTGTGCACAGAAATACCAGCTAAGTGAAAAAGAGAGAGAGAGAGAGAAAGAGAGAAAGAGAGAAAGAGAGAGAGAGATAGAAATGATCTATTGCAGTGGTTGGTGTGCAAAAGGTTTCCGCCAACCAAAATAGGACCTGGCGATTCCCAACAATGTAGTTAAAAAAACGTGTAGTGACTGCCCCGAAAAAACACTCGATTTCGGAAACATATCGCTCCCGGTTTCTGCGGGCATAATGCAATAAAAGCGTACATCAATTAAAATATTTGTTTCTACACTGGAGGCAGGGTTAGTTACACTTGGGTTTGTGCATTTATAGTCCAACTGAACCTGGTTTCGTCTCATATTTTGAGGCTTTATTTTCGCCGTAACGTGTAGCCGCACTAAAGCCGTATATAAGAACATTTCTTTACCGAGTCTACGAAACAGGTTCAATGTGTGGTGGTACATGTCTTAGAAGCTTACAGTACCATAAAATATTCATCTTTTTGCCGGCAAGTAATTTCTCCCCCGAACATCCGTCCAAAACGAGGTTTGAAAACACAGTGCGCTATTTCCCCTGAAGCAATACCAATATTACGAAACCGGACAAGTCTTATTGCGAGCACTCTGTCCTCAGCTCATGTTTCGGTACATCCAGGAAGGCAGCTGGCAGTTCAGGCGCCAATAATTGTAAAGCACGGAAGAGGGTACTGCCAGAAAGGGGAAGCTGTATAGCGAGAGACATTTTTATCATGTTGTAACTCCAATAAAATCACAAATGTAGCTCTCTGATTTGTCTTTACACATGCTATTGAACTCCCCAAGGGTATAGTGCGGAAATGAGTGGTTGCTCAGATAAAAAATTCCGGCGCCATCTCCTCCAGCTTGAACCCTGGGGAGGGGCGAAGCATGCAGTGTATAAGTGTATTCCTGGTGCCTTGGCGTTTTTTCCGGTGGAGATTAAAAGGTTGGTGGGCCAGGTATGCAGCTTTGCTTACAGCATGAAGTGTCACAGTGCGAGGTGCAGAAAAACGAGAGTCCCTGTGTGTTCCTTTAGTACGCGTTACGTACTAGCGCGAGTTGTAAACGTGTGTCTCTGTGTTTTAGTAACGTAACTAGCGTGAGGCGGAAATGAGTGTCCCGGTGCTTTAGTACCATGACTACATAGACAAAGATATGTGACGACGACATGAGATGCCGACATCCCGAGGCCCCAAGGGGCTTTGCACATAAAACAATGCTTTTTGTATCGGCAGTCATGAAATGCTCACTAATTGTAAATTTATTGCAGGGCCCTCTGATTCGCAGCGCTGCCGTGCATACTTCTGCACGAGGCCCATCCAGGTGTGCTTGAAGGGCTTGCGCAAAGCGCCCCAGGTGTCACCTCGCTCTCGCTTAACTTGTTTCCGGCACTGGCTGGTGGCATTCGATTACGAAGAGGAAGTGATCGTGTGCGAGGCTCTCAACACCGATGGTGTGCTGGAGGGACAGTGGCACTCTCAAAACAGGGAGGAATTTCACAAGCAGTTTCCAAAGAAGGTAAGTGAGGCTTAAGATGTAATAAATTATTCAAAAACCCAAAGCATCAGTCTCCAACATTCACAGTCTGGTGACGTCACAGGCTCGTATTATTGAATTTGTAAGAAAGCTTAGTAATTCAGAACCCACTGTGCAGTGTGGAGAGATTTGCGTCAAGGCTTTTCGCTCTACACTGGCTCCTTTAAGATATTTATTGAGTGCGCGGTGAGACCGCTTCTCAATGCAGCAGCAACAATAAAGCAACGTAGCAAATTGGGCGAGTTGGATAGCATTCATGGTTCGTGCTGACCACCATGAATAAAGCAACGTTCTTGCAAAGTCACAGGGCTTACTCGAGGACGATTCCCGACTTGGAGAACAAGGCAGGGTGGAGGGGGATAAAAATGTTCCACTTCGCCAGTTTTCTGGCGATTATGTACGGGACCACCACCATCACCCCCATAATCAGTAAGCTTCTTCTTTCCCAACTATCTCTAACCACTCTTCTCCTGCGCTTTCTTGGTCTCTTAGTTGCGCCTATTTTTTTTTTATTTCGTCCCGACGACGAGCCTGTTTTCTCTGAGACTCTGGAAGAAACTTCCGACCTCATTGTTCACCGTTTGTCTTTTTTCGCATTACACGCTTTCCCGCGTATATATTATTATTCTTAAAGACGCTATCACTTACGGTAGTTTTACCAAAGATTTGTGGCTAATAACAGCCGCGAATTTTGCCGCCAAGCGTGACTCCAATCATTCTGCATACCAAACTTGTTGAGGTGACAGAACTTTCATTCCCAGGTGTTCAGTAGCACGCCAAGTTTGTGACTCATACCTCGTAATCAGAAACACGCATTGCTTGTATACTCTTGTTCACAGCGAACGAGGTAGGTTACTATTTCTAACGACCGGTCTGCCCAATGTACTGCCTGTTACAGTTGAGCGGCAGGCGTTGCCTGAATGATCGGTTACACGAACACTGCAATGACATTAAACCTGGAACTGGTGGGTTCTTGGCTGCACATTGCTTAAAATGTGGATGTAAACCTATATTTGAGAAACGTACAATTCTATCCCCTGGCCTGACGCAACTTTTGCGAGCAACTACGGAAGCTGAGGCGATGCAAGACTCGGAGATAAATGAGTCAGCACTCCCTCGCTTGCTCTCACCCAAAAGGAATTGGTTTTCTTGGCCTCCGCATCGCCGGGCGTTTAATCCTTCTTAATACTTACGCATGCGCAAACGTTTCTGTGAAGTTTATAAATTTGACGCAGTGGCACAAAAAATGCATTTGGAAGTTTTCTCCGCGAATGTGCGTCTTCACTTCGTCCATTCCGCCCCCTTTTTAGCGCAATTATTTTTAGTAATGGAGTATCAACATGCCGAGGACGCTACCCTTATTACCTATAATTACGGTGGTAGCGAAGTGTTTCCTACCTATTGGTTTTTTATTCAGAGAAATTGGATCTATGCTAACATCAACGTTCCTAATGAATTTATAAAACCGCACTTTTTCAATAGTGAAATTTTGAATACGCTATCGACAGGTATAAACGTTTCTCTCAGTTCATTTCTATTTCACTCCTTCAAGGTTTACTGCGTGGAATAGAATTTTGATTTTCTCACTATACCAATACGGTGTAGAGGTAAAAATTGTGTTGGAATCCTAGAGACTCCCTTATCGATACCAAAGGCAGTGTTGACTTCCTCACCGACACTGATGGCTGTCCTCTTGATACTGAAAGAGGTTCTTGGCGTCTATACTGTGCACGGACACCCCAGTTTAAGTGCTCGAAAGAACAAACTGCTTTAAAAATTGACGATGGTCTTGTTGCTGCGGCCAATTTGGACTCAATGTTTTTTGTTATTTCATAACTGAATTCCTGGCCGCGGTAATACTGTGAACTGCACTATAGATCCTGTGTACAACTATCGCCTTCTTACTAATATTTCAGGAATACCTCGGACAGTTTCACATTTCAAAGGACGCCGTGAAAGGGATTGTGCAAAAGATGATCGACTGCGGCCGCTACAACCTCTTCTCAAACAACTGCCAGAAGTGGCTTAAGGAGGTGCTGAAAAGTTTGGAGGTGGACACCTCTAACCTGGGCCCCGACGCCACAACTGGTGCATGGGGTATCGCTGGCGCACTTTTTGTGGGAACCGCTGTAGTTGGAGGAGTAGCCGCAGTCGCATACGGCGTCAAGAAGCATCGTGCACAGAAGAATGCTAACGAGCAGTGATTTGGGTACGTTTACACATTAGCCCCGAAAAAGAACTCAAGCATTGGCCTTTCAAGTGGCCTGCTTGTGACCATCACGTCTTTAGTAGTTCCTACAGTTGTTGAATGTCTACTAGTTCCCAGAGTAGTGGGATGCGCTGACGGCAAGCATTGTGGAAAAGCAATCAAACCAATAAACTTATTGTATGCGTTTTCAAAGGGCTATAGCTCTTGTAAGTGTAAATTGTATTTGTCTGAGTGCAGCTACAAGAACGACGGCTTCAGGTATTGTTTTGGGGAAGCTTTACTTCTTTTATCTTTCAACCGTTGTTTATCCAACCGATGCGGTGCGCCGACAATGCGTAGTGTGAGAGGATCAAGTACAGCGAAACCAGAATGACCTTGTCAGAGTGGTGCGTAAGTACTGGAGCTTGGAGGAATGCGAGAACGCGCTCGCGTTATATTGCAGCCCCGGGAATTATAAGCTGAACATTGATAGTGGCTTTAATGCACACTACAAAACGTGATTCCAGCGTATACTTTGCTATGGTACAGTCGCAAGGATGGTGAAAAGTGCGAAAAAGTTCTTTGTCGGGAACGCAAATTAAAGAACCGTCGACCAGCCACGGCGATCGAAAAGCCGAGGTACCAGCCTGCGGCGTGGCCTGTGCGCACTGTTTAACTTGGGAAACAATTTCCGCCTGACCGGTATTGATGGTGAGAAGTGTGGCCGAGAGGCTTCACTGGTACCGATTCTGGTCACGTTTTAAACGAGGAGGAATGTCTGCGTTAAAATCAACACCTGGGCTACGAGGATCACTGCCCACTCAAAAGAAAACTACTTTGCACTGTGGTTCTCACAAGACATGTAATTCAAATAGACTGTTATATATCTTGCAGACCTAGTTTTTGCCACCACGCCGCAACGGACACAAAGAGAGTTTTGTACCCAATTTTGGGGTTTACGCACTTTTGGGGGTAATTCTAAAGCGTTAATTGTCAATAATACCCCTAATGCATACCACGTACTGGGATGACTTGTTTTCCCCAGTTTCGGGGTCATAATTAAGCGGAGTAACATCATACGGTTCCGATGCTACCTATGAGTAGGAAAAATGTACGATGACAAATCCCAAAAGGCTGCATTAGCTGAACGATCGGTGGAACTGCTCTAGAGGTCTTAAGCGTTTTTTCCTGACGTTCCTCGCACCCTACACAACAATAAAACGTAAATTATCGAAGTTTCCTTATAGTGTCTCGTCAGTAAACTTTGTATTTTGTTAATGAGAAGTCATTACAGGGCGTCTCAAGCAAAAATAATTGAGCGCTGCCTATCTAGAAATATAATTAATAAATCACCGTTGCCTACGAACGCCAGAACGAATTGAGTAGCAGACACTCGTGCATCCGAGCAATGCGGTTTCTGAGATGTTGCAGTAATATATCTAGAAGGTTGTACGGGCGAGTGAGGACAGATTATCCTACCTTCCCACCGACAAACCGGTTCTAAAAGATCAAGACGTGTGAGCAGATCCGTCGGCTTCCGCTCACGTGTTTCGCCCTTAAACACCAAACACTTGTGCGGAAAACAACTGGTTTCAGCACGAGTGTCGTCTCCCTGTTAATGATGGATAATGATTATTGGTATTTTATGTTCAAGGCCAACTATACGCAAACAGCGAAAAAAGAGATAGATTTCGCAACAATGTTGGGTATGTGCATCCTGAAACCTGTTAGTGAATCCAAGTGTAAAAAACAACAAAGTTAATAAAAATGGCTCGTGTGACAGGCCAGTTTCTATTAATATACGATCAGAAATAGCTGTAAGAACTTATTCTCCACTAAGTACTTCAGACTGCCCAAAAGATATGGGGGCGTCGGACAAAAAGGACACTGGCTGAAGAGGGATAGGTTGTCTCTAGAGTTGGTAAAAGTATTTCGGTCGTGTTGTGTCTGGTGCCTTCCCGTGCATTAGAATGTGGATTGTGGAGAGGTTCTCAACACAACCGCTGGACAGTGGTCTTGGTGATCTTGTGAGCAGGTGTGAGCGTGTTGCATGTGTGTGGCCTACGCGCAACCTTCGTACGGCAAATTCAGTTGAGTGAGTCAGTTGTGTTATGTTCCCAAGTGGGGCGTTATCATGTGTAGTTTGTTGTCTGCCTGGTCCCTGAACTGTGCTTCCCATTTGTTGTGAACATGTCGCCTGGTGTGAGACTTCAGGTCAGTGTGTGGTAGTGTTGTTATGCAAGTTGCTTCTAAAACTAGCATCAGCGACCCTTTCGTCTGCCCGCTGGTTCCCAGAGATTACAATGTGACCTGGAACCCAAAAAAGCCTATTTGAAATTTTTGGAGACATTACGTTGTTAAAACCTGTATTTCCTATTTGTTTTTTTGGCGTTTCTGAGATAACTGTACGCCAACAACGCCTACTGAATATTGAGAGGTCATAAACATGGGGATTTCATTTTGAAGAATTTGTAGTACAATGAGTAAAATTATGTGTGCTTGTGGAGAGACAATATTGGTGTACACTTATGGATCTGCACGCAATAAAGTTCAAAAGCTCAGGAGCATAAGACACCACAGTACAAGTTTTGGAAGCATCACCACAGAATTCTGCACATCTATATTTACCCTACACCGGCAAGAAGGACTGCGAAGTCCAAGTTCTTTGTTTCTGTTTTTATCGAGTTTCATTAAAGATAAGTCACAAAACACCGGCTGGAGTTTACACGGTCGTAAGATGTCCGTAAAAGTTTGTGTGCACCTCTTAAAGGGCACGTTGAGACCTGAAGCTTCCTGTCCCCTGTAAGTGGAAAGAGTAAATATACGGATTTGCAATTTCCCAACAGCGTTGCTCTGGTTCTATTATTAAGGACAAATTTTAAGAGATGGTTATTCAGAGGTGACATTAAAAAAACACAAAATAAGTTCATAAACGTTCATTGATCTTTTAGGAACCTACATACAATTTCGAGTGGGCTTCAGCGTAAAGCACCTCACACATGGCAAAGCCCCAATTGTAGAACTGGGCCGAGCAGTCTTAATGCTGTTTTTCTTGTCGGCCCATACACGACACTTTCGTCATCCGAAAGGGACCCAACCAAGACGGTACAAAGACGCAGCAATATTTCTTTGTCGGTACCGTAAGATGTCTGTGAATGAGCTTGAGAATATTCATTTTTTTACATTTATGGTGAAGTTGTCAGTTTTGAGGAGTGCATCGGAATTTTTCGTCCAACCCAATACCTAAGAACTTCTGGTCTTTTCTCACAGAGATTGATTTGGCATTGAGGATAATGCCAGGGTTTGCTGTAACCCATGTCACGAGGCGCGGAAGACAGCAACACCCTTGATTGTTTTCTCCAGGAGGAGAACACAATGCAAGTGCTTTCTTTCGAATTGAATTTAGAACCGCACTTGTCTTCCCAGCTGGCAAGTTTCTCCACACCAAGTTGCACTTAATGTTCACAGATTCACATGCCACACTATTGAAAGGATAGTTGCACTTCGTCTACATATACAGAAGAAAAAATGGTAGGTTGCGAAGCGTTCCCAAAAATCTAATCTAACTATCAAGAGTGTGCAGATTGAAACGCCGCCTGTAGGCACGCCGTTCTCGTGCACATGAACCTTTGAGACCGTACTACCATGGTTTCACGCAAAAGGTTCTGTCCGACATGAATCTAACCAGTGGGTCTAAAGTGTTGCCTGGAACACCGAACGACTTCACCCACTGAGGATCCGGTAACACCAAGTGGTGTCATGGGCACTATCGACGTCAAAAAACACCGCTAGGAGAAGTCAAGTGCGGTAAGTTGGCTTTTCGTGAATCGCCCCGCCCTGAAGCCCACCTGGCAACCCTAGAGAAGATAATCTCCGCTGCAAGAGCCAGTGGCACTGGCCCAGTGCATATTGTGTTATGGGACCAGTGTTGCGCCCTAGCACTTGCTGGTCACTAGTCATACCGTCCAGTAGCCACACTGATCACTAGTCACACTGCATATAGCCACACCTGACACTAGCCGTACTGGTTAGCAGCATATTCTGGACAATACCCATTCTGGACACAGTGGCGCAAGAGTTTGGGATGTCAAAACGACAATCGCAATGCCTCAAAACAGAGTTGCCAGGCAGCCAGCGCAAAAACGCGACGGAAAGTATTGCCGTAGCCAGGAAAGTGATAACTCTCCGTTTTTGAAAAGTTGCCTGGGAAATCGCCATTTTTTTAAAACAGTGCTAGTACTTTCTTTTCAATACCCTACCTCAACACCCTAGCCACTGAGGCACTGCGGCGTGTTAAACATATCAAATGTTAGTTTTAGGGTACAGATGCTGAATATTCACGAATGTCTTTTTCTCGCGATCTATCTCTTTAAAAGCACTATTCAATCCCTCCCCTTCATTGTCGGCGTAAACAGTTTTTATGTCATTGCTTTCAACCCTGTTTCGGAGAGTCAAATGTTTTAAGATAACATTTATTCAACTAAACTCCAAATGATTCTTCAAGTTGATTGGCCTAAATTGGCCACACCTGGGGGCGAAGTCCCAGTGTCGTCGATTTAAGCTCCAGCCTTGATTGAGCCCTTATTGGCTGAATGCGGCCAACATGGATGCGGCGCCAAAAAGCAACCTGCATTGGTATTTCTACTTGTCAAAATCTTTGCAACTGGAATTGTGCAACATCAAAGTAGGCGGAAGCGGCATTTTTGAAAGGGCCACAACTCAGATGCCACTCCCGTAAAAAAAATTGTTGGTATTCAAGACAAGTCCACACAATCATCAAGTCGCTATATCAAGTAGATGTGTAATGTATCAAGGCCCGTATCATTCATAGCAGTAATAAGAATATTCTGGGAGAAACCAAAGCAAAAATCATCCGAAATTAAAAATGGGTTTGTTAAACAGACGGACAACTTGTTCACCTGAACTGGAGCAAGTACTTGTGCTTTATGAATATGACTCTAAGAAAGTATACGACGGCGCCTTAACTAAAAGTCTAAATTTTTTTGGAAAGA
Organism: Haemaphysalis longicornis; assembly: GCA_013339765.2. NCBI lineage: Eukaryota > Metazoa > Arthropoda > Arachnida > Ixodida > Ixodidae > Haemaphysalis > Haemaphysalis longicornis. The sequence continues at coordinate 11,805,839 of CM023458.1, forward strand.
TGGCAGCACACTGCATGAGTTATAATAAAAAAATTGACTGGTTTTGAATTTTAGGGGCTAATTTGCTGAGCTCATGTGCCAAACCTTCTTCTGGTATCCAGTCCATCAACTATGCTTTAAACCACACGGTGCCACTTCCTGCTCGGCAGCGCCGACACCATTTTGCCGGCTGTATTCTGCTGCACGGGCAGCACGTTTCCCTACGTAAAAAGTGCTTTGGCGCGTGGCGTTGGAAAGAATGTTTCGGTGGGCAGTGCTTTTTCTGCGTTATTCGTGGATTTGCGAAGGCCTTGTCGTAAGGAGTATCCAGCATTGTTTTCGCTTCAAAATTCCGGAATGCGCTGTTCGTGCTTCATACATCCACCAATCTGAAGCAGGCCGCACAAAAAAAACAAGCACGTCATTTTTTTTTGTGGTTTCCAAAGCTAAGCCTACGGCAGTGCTTCAGGACGGTCTGACTTCATGCGACACATTCTCAAAGAAGGTATCGATTATAGCGATAAGGAGTACAAAGCCTGTTGTTCCTATTTCATTCCTCATCAAGATGATGTGGCGTCCAATCTTTCACGCCCACCCTAAGCGAGTGCAAAAGGGGCACTTCCCGACCCCGCTTACCGCACCAGCCCTCGCCTCCCTACCTCACCATTACCCAGCTCAGCTGCTTCCTTCATGCTATACTCGATGACAACTTAAGAACGGCACCGGAAGTTGGCGCTGTGCCTTATCACCGTAGCCGGATGTTTCTCCGCGCGGCGCAAGTAGAGTGTTACTGGCAATATTTTGAACATGGCGTGAGCCGTTCCCGTGATTTTTTGTACTTAATATGCTTATAAACGACTCCAGTGACGACAAACAAACTGCGTGCGACAAGGCAGACGATATCACGCATTCATAGCAAACCCCTTTCAAAACGCGCGCGCACTGACGTCACGGGTCTGGCGCTTTGGCGGAGTGATACACTACATGAGGCGGTGCTGTTCTTGAGTTGTAACTGAGTATAGCTTACTTTCCCACTGCCGTTGAGGATCATAAAAGGGGGAAGAACAAAGTTTTATTAAAAAGCAAGGTGCTCTCGGGATCTTTTCTGGGTGTCCACTGCGGCCCTGATATCTGACACATTAAATGAACAGGGCACCACTTCATGTTACCCTTCAATTTGAGTAGCTCGCAACGAGGCACAGGGAACGATTTGTTCAGGTCTTTTCTCCTCGCTTCTTTGTTCTCCTCTTTCTATCGTCTTCCAATTTCTTCTCTCTTTGTTTATCTCTTCCTTTGCTTCTTTTTTTCTCACTCTCTTCGTTAATATTTCTCCTGTTTTAGGGATATTTCTAGCTGTGTATCCAGCATTTGGGGATTCCGCGAGCTAAAACATTATACCAGGTGTTTGTTTGTAATGTAAGCGCTCTGCCGAACAATGTAGCTAAATATGTCGCGCGTCGACGGCAAATAGAAGTGACGTGAGGCTTTGGTATTATTGGGAGCGTAGCAGGTAAGCAAGAACCAGTATAATGAAAACAAAAAAAGTAGCAGTGGCTTGGCTCGGCTATGCCGGATATACGTAGCGTTAGCTGAGGTTCAGCTGGTGATTCTTAGCTTTCCTAGTTGTATAGGATTAGCTGGATTATCATGCTCACTGCTGCTTTAATGACACACACACACACACGTCATGCGCATTATGTGACACACCTGTATTTATCAAGCTGCTCCGGCGCAGCGCCACCAATTACCCCAGAGCTGAGCTCGTTTCACAGGCCGACGCCGGTGTAGCTGCGACGCACGAGCATCGGTTGCACACCCGGCCACCCCTCGCATGGTCATCAAGTGTACCTGGCCGCCACGTGCGGGACGGAGGTCGGCGAAGAAGCTGGGCCCGTGGGGAGTGTGACAGACGCCAGGCAGCGAGCAACGTTCTGTGCTCCGTGTGACGTCACTGCTCCTCGCGCATGCGCAGCACGTCTCTATAGGAGCCACGCGAGACTGCTCAACTTCGGCCACTGTAGCTCACGCTACAAAAAATGACCGCGTTTTGCTCCCTTCACTGCAAATGCCGTCAAAAGACTGTAGCCTTTTGCCGCCCCTTCCACGTAAATGGATTTCTTCTCTTTCCCACCAGCCTCTCACGCTCTTTCCTTCTGGTTTTGCTCCTTCCACGATGAACACAATGGAAGTTTCGTCAACTGTATTCAATATTGCCGCGCTACACTTTTCGCGCTATCTCCTGGAACCTTTCGTTACTTTTCAACTTGAAATATAGCCACGAGTGGTGCCGCCAGCGCCTTTTGTAGTTTCAGGTGACAACGTTTTCTCTCTAGGCGTATTATTTATTCGTTACGGGTAGAATCAAGCAGCCTTGTATTTTCATATAACAGAAAAATGTGAATATCAGCTATCAGAATATCACCTTGCCTCAAGTATGGCTAAAGTTTTTTTTGTTGACAAGTACAAACATTACCTCCAGATTAGTTAGTTTAGGAATGTTCGGCCTATACAAACATCTCCTTCATCAATTGTTCTAATTATTGATCGGGCGGCTGAAGCGAGTGACAGAGAGACGGATATTCTGACAGACTACAATCTTCGCGTTTCAGTAGCCTAAGAAAAACTATCGTCCTTAATAACTACTGCAGTACTGAGGACCCCTACCACCACGTTGTTAACAGCGAAATGCACCTGCGGATGACCGGTGCCCGACGCTCTTGCTTTCGAAGACAGTTCACGCTTATGTGCCCGGTCAATTGTGCATCTAGTACTTTTGCCAATGTATCTCTTTCCGCATGGGGGGAGCTATCCATAATGAGCCAGAAACCATGTGCCATATTGTATCGGAGTGCAAAAGTATCCGTCCAGTCCTCAGTGATGGAGCCATCCAGCTTCCGGAAGCCCTTGGCTTTAAGGTTAGCGGAAAAGTGAACTGGACAGCAGTAGAGGTTAGTAAAAGAAGGTTAGAATGTTGGTGGGAAAAGAGCAGAGAACAATCTGGGAAGACATGCGAACAAAGAAGTCAGACTAGCACAAAAATTTCGTAGAAGTATTTTCTTTTTACTTTGACATTATTTTTTATTTATTTTGTTTGTATTTTTTGGCGAGGTGATTGTACAGTGGCGTTGCGACTAAGGCCGCTGTGCAACTCCACCCCGTTACAAAGGGGAAGTCACTAAGCATCATCATCATCATCTGCAACAGTGGATCACACAAGAAGCTTGGCGTACATTTTTTCTCCGTAGTTCCTTATCCTCTCCAGGGGCAAAAATGTTCTTGATGGCGTTTTTATGAAGAGGGACTGCAACCACAATATAGGAAGGTTACGAAGCAAGACCAGTACTGTGGTAATGTTCCGTGAAAATTTCTTGAAGCCCTAGAAATTGCATCTTAAAGTACTTACGACAAAAGCGACCGCGGTGGCGACAATCCGTGCAAGGGTTGCACGCATATAGTATGTGCGTTCCTTGTCTCCCTCTCTGGAGATTAGATAGCAGAACCGGGCCACTTTTCGCGGAATAAAGGAAACCGCATGGCGGCTATCGGCAGCTTTTTTTCTTTTCATGCATGACCTAGAAGCGACGTTCCAGGTGAAATTTTCTTCAGGGTAGATTTTTCATTATAGAATCCTTGCGGTAGCTCCAAGTATTACTCACTCATATAAATAACGTCAGCAATGTTCCACCACACCATGCCTCCGACCGCTTCTTCATTTTTTGTCAAACGGTAGTGGCGCCCGTATGTTCCATCGTCAGGTTCAAGTGCGACCCTTGTTTCTTTCTGACGTTTCTTCACGCCCGACAATCGCGGTTTCTTTGGAAAGGGCGGAATCGTTTAGTGATTAGGCTTTATACTTCCGCTTTGTCAGAAAATGTCCTCAATCTACTTGAGTGTTCCTGGAATCGATTACCGTCGAAGATAAACGCCTGGACGCGGCACGGCGCGCCATGCGATTTGCTAAAGTTCGACGATTGCTGCCCTTGTTTCAGTGCTTCTTCAATTTTCTCGCTTTTCATCTAGCTTCTTGTACAGCGCAAGCTCCATCCGAAAATACCTAAGAACTACAAAAAACCGTGGCGCCGCCGTCAATACAAACCCTTTAAAATTGGTAGCTCGTGTTTTTTTTTTTTTTCAAACACGCTGTTAGCTGAAACCCAACATGGGTTTATGTGGACCGCCTACTTTGAGGTGTTATTACCTGCAGCATCGGCGTTGCGTATTTATTAAAGCGAAGCTTTAGTGTTCTTCGCTCATGGCGCCAGTAGCGCGAAAACGCCCTGCAGAAAAGCCAACTTTCTCTGTCGATTATCAACAATGATCGTGGGTGAAGTGAAAGAAAAAAAAAAGCCTAATTGGCCGTAATAAAACCTGGTTCTCTCACGTTGTAAAGTCGGAGCCTATCCGATTGCTCTATTTTTACATGTTCGAAACTGAGTCTAAACTCAGACGACAATTAAAGAATCCGTCAAAGGAAACTTCGCGTTCAACCATCGTTGTTATCAGTCGTTGGGCGGCATGGTTTTGTTAACCGGACCACCAAATGTTTCTTTTATAACTGTGCGTTAACGGTGTCCTTGTTGCTTGTACACAAGTGTCCACTATGGATGGATCCCCCCGACAGCAGAGCCACCGACGCCTCAAGGCGGCTTGCGGAAGAGGGTTGCAAGGGTTGCAAGTCGAGCGGGTTGCAAGGGAGGGCCGCTGGAGAGCATACTTGGTAGTGTAAGCTGACGCCACGTTTATAGGCTCGGTCTTGGACTCCTAAGTGCTGGTTTCCCAACTTTTAGCGTGACGCAAATATGTTTTGCCAGGGAGATATTTGTTCTTTGCTCGAAACGAACCCAGTCTCTCCTGCAGCGAGGCGGCGATTAGACCGTTGCCTTTCTTCTTTGGCGACTCGGCATATTAGGATTTTGCAGAAACCTATTTTTTCTTCATTCGTCTGCGACCCAGAAAACGTGCACCGAAGGAAATAAACCACAGTCTGGCTTTCCAAGAAGCCACGTAGATAGCGTTTAAGACGCACGGAGTCCAAAATGCGCCCTACATTCTCTGTTTCGGTTTGTGCACTTAGAATAAATACTTCGAAATGAATTCGCAACTGCGTAATTTCTTGTGTTGCGGACATGACAGCACAAATAATTTACGAAATTATCTGTAGCATTCTCTTCTTCAAACTTAAAGCCAGACTGGGTGCTTTTACGTTCCAAATAAAATACTGCCTTCATCAAGATACAATTCACTCTCGCAAAGGCCTCTGAGATGCTGCAAGGCACCTCCTTTGTACTAGTGCCATTTCATTTCAATGACCACCTTTGCCATTTCTTTTGCTTGTGAGTTGGAGCTTTGTATGCAGGAGCAAAACTGTTCCCAAAATATAAAGAAGCCAATTAATGACAAAGCAATCGTTTTTAAACGTGTCGCTTTACGACTTGGAGATGTGTCGCGAATACAGGATTAACAAAGCAGACCCAGTTGCGCTTCACCTAAACAAAACCAATTAAACCTTTCCAAAAAAATACCACCCAGTGAACTTCAATCTGCAATAAAGAACATTGTCTTGGCAGAAAAACCGAAGCCCTTTTTTTAGGGAATGGTAGGTAGGTAAACGCGACGCAGTTTTGACACTGCCGAATTGGCGCAATCGAACAGACGTAGGATTCAAAACGCGAGGGACGGAGGTTCGATTCTTACCAACGCAAGCATTTTGTTCTCAACACGCTAATGTGCTTTCGCTTATAATTATCATCTTTTTGTTAAACCCATTGTGAACAGTTGGCTTCCATGAAGTGCGTTTTCGCTCAGTATCCGACGCCATTAGTTAGCCATAGATATCTTCGCTTTGAAAGGACCACGGATTTTGGAAAACTTTCAAATTCGTTTCTACCCGGTTTCAGCAATGACGGCTTGGAGAGATCGAAACAGTATCTATTGCAGGACCCCTATGCAGTCATGGGCACGTTACCGAAAAAAAGTAAGAGTGTTACAGTTACAGTTACCTAACCCAAAAAAGTAACTCTGTTACAGTTACAGTTTCGAATTTTTCAAAAGTAACTAGTTACAGTTACAATAACTGCAAAATGCAAAAAAGTAACGTCGGTACTTTTACGTTACCGTATAAAAGTTAAAAAGATTTAAAGCTAAAAAGATTTGGCCTATTTAATAGAAACGTACGAAGGCATGCAGGTAGTAAAAATTCCACGTAGTAAAGCCTGCACGAGGGAAACCTAAAATGACGCAGTCATTCCGAAACCAACAATCGTTGTGTACGCCTCATTTTCTTATTACGGAAGTTTTGCTATACATCATAAGGAACTTTATTTTTTGGTTGCTCCAGTCTGACTGCTAGAAATTTATTTGCAAACATTATTGTAGCATAGAATTAGTTGTTTTTCAAAGTTGGAATCAGAGGCCGAACTTTTACTATACCGAGCTGGAGGACAACACAGCCGAAACAATCTTTTAATGTCAACTTAATTTAGTTTCGCCTAGAATGCCGTCGCTTGACCGCGCCGCGTAGTAAGATAGAATGGGAAAACGGGGGCGGAGGTGGCGGATCGACGGAAGGCCCTTGGAGGAAAGAGAAAACGGACGCAGGAGTACATCGGTTGTCGAGGTGTTTTTTGAAAGATACTCAAAAAAAGCCCTTCGTTAACTTTTTATTTCGTACATGTGGTCGGAGACGGACACCAATTTGAGCCATTAATAGCATACAAGAGGAGGCAAGGACACGTAAGCCAGAACAGCTGCTATTGGCGGGGAGCGCGACCACTGGCGGCGCTGCAAAACGCGCCTCCGTGACGTCAGCTTAGGGATTCTTGCATTTGTCGTCTGCTTTACACGGGCTCGCTGTCCCTTCTGTTTCTTTGCGCTTGGTTCACGTCTGATGCTTGTCCGCAATAGCTGTTTGTGTGGGCAACTTTTTATCATATTATTACACTTAAAATCGCATACACTAGCTCAGGGCGTGATTTTAAGTATAGTGATACCACTCCGGAAGAAACATTACGGACGTCGGTCCATTCCTTGCGAAGCCGGTGCCGCGCGGAGCGCCAAGAACCGGAGCTATGCGTCACCTTCTGTAGTGCGCAATCTTTCAGACAAAGGAAAAAGCCATAGCCTCATAACCGACAACAGCGAAAATGCAAGACCAAAACAAATTCCAGTCCTTCGGGGCTGTCAGATTTGGGAGGAGGCATTGCGATTCCCGGTAATCGTATGAAAGGTAAAACAGTTTTTGCAACCTTGCCGAATGCTCGAAAGTATTGTATCACGTCACTTTATTATAGCATGAAAGTATGCGAACATGCACTGTGGGGCGCAAAAACTGTAGGTTGAGTTCGAAATAGCCTACTGTGTGTATAGACGCGTGCTGGTTTTAAACCAGGCTTCTAACCAGTATGAGTAACGTGTACGGAGAAAAACGAGTAACGTGTACTGAAAAATTACACTAACACTAACATTATGTTTGGTTAGACCTAGAGGGATATTTCTGAAAATTTCCCAAAGCCATATCTTCCAAATATTCAGATATACGATAGTAAAAGTGCACTCTAGATGGGGAAAAGGTAACAGGAGGGGGAGGAGAAAACTATTTCACAGTAAAATTGGTCTGGTTAGTAGCGGGCTCCTCAGTAAACGAGTAAGAGTAACTTTGTTCGTTTCATAGAACGCGATTCCGAGTAAGCCAGGATGTGTTCTTCACGCCTGAAGGGGTTGGAAAACACTAAAGAGCTGCTTGGGCATATTTATCGGTTCCAATGTTGTTATAAGGAAAACAGGCACGTATACTATTTATTGCGTTCGTCAGCGAGTATATCAAGCCTTCAACATTGTAATCATGTGATAACTGTTTGGGTTGAGAAGCACTTCGTTACGATAACGATGGTAATGATAGAAATTCGGGGCACAATAGCCGACAACACTGCCTCCGCCGTTTGGCGGGGGCATCCCCAAACCTCCTAATAAGCCGCTTGTGACGCTGCAGAAAAATAATTTGGACACAGAAAAAATTGGGCCAATCTCCCCGCGAGGGGGACTCGAGTAAATGCGTCGCATAGGGGGTGGGTGTATTGCGTTAACGTTTAGTGTTTGGGGAGTTGGTGGTAGTGAATGCGTTGTATCAGCAGCTTCTTGACGTAGTTTGAATGAGTCAAGGATATAAGGCGCGTTCGTAGCCTCCCATTCTGTGTCGGCTTTGTGGCGGAGTGGGTAGAGCACCATGTACATTGCGTTCCGCCCGCAGGGTCGAGGGATCGAAACGAGGCGCCGGATAGTATTTTTTTTTATATAGTGTAGGGGGAGGGGTGCGGACTACGACTACGGACGTCAACGCGGGTGACATCGTGAGTTACTGAAATGCCCTGCATTTAAAAACTTTTATCTGATAGAAGCCAACAACAACGAAAGAAATATAAGACACCCGTTTCATTTCCTGATGGCCGATGCACGTGTATGGACCCGCTGCTTGATGCGCAGCATTTGACTGTATGGTCTGTATCAGGGCATCCCAAAAATATTTTAGGGAAGCCTACGCATTTTTAATTCTTACCGAGGAGCTCTGAGCACTGAACCTCGCAAATAAGCTAGAAAGGACGATCTACACACCATCATCTGACCGATGCTCTGAAGAAAGTTGGTCCCTCGGCCCTCGTGTGTTGCAAACTTCTGCGGGATACAGCTTGAAATTATTCAGAGGTGTCAGATCCGCGCAAAATACCTTAATTACTGGAAATACGCTTTTTAGCGCACTAAGGCGTCAAAGCGGGCGATTTCTAGTACAGGCACTCCTGCCCGGTGCACTCGGACGACAGCGGCGACAGTGTAGTAGCAGCGGAGCGAGTTTAGCAGACGACAGCGGCACGACTCCCTAAGCTGAGGTCAGCGCCAGGGGGCGCCACTCAAACATCTCACCGCCAATAGGGACCGGTCACTGCTCAGGGGGCGCGACGAATAAAGTACATCCAGCGCCGCCCCGCGGAAGCTTGAGCTAACTTTGGGTCGGTGAGCGTGGCCTCCGCGATTTGCTGCCGGCGGCACGCCGCCGGCAGCAAATCGCGGAGGCCACGCGGTGAGAACCAGACGGCGGGAGCGCGTTCATATATGCGGCACTTCTTGGTTGTCTGCTTTTTGCGATCCTGCGATTGTTTTTGAAAGGTGTCTCGTGCTTGAAAACTGTTCTGGAAAATAGTTGCCCCATGTCTCAAATGCTTCTGTGCGATTTCGGGTCAATTAAGGGGCTGAACTACTACTGTCGGCCTCGCGTGCGCGAGAAGTTAAGAGATTGTACCGAAGCGACGTTTGTCCGTAGGCTCTCGGAGTCGTTCTCCCGCCCCAACCCCCAGCCAGCCCCCATCCCCGGAATGAGACAAGATATTTCCAAAGGGAATAGAAACTGAAATGAACGCTTTACCATAGGCTTTACTGCTTTCCCCCTCCTCCACTGCCCCCCCCTTCCCCTCCCTGTCCTCACAAAGGCGGATTTTGCCGTCTCGACCGGAAAAAAACTGCTTTCACAATCCAAGCCTTCCACAGCAACCACGTCGCCGATCCCAGAAACCCCTCCCTTCGTTTGCTTCAGGCGTAGGCCGAACGAAGCTCGCCCAAGTATTCCTTGCACCCAACATTCAGAAGCAGATGAAGCTACTGTTTTTATTTCGGCCAGACGAAGTAAACAAAGGTTCTTTGGAAGAGAGGCCGAAAAAGCGAAACGCGCAAACCGTACATCGGTCGTTGATGAGTGTTGCCAGAGGTCACGAAACTCCGGCCGAAGTTTCATTCAGGGACAAAAGCTGCCGCTAGGATCGCCCCTGTTAACGTGAAGGCTTCGCCGGCGGGCGACGACGCTTGCGGGCCGGCGGTTTCTCCGTCGGCAACGCGCCTACTTTCATCTGCTCTTCATTTCCACCGGTAAAAACGCGAGCGAAGTGCGCATGTTTTTGAGTCAGTTGTTGTCGCGTAGCTCAGCTGTGAAATTGAGGCAAGACCACGGGTGTTACTGAGGCGTATATGTTGCAGTGTTCGTTCACTGCGGCAGGCACCGCTACGTTCTCGCTTTGAGAAGGCGGACATCTGACGTTTTCAATTTTTGACTAGCCTTTGCAGCCGCCTGCATGATTTGAGTTAACTAGCTCCAGAATTAAATGTGTATTCAGCCCTGGGCGACATGCTGCGCTGAGCAAATAGGTGTGCAAACATACAGCACGTTGGGTTAGCGCTGTGTTTGCGCTATTTTATAGCGCGCTAATAATGCAAAAAAATATTCGAGATTCGGAAAGTGAGCGTGGACAGCTGAAAAAAAAACCCTCACAAAATGGAAGCAGCATAATTGCGCGCGGAGGGGCCAGGGTAGGAGTAAATGCTACAGCCTTGAGCGACTTTCTTGGCGGTCCTCATAGGCATAGGGTATCAACAGATAAAAATTCGCCCGCTCAGTGCCTGTCACACCCCTCCCACCCAAACGGCAAGTTAAAAAACATTGATTGATTGATTATGAGGTTTAACGTGCCGACGCTACACCGGCAATGGGGCGCGCGCCGTAGTGTAGCGCTCCGGATTAATTTTAACCACTCAGGTATCTTAAACTTGCGCCGAAATCTCGAACACACAAGCGTTTTCTCTTTTCGCCTCCATCAGAAAAGCGGCTGGGAACCCGCGTCCTTGGGCTTATCAGCACCAAGGAGGCAAACGCGGCGGTCAAGTTAAAAATATATATATATGCAGGCAAAGATAGCCATGCTCCGCCTTCCAAATTCAAAATGTCTGATTGGATAACCAAAATCACAGTAGCTGCAGTCCCATCGTTGTTCAGCGCCTAAACGCGACGACATTTTGCAGACGGATTTTCTCGTTGTGAGCGCGACCGTGGCTTGGGCTTCGTAAAATACGCCGGCAGGTTTTCAAACATCCGGGGTATGGCATCGACGCGGAGCTTGAGCTGCTCGCGCTGCAGAAGCACAGATTGCCCACTTATATCGAACTCATCGGCTCGAATAATGTCCGTAGAGTCGAAATGTTTCTCTCACACACGAACGGCCTTCGACTCGAAGCTGAAAGCGTCCGTCTCCTGTCGTGCAATGGCTCGCTTCCACCTGTGGCGTTGTTCGCGGTCGCTTGGGAGGCAGAATAGCGAAGCCTTTTCCGTTGTACTCCGATATCCAGAGCGGCAACCAGGTACACAGCACGTCAGAGGCATGGTAGTTCACATAGTTTGCCCTTCGTGATTACTGTAGAAAGCTATATCACACAACAAACACCAGCAAGCTCGCGCTCCAACGCACTGCAAATGCGGCCGCCGCCGTTCAAGCCGCCTTCACCGGACTCGTAGCGCCACCGCGCGGGAGCTTTGGTCCCCATATGAAGCTCTCCCATAGCGTTACGGAGAAGTTTCGTGACCAGAAAAGCATTGAAGGACTCTGGTGTTGCTGTTGGATAATTTTTTTATTGAAATAAAGTAACTGTAACGATATTTCTCGTTACAGTTACTCCACAAAAACATAACAGTGTTACAGGTACAAGTTCCTCTAACTTAAAAGTAACTTTTACAGTTACAAGTTACAGAAAAAAAGTAACTAGTTACCGGTAACGCGTTACTAGTAACTAGTTACTGCCCATGACTGCCCCTATGCCACACCTCGCCGCCGTGGCTCAGTGGCTAAGGCATTGCGCTGCTGAGCACGAGGTCGAAGGTTCGATTCCCGGCCGGCCGCGGCGGCCGCTTTTCTGATGGAGGCGAAAACCGAAAACGCCCGTGTGTACGAGATTTCGGCGCACGTTAAAGATCCCCAGGTGGTCAAAATTATTCCGGAGCCCTCCACTACAGCGCGCCACATCGCTTTCGTTGCGTCGGCGCGTTAAACCCCACAATCATCAATCAGCTCTATCCTACAAATAAACGGTGCCATGAACAGGAGCAAGATTCCGAACTGCAATCGCCAAACACCTTTTTATGGCCGTAATATTCGTTGATGGAGTTGCCCAACCTGTTTCCAGTTACGCTATGTAAGGAGCATGAGAAAGTAGCTGGAGAGTCACGACTGGTCAATCTGTACTTTAGTTATCGAGTGTAAGTGTTGAGGTTTTATTACAGTTATGGTGGATTTTAAGAAAAACACATTATAACACATTTTACAATCTGTCTATTACACAACTAGGAAGAAAGTGGCGCAGCTGCCATTAGTGACGGAGGGCTGGGGAAACAGCAAAGCTGGCGGCCCCACTCCCTCCTTTGGAGACCCAAATGTTGCACCTCGGCTGAATCTCCGTACTTGAGCTGAAAGTTTTTCATCACTAGCAGACCCGGGCTTATAACCAAAAGTGGAGTGTGTTAGCACGCGCTAGAGCCGGCGTCCACCGACTTTGCGTACTCCTCTTCGGAGCTCCCCATTTCAGGCGCGAAAGCACGTGAACCGGCGAGGCGAAAAGCGCGTGAGAAATCACACCACAAACGCTGAACAGTGTTCTCGAAGGTCGAGGTTCCCGATGCCGGGCGCTCCACACGAGGCGCATGCACATCTGCGCTGGATATTTTTTTTTGTAGTGTTTACCACCTCCTCATGGGGCGCAGGCCCACGCGCAAGCCTGCACGACGCTGGGCGCACCTTATGACGAGCATACTCCCGTGCGCTCGCCCTGGCCGAGTTTTTTGGTAACGCTCCAATGCGGAAATAAAAGCGTAAACACCGCTGCTGTTAAAAGCTTGTATATACAATGAAATATCTTGCGATACTACATTTGTAAAAGGTGGTGTGGCTTACCTCTGCCACCATGATCAATGGCCAGTGCTACAGCTCAGTCAATAAGATGTCACGACCCGACGCAAAGGGCAGGCTACATAAGTTAATAGCATGTGGTTATTACAGCAACGACGTAATCACAAATGCTGAGGACCAGCTTATCTGACGTCTTTGTTTGATGTGTACATAACTTGCCATGTGCAACACTAGGGCTGGTCGAAATTGAGTTTTTAAGCGCTCTGTTACACCAAGTCTTTTACGAAGGTTTCAAGGAAATTACCGGCATCAGAAACTGACACGCATGAATGTTGGTAGCCAATACTGTTTATTCTACACAAACATCTTCGGCTGAAATACTTCCCCATTTGTTTGCGAACTACTTTCTCATACATCTTCCTCCTTGTTATTCGTGTTGAACACTAAAATCTTTAGTGTCAATTCCGTCCTTCACGTCTCTTGAGTTTCCATTCAGGCTGGCTCATTCCCAAGTACCATGCACCAAAAGCGCACATTCATGTTGTCTTGCATACCTAAAACGGTCAACGTGGTAAATGCACTGGCTACCCGCCGTGGTGGCTCAGTGGCTAAGGCGTTGCGCTGCTGAGCACGAGGTCACGGGTTCGATTCCCGGCCGCGGCGGCCGCTTTTCTGATGGAGGCGAAAAGCAAAAACGCCCGTGTGTACGAGATTTCGGCGCACGTTAAAGATCCCCAGGTGGTCAAATTAATCCGGAGCCCTCCACTACGGCGCGCCTCATCGCCAGCGTTGCGTTGGCGCGTTAAACCCTACAATCAATCAAAAGCACTGGCTACATGCTTCGAACTTCTTCAAAACTGTATGGTAGGCCCATTAAAAATGTTGCGAAGTTTTTCAATATAAGAAATGAGGTTTCGTGCAGATATACACGTCGGTAGTGTTTAGGTGTCGATATAATTATTAACAAATATAATGTTGATGCAATGTAAAAACGTCTCGTTCCTCCGATAATTTTTGGGCATACAAAAGGGGAGCGTTGGGTGATATGGAATTTCCGGACGCACGGGGCTCAGCCCCAAGTCAAAAGTGAATTCTTTTCGTTACGTAAGTGTTATAATATAGCAACAGGAGGCCTCTATGCATCATAAGAGCGGGATCGTGGTACCTCCTTTCAGGCTTGAGCGCTATAGAAGACCAACATCAAAAAGATTTCCTGTTTGCTTAGCTGAAGAGCAAGATGAAGCGCCACTGTCTAAACGGAAAAGACCACCTTTTTCATTTCTTCCTTGATCATACTACCACATCGTAGAATAACCTTTAATGTCTACTGTGAGACGCGGTTGTACTCTTCATCGGTCAGCTTCAAATTAAAGACACGAAAAGAAAGAATGCGCAGATGGGGCATGTTCTTGCCCTGTCTCTTTCTCTTCCCTTCGTTTTGCCTCGTCTTGTCCATGAATTTATGAAGACCCTTAATGAATCTAGCATGTTCCAGCGGCCTCAGGACGCTTCGTATTTGATTTAGTAGTGGGATTCCTGTTTACATCTCATTCATTACGCTTTGAATCATTGGGAATCAGCAGAACTGTTCATCACAAGGGCAGTGACCTCTTGATATAGCTCCTTATTACGCTCCCCCCGTTGGTGAGCAGAAGTATGAATGATTTAATAGTCTTAGACCAATTAAGGAAGTCCTTAAAATCCACTGCGCCTGCCGTTTTATAGAGCATTGTAATTTCATCTATGCACTACCACCTATCGTAATTGTTGGGTTCTTGAAGATGTTCAACGGCTCCAACAGCAAAAGGATGAACCTCATGCACAAGAGAAAAATTACTCTTTTTCTCTAAAGTGTAATCAGCTTAACAAAGGCCATGCTTTGCAACGCACGCTACAAGTCTACTTTGTAAAATGCAACAAAAAGTATATTGCAATTGTCTGGACAAGACTTCATAAGCGAAAACGCTGCTCAATCGTGCATGATACAGAGTAAACAGGGCCTGCACAAAGGCAAAACGCTCTCTGTCGCCGATAAGAAACTTTTGATGTAATCACAAAGTGCGGGGAGAAAGGAAGAAAAGAAAGGGGCATGAAACGGTGGTTGGTGGTAAAAAAGAGGCAGTTCGCAATTTTCTGACAATAACCTCTTTCACTCAGTAAAACCTTGTTGGTAGGTTGTCTGGTTCGCTTTCCGCGATGAAACGATGACAAGGCAGCAGGAGACGATAAGGTGACGATGAGAAGATGAGCTTGCAAACAAAACAGGATTTACAATATTGTACAAGAGAGAATATAAAAGATGACTAGATGAACTATTCTGTTCTACCGAAAAACTAACTTACTTGTGTCCTAGGTAAACAACCTTAGCCATCAACTATTCTGTAGTTACACCAAAAACGACCAATGTTTTACGTGCGGCTTCCACGAAGACTCACTTTTCGGCTTTTGGGAAGTACTGCCCGGTCTGGCGCTCATCGTCTTGTGAAGGGATTTAGGAGTTCCCACTTATTGTGTGCTGCGCAGAAGATGTGATTTTTCTTCTGACCTTTCAAAAACCTTAATGGCGAGGTCGCACGCTCTCCACGGCTTTCAGCAAAATTAACTCCTCTCTCTCAGGCGAAGTCGATGAAGCAGAAAAGACACACATTGCCGGAGCACGCTTTTCATTGCAAAGGATGGGCAAAAGCACCGTTACAGCCGCTGCCTTTTCAAACTGCAAGGTAACTCCACGCACGCGTTGGCGCCGCAAGTCTACGTGGAGACAACCTATGAACACCGCGCTCTTGTTACTCCCCCGGCGGATACGACATCCTGAGGCATGATAGACGGCAACCATGTTCCCCGAAGGCCATTACGGCGGTGACTTTAAAGAGGTGAGCGGTGGGATTGGCGACGTACGTGTCTGCTGCCGGTACACCAAATGATGAATGACGAACTGCAAGTGCAAATACTCTGAGCCACCAAGCACCAACAAACGCATGATACTACATTAATTACCACATAAACTCATCAAGAGGTAATTAGAAACTTGATGTGGGCTGCACAAACTGCGTAAAATGTAGAGATTGATTATAAGTAAACAACTTGCTTGTCAATGCGTTTTTGTGTTTCTTCTGATCAGTGCTCTGCATTCTTATGGCAGAGATGCAAAATATTAGTTTACATCGCGACGAATAAAGTTAATTACGATTTATTTGCTGAAACTGGTCCTGAAATATTATGCTTAATATTTATTCCAGAACAATAAAGCCAGTTACCAGGCCTAGGAGCATATTTACTTCTTTGGAGCACGTTTCTTGCCTAATATAGGACGCAAATTACATTCCCTCGGTTAAAATTTCTAAGCAAATGATATGTTTCCGTATTTCCTGCAAAGATTTAAAATCTTTCCCATTCTCTTGTGACGGCCATAGCCACCATCATGGGGTGTTGTCAATGACCGTAACAGGCTTGTGGAGGACAGTGTTATTGCCGAAGAATGCGACAGTACAGACGAAATTCTCTAGATGCAGTGAGCTAGTGAAACGTCTTACAGCAAAAATTTATTAAAAATGTTACTCGAGGAATTCGCCAGAGAGGGGGTATAGAGTAATATACTATGTTCAGGCAAAAAAGGCCAGATTTAACTGGCTACTGAGCAAGTCTGAAAAACATCATGCAAGCAAATGCTTAGTTTCAAAAAAAGGATTTAAGAACTACTTTCAAAAGTAGCTCATTCACGTAGCGTTCACGCCACGTGACCGAACCCCTACAGCAACGATGAGTTCCAAATTTTTTACAACCTGAAGGAAGGTGTTAAACTTAGGAAAACCGTCGATTTTGTTACAATTACGTTTCCCCGCTAATAGTTATTTAACAAAAAAAACACCACTTTGAAGCAAACATATTCGCACATTTCTTTTCCCCAATGCTGCGGCTATGAAATTGAGGGGACAGATGAATATATGATCAAATATAAATTGCGCTATCAGATACTGCCTCCAAATTGTGGTCGCATTTTTGGTGTCACCACGGAGTTTTACGAGCTAAAATCGGACGTGGACTGTAAGGCTTGCCACAGTGAAGTACTAGTGTATCGCAGTCCTGCACGGAAACTGTGTGGTGTTCACCAGGATGCGTTGCCCACATCTTTACTGAAAATGCATTCATACATTTCACTGCATGTTTTAATAATCACTGTAGTTTGGTTACTTCAATTTCAGAGCTTAAGTTTCTAAAGAGTGTTGAGAATTCAAAAATTCAGTTAGATATTTGAAACAGTTCTGTAATAGCAGTTGCACTCCCGTGACACAATGTGTCATAAACCACACTTCAGTAGCATACGGATCGGAGGAAACGCCAGGTTTATCCTAATGAACGCATTGTTATAAGTGTTGCTTTTCCCCGCTTAGGCCTGCGAGAAATATAACTCCATAATTCAATTTTTTCCAAAGTCTTCGCATGAACAAGTTTCTTCGCAGTAACTTCTAGCCTGGTGCGGA
Organism: Haemaphysalis longicornis; assembly: GCA_013339765.2. Taxonomy (NCBI): domain Eukaryota; kingdom Metazoa; phylum Arthropoda; class Arachnida; order Ixodida; family Ixodidae; genus Haemaphysalis; species Haemaphysalis longicornis. The sequence goes on from CM023458.1 coordinate 11,823,009, forward strand.
GGGAAGTGGTTAACGCGAGAGGTTGAGAATGTTTTTAAGATACGCTGCCATTAAAATTATGCTCATTGCGGGTGACGACTTTTTCTTTCGTGCCGTTGCTTTCATTCTGCGTAGGTTTCTTTATAGTGTTTTCGGTGCCTGAACATGAATTAGCTCACGTTTTATGGTTGTGTACGCACGCGTGGGTACATGCAAGTAGTCTCAGGTTCAAGTGGCGAGTAAACACCAACAGTTCGCCAGAGATGTGGGCAGAAGTTATTATTTAAGTACAAATAGGGCACAATTATTATATCTTCAAGTATATTTGTACTCTAAAATTAATAATTGTAAGTGGTCTCAGTCACATTCAGGCAATATTTCATCGTACTATTGCACAAAATTATGAGAAATCGCATACTATCTCGGAACTGCGTTATGGTATGCTAGAACGTGAAACGTTGAAAAGCAGGATTCAGGGCGCCTACATAATTTTGAAAGCTAAGTTTAATTTTTGAGAATGAGGGTGTAGGATTTACCGCGGAGTTTTCGTATAAAATGTATTGTAGCGACGCACAAGAAAAACGACAGATGCCCATGATGAATATCTCTACCTCTCGAGCAATTTCTGTAACGAAAGCTTGATATAACATGTACAGCAACAGTTGGGCCTGAGCTGGGGTTTGCATGTGTCGTCTAACTGCATGTGAGCAAGGGCTTCGAAGAAGTTAGGCGTAAATCAATGCCCATGTTTACATTTAGGGGAATCCGCATTTACTGGCTTCTTCCGGTGGTCGTAGTCATATATCTATGAGTGCCGGCACCAATTTTACCGCGCATAGACATGACCGCTGTGTTATTGAGAAGTTTTGAGCATCAAACAAGTTGAGCTGGTAAAGTATTGTTTTAGGCGAACGACGAGGCAGAGCCTTCAAGCAACCCTTGCTTTGCTTTGGCAGCAGCCTCCCATCTGGCACTGACGATGTATTGTAAGCAAGATTTATAAGAAAGAATGAGACAGCGAGTGAATCTAAATACAATCCTGCAGACCCAGGCGTAGTGTTTTCGCACAACAGGGTCTCAGTGGAACCAGCCATGTGCAGGTGCATTTAAAAGAAACACGTGTGATACTACACCCCCCTAAGCATCAGCCGATGACTTTCTTTTCCAGCTACTTCGAAGCGGATTTATCATCAGTTGTAGAACGCATGCGACGCAAGAAGAAGGCAGCCCCAGACGTCTTGCAGACTCAGGACTACATCGGATTCCTCCTATTTCTGGGATCAACATATTTTGTTCGAAATAAACTTCAATGGATCTTGGTCGGACCCATTCGTAATCTTTAAATTATTCATAAATTGGAGCTACCGAAATTCGCAGCAACACGATTTCGTGGCAAAAACTGAAGCAGAAAAACAGCTGTTCTACAATTTCTCGTTACATTGCAGATCGAGGGCAGGGAGTAATAAAAAATACCTCGAAAAAAAAAACCAGGGCAGCAAACAAGGCGTAGCGGTAATTTTGGAAATTGTGACGTCATACATGCTATACTACGGTCGCGCAGGGTGATCAAAGAGCGTTTTTACCTATGTCTCGTCTTAAACGCTTCTGCCTAGTCGCTGAGTGAAGGGTAGAGATAACGCTACGCCATTCGCCATGGTGGGTTTCGTCCCTCTGGCAGCGTGCTGAAGCACGTGGATGATGTATCTTGTTCTTGTACAAAAAAGAATTGCTTGTGCTATATTTGGTACATTTGAAAGGCAAAAATCGTGCTCTGCTGCAGTTTCTAAAAACAAAAAAGGAAAATAACGATGCACATGCTGAAGTGTCCGAACACTGACGCGCTCCCGCGTACATTTATCGTGCGTTTATGTTGTGTTTGTGAACTGACGGCTACTGTACAAACTTTGAGTCGCGCATCGGTGATACATTGATAGCATCCTCATCATCGGTTCGGATAATCACAAGGAAGCTTGATCGAGCTGCTTCAACATTCTCACACTCGCCATTAAATCTAGCGATCTCCACGGTTTCCCATCTCTGCATGGAAGAAAATGATCTAGGGGGTGTTCTTCGTTCTTGATCTTCGTTCACTCCTTGACGCAGCTCCTAAAGAGCATAGTTTTACGGTGGCATGTAAAGATCCCTTCTTTTGGTTTGATATTCAGCATTTGCTGTTGCTTAGTAGCTTCAGCATCACAAGTCTTGGCATGCATAGTGGCATCGGCCAGCTTCTGGGTGGCCGATGCCACTATGCCACGTTCCGATGCCACGTTCTCCCGATGCCACGTTCTCCCATTTCTGCATAGAAGAAAATGATCTCGAGGGTGTTCTTCGTTCTTGATCTTCGCTGCTGAGCACGAGGTCGCGGGTTCGATTCCCGGCTGCGGCGGCCGCTTTTCTGATGGAGGCGAAAAGCAAAAACGCCCGTGTGTACGCGATTTCGGCGCACGTTAAAGATCCCCAGGTGGTCAAAATTAATCCGGAGCCCTCCACTACGGCGCGCCTCATCGCCTGCGTTGCGTCGGCGCGTTAAACCCTACAATCAATCAATCAATCGTTCTTGATCTTCGTTCACTCCTTGACGCAGCTCCTAAAGAGCATAGTTTTACGGTGGCATGTAAAGATCCCTTCCTTTGGCTTGATATTCAGTATTTGATGTTGCTTAGTAGGTTCAGCATCACAAGTCTTGGCATGCATAGCGGCATCGGCCAGCTTCTGGGTGCATACCCTAATGCTCCTCGAAATCGCCCAGGGGAAGCTATTTTGTTTGGCAGGGATTTTCAGTTGACGCTGCAGTGCTTGTCTCAAGTGTTCTTTCAATATCGTTCTTTTACACCGCGTCTGAAACGGCTCCAAATGACGACGCAATATCGGCACTTCGGCGGCCACGGCCGCAGTCACACCGTCGAGGAGTTAAATGTGGTCACTCGATCTACTCAACGGACATGCTAACGGCACTCGGTAGATAGACACCAATTGTGCCTGTGCGTGTGTACGTGCGCGTGTGTGCGCATGTATGTCTGTGTGTGTATGCCTGTGTGTGCGTGTGTGCGTGTGTGCGTGCGTGTGTCGTTACAAAAAGAGTACAGTGTGCAATGTGACCCTGCAAAGTACCTCGATACGGTGATGTGGCCACCCTTACTTCCACGAAATCCTGGTTCCCCAATTTTAGCGCCCAAACGTTTGCACGCAAAAAACAGGAAATAGGCTGCCCCACGTGCGACGTGCAAATTGCAGTACATAGGCAGAACCGGAAAACGTGGAGCCGGAGGCCGTCCTTTGGTGACATTCATACAATCCCTACAGTCACGAGCTTATCACCGCTATTTATCAACGCTTCCACTGAATGGCAGACACTGACTGCCAACGTCTAGATGTGGCGTAAAAGGGGGCCGTACGGAAGTTTTGTGCTCGTGCTTCCACAGCGCCTGCAAGCTGAGTACACGCTATCAACAGCACTGTCACTCGCAGCGCAAGGCATCACCAAGCTCTGCACCCGAAACCAGCAGCTGAGAAATACAAAACTCCTACCTCGTCGCAACAATTCCGCATGTTCAGTGATTGCTGCTGCTGTGCCCCCAAGAAAAAAACAAAAGTTAGCTTTTGAATTTATAATAGGGAGAAAGGCGGAAGTACGTCCTTCTGCGAAAAAACGTCCCTGTTGAACAAATTCGCAGCAGCCGTGCACAACTCTTCTTCTACTGAATTTGTAGCATGTGCCACTCTGCTTATCCAAGTAAATCGTGGCAGAAGACCAAGAAAGAAGCGAAAGCGAAGAAACTGACATTAACGCTGTCCAGGATATTCTAGAGGTATTATTGGCGCCGCCCGAACGAAAGCGAAGAAAGAGACGCGAATACAATATAGCGCTAAATATTCTTCGGTAACTATCACCGCGCTTTTGCATTGAAAGCACGCAAGCGGAGAGCGAGGAATTTGTGGCCTCGTATGCCGTTAATCATGCTGGAACAAAGAGTTCACGACGCAAATTCGCCTTGGGATTATCTGACTTCGGTTCGCTGTGGAGAAAGATAAAACACAGTACACGTACACCCTACAATTTGTACATGTACAATTTTTACATGTACAACCTACATGTGCAACCTATAACCTACCCCACTGAAGTCACCAGACTCACCACCGCCCTTCCAGGTGCACTGCTATCAGCTTTCTCAGTGCCGCTCCAGATGAGAGAATCTATGCAGGTTGGAAGAGCCTCACCGACCCCGTAGTTGTATCACGTGGCAAGGAATTTGGCGTCAGGGAAGCAATGTATAAGACTTTAATTTTATTATCTGACTTTTAGAATACAGGGTAACAAATTTAAACGTTCACTGAGCCGTTCTACAGCGGCGTCTCCGTGCACTAGTGAAGTTACCACTAGGCGGTATTCATAGGCAAAACAAGTAAACTTCGGTGGCACATACCTTCGTCTGGGTGTGGAATAAAGAGGCTTAATGCCACTGCGTTCCTTTGTCACGATAACAGCAGTGTGGCAGGACCCACTTCATTGTTTTGTCCGAGGCCCGACTGCCCGTATTGCGGTACAACCACGTGACATTCCCGAGTAGACTTGCCTCCATTGTGGAATGTTCTATATCTTCATATTACACCACTTTATTTTATCCAAATGCGTACAGCTAGTAGGTCTCTTTCAATATTCCCCGTGGGTTCAACTCAGAAGGCCTGCGACCCCAATTTCGTAAATTTTGTGCCCTGTTTACCCGCAATAGGACACTTCTAGCAATGAATATACATGAAGCTAATATAGGTGCCGTGCTAAGCCAGTTCAATATCGAACATATAAATATTTTGATGAGTTTCGGAAGTGTGCTCACTAAAGTTTCTTGCGCAGCATAGATTGCTCGACACTTCGTCTTACCTTTTTTTCTTATTGTAACCAGCTTGCAGCGTATTGTTCTTGTAGCGCCTTGTCGGGGCGTAATTTTTTTGGCACGCGTGACGCGATCAACTTCGGGGTAGTTTGCAGTCACTTAAGTAGCTGGTTACTAGTTTCAAACCGTAGTACTCACCCGTGGAAAAGCAACGCAATTTAGGTTGCATTTGAGTCCCCATGTGAGTGTACCTGCCCATCACCACACTTTTGAATACCTGTTTCGGAAACATTCGCGAATGAGATAAGACAATTGCACATGAGTCTATCTGGGGGAAGAAGGCGTTATTCATCTGTACAGATGTCGATTACGTATTACCTGATTGATGTGAATGACGTCGTGTTTCTTCGCCATCCAGTAGTTTCCCCGAGCAGTCTGGACTGGTAGCAGATGGCACATCTTCATCCGACTGAGCTAAGAATGCGCCTGTCGCATCGAATTGAGGCAATACAATGAACCTTGGCTACTTCACTACTATCTACTGTTGCCATCTTCAAGGAAACAGCAAGTGCTCGTTGGCGTTTAAAATTGCTCTGGGATGAAAAGACGCCTCGTATTACCCGCATTTTCGCCTGCTATTTTGTTCTTGCGTGTTAATTCATTCGTTCATGTCTATTGCGTGCTCAAAGCAGCCAAAAGATTTTTACATTGGCACAACTGTCGTAACACTACAAAATATGATTACATGTGATAAATCGCAGATTCCCCACAAGCTCGGACACTAATATTGAATGATAGACATAGGGGGAAGACCTAAATGTACATCATCGCTCAAGCCCCATCAATGCATTACAAACATAATTTTGCATCACCACAAAAAGAAGTGAGAAATATAGCACTAATCAGACCATGAGAGTTCTCTCGAAACGCCATCGAGCTCGTCTATCCTTCGAGAAATTGCAACGTTATGTTGTAATCTTCTAGAAACCTCTTCATCTGTGTTTACGGAGTTCCTGTTGAGCCCCTAGGTATTCGTCACGCTTATCTGTCACGTCACACTACCCGCCTGATATATATATTTGAGGAGGTCTCGTGAACATCCGGGCAAGCGAATGCTGCTATGCATTCGCCCACGTGCCACGCAACGCTCACCAATAAGGACCTGATCACGTGTGCTCCCCCACGATGTTGAAAGCGCATGTTAAGACGCGTACACGCCCTGCCTGCGGTTCCTTCTCCAGTAATTGAAGTGGCTGTGCCGAGCTCGTTCAAGGTGAGTGAAAACTGCTTTAAATGCGTTCATGTCTATGTTCATTTACGAAGCCCAATTTGGGTGATTCTGGTATAATGTTTACCAGCGTACAGAGTGGTTTTATTAATTTTACTGTTATATTTACTGTCCGGAATTACAGGGTGTGTCATCTCGCTTTTGTGTTCCTCCTCTTTAGCATAGATATTGCTGCAACCATGCCTTTCTTCGTGCGAAAAAAATTATGAACATACTAGCCCCGACGTAACCAGACCCTTTGTAGATTTCTAGAGATTTAGATTTCAAAAACGTGTTCTTCCGGCGGATGGCTTCTTTTCCTCGCCGTACAGCGAATAGACTCTAATCCCATTTCGGCCTTGCCGCCGAGCGCAAAGACCGATGACGGATGTGAGGACATTTTGTTAACACGTTGAGTCTACCTGTCGCCATTCTTTCATTGCCGCTTCGCTGACCATCCTCCCTGTACGGAAGGCAAAATTTTGACGCCGTCCTCTGACACCTGCTCGAAAGAGCAGAGAAGACGTCCCTGCAGAGTGCAAGAGTAGGACAGGTATACGACATGACTGCCCCGACGACGAGTCTATGGAACGACGTGGTGAGTTTAACGTGCGGAGCGGGGCGAAGATTTGTGGAAACGCTCCTTCTGTAAAAGGCAGCTTCAGAATAAGGAAATCCAGTGTGGGGTGCTCTGAAAAGGATGAACCCAAACGCAGCATGCTCGCGTGCGAAAGATTGGGAAAGGTTGTATCCCCATAGTTTTTAGCCGGCTTGGGCTACTCGGATGCGAGACCTTGAGGCTTAGCAGCGATTTCGGTTGCATTTCAAAGGACAATTCCTACCATAGACGTTTATCTCACTTTATTCTTTCTGGCATTTGTAACTTTGTTATAGCTGCCGTTCTCATCCTGGAGAGCGGCGGCAAGATACCTGCCGGGGCCTGCATGGATTCTTGGACGCATGCAGCGCCATCCTTTTGTTGATGAGCGCATCGCGGGCGCAAAGCCAGTTGCTAGTTCCGGGTTGCTCGACAGCCTCCGCGGGTGATCAGTGAAAATTGTTTTTGTAACGGGTATTAACGCACCGACGCTTCACAGGCGGTGAGGCACGGCGCAGTGGAGGGCTCCGGATTAATTGACCACCAGGGGATCATTAACGTGCGCAAAACTCTCGTACCCACGGCCGTTTTTCTTTTTCGCCTTCATCAGGAAAGTGGCCGCCCCGGCCTGGATTTGAACCCGCGTCCTCGTGCTCAGCAGCACAAGCCCTTAGTCATTAAGCCATGGCGGCCGGTGATCATTGAAAACGACTGTAGGTTTAGCATTACGGAAGTTTGTCGATTCCCGCTTTCACAATCACCACGGAAGAGAATCTTTGGCACAACATTTCTCCGATTAGGGTCAACTTTCGTGCATTCGCACCTCTTATTTGCGATTGTTTTATTTAGGAAGAACGGCAACAATCCGTTGCTGCTGCGGCCTGCGCTGGTTTGAGTCTTTTAGTGGGCCGCGTGGGCAGGCGCGACCGGCGTGTTTGCAGATCGTTTCCACCTGCAGAAAATGCTGCGTGATTTCCCGCTTTATTCATTCTTGGACAACGACGCGGAGTCTACAAATTTAGCCTAGCGATTACTATATCCCAAAATGTTGATCGGAAAAACAAGTCGCAGCTTCCGCTTTAGTAGTGGTCCCGGAAGGTCCCGCTCACGCAGCGTTCGTTTTGAGCAAGCACCAATGAGGCTGTTTTTTTAATAGGAGCCAAATCCGCCTAAAGCGAATTGGACAGAAAAGCGGAAAATATGTTACCTGACTAAAATGCAATGCTGTCAAGGCTTATATATGTTTTACGTGTCAGCTAGGGCAAATTTACGACCAAACGTAATTAAAATCCTATGCCATGAGTTTGAGCAATATTGGGATTATAAGTTTGGATTTGGCTCATTTTATATTGAAACACTAAAGTAGATGAGGCATTCTTATAAAAACCATACTTAAATTTTGTGTTTTATTCACTGCTGTTTTCTTTTGTGTTCTTTTTAGATTTATTTGTACCCCCTCCTTCAACGCCCCAGTCTTGTGGCAGCAGTATTTGTACATAAATAAATAAACAAGCAGGTAACGAAATTGTGCAAAACGTAGAACAGTTTAACTAACGAGGCCAGATGGTTAGTCGTGACCCGAACCGGGAGAATGAAATCTGGCACAGAATAACATTCGGTTGAGGTGCACTCGCCTCTAATGAAAAGTGAGCTACCTCTATCCCTAAAACGAATTGTATTCAATCGATGTATCCTGCTGGTGATGACATACCAAGCATGAACCTGGCATCTTACTCAATAAATATAAACGAATCCAATACCGGACTAACGTGATTTAGATCGTGTAATGATTGGGGGAACGCTTAGGGACAGGAAACAAGCAACCTGTATTAGCGAGAAAACTCGAGTATATGATACATTTCAAATTAGAAAAAGAAATGGACTTCGGCTGGCCATGTAGTATAACCAACTGACAACCGGTGGACCACAAGTGACACATAATGGACATCGAGAGGAGACTAGAAGACGGGGAAGGGCATTACTCGATGGCGAGAATAAATGAGAAAATTTGGACGCAGATCAGGAACTTCGGCATAGCAGGGCAGAAGCGAGTGTAGGTCAACGGGGGAAGGCTTCGTTCTGCAGCGGAAATAAATAGGCTGTTGTTGTTGATGATGATGACGTAGAAATACTTACTTCCTTACGAATTAGGTTACGTAACAGAGAGTCTCTTTACGTACACATTAAGACACTGAACAAACAGGGCATCATAAAGCACAATGTCGCAACACTGGAACTGTTTTGAATTCTCTACATATTAGCGAAATGCCTCGAATAAGCACGTGCAGGATGCAGTAGAAGTACTGTGAAATGTATGCAACAATCTTAAGCGCACTTACATGTACATTTGAAGTTTACATTTACATTTGAATGTTTACATTTGGAGTTGATGATTTATTTCAATTGATGAGAAGTCTCCAAGGATATACAATAAAATGTATCCAGGTAGAGTTAAGACATCGAGCAGTTAATGCTGGATGCTCTGAGATTGGTCTGCGATGAACAAAAAAGTACGAGGTGTATCACAAGCTTACAAAATATCCCAATCATCGCTTGGCCAAGCAGGCAAGGATACAAATAAAGCACTGAGCATCCTGTTTTAGATCTGTGGCATGGTCTACACAAGAGAAGATGAAGTAATCTTGACGAAATAATGAATTCAAGCAATATGCATTGTGAGCTGTTTGGAGTGCAGCTTTGTTCACTAACAATCAGTCTAGAGCAGACTCGACCAGAAAGAGCCCGGCCTCATGGTTGATCAGCAATGTTGCTCGAAAAGACTGGACTATAACGCTTACGGAGAGCTATCCGAAGCTTCCGATTAGTTCGCCGAAAGAGATCAGTCTGTGTCCGGCAATAAGCTTCAAGCAAAATAACGTCGATGTTTTTCTTTCAAACTTGAAAGGTGTCTAAGACGGCCGCAAGCTCACTCAAGACAGCATCGGCAATTGTGACGAAATAGGCTTCACAGCTGAACAGAGTCGGACAAAAATTGTAGCAGCACGGAGTGGGAAGCAAATTGTTCGAGTCACATTAGCAAATCGCCAAAAATTGATGACCGATGCTTGCACTGTAAGCACTATGGGTAACTCTATGTCACTAGTGGGTATTTTTTCACTTGTGAGATTTAAAGGTATTTTTGTAAAAGGCGCCCGAGCCTGAAGTCTTTTGGTCCACAGGTTGGGAATTAATATCAAGCGAACTGTTTTTGCTGCCAATACAGGATGTATTGATGCAAAGTGCTCAAAGGAAAGCTCATTCTCATAATTGTTGACAATAATGAAAGCATGCCAGCATCGGTACCACCAACAAGGCCAAAGACAGCGCGTTATACCACCGACCTTTCCCCACACTGTACACACCTGCAGTCACTTGATGTATCCGTGTACGGACCATTTAAATCTCGGTAGAAGTCCGCTTGTAATCATTGACTTAATAATACCCTCGGCCACGCCATCCTCATCCACGTTGTTGCAGAACTAGTTGGATCTAGATGTGTGTGAACGGTGACATAAAAGGACATACTTTCAGGCTTTTAGAAAACGGCGACTTGGACTTAAAATAGCAAGCCCTTCATTTGGGATGACTATATGATGTCATCAGTCACATGGCGTTTCCAAGCGGAGAGGTGTCACTGCAGAAAGTCACCATCATCCGTACAACGGACAGCTCAAGCCATATGGAAAATGTTTCGAACGCCGAGACAAACGCCATCGGAGCTCGAAATCTCTCTGAAGATATCTCAACAACTAGCGTCGACAAAGCCGCGTCGGCGCTGACTGCAGCTCCAGGCCGATTGTTCCAGGTGACCTTAGGCCGTACCCCAAGGCTGCGCCGCGTATGACAGGACAAAGAGGAAGGAAGAAAGGCGAGAATAAAGCATCTCTAGTGTATCTGTAAAGACACACCAGAGAAGCTTGCGATTGAAGAAGAAGCCGCAAGGAGGCACCAAAGCAGTCGGAAAATAGAGCTGTTGGCACAGCTAGGACTGTCGCCACATCCAGTCCAAAAAAGAAAAGGCTATTCCGAAGGAACTCCTGTTGTTCAAATGACACCGTTGCTACAGCATTCGACGGCTCATACTGCGACACGTGAGCTTTTGATGAGGGGTGCGACATTTCTGAGGCCGATTGCACAATTTAAGCGTTTCTAGCGTTCTTGTCAGGTTTGGTAAAAAAATCTTCTGACGTCTATTACATGGATAGAGCCTAGAGGAGTGTCAATCTCGACGTTTGTGTCGAGTTCCTGCGCAACAAAGAAGGAGGCTCAAAGTTTGCTTTTCTCCTCAGAACGATATAGGTACTGTGCCAATGACGCACATTTTTATAAAGCTGCCAGCCCTAAGAACTACCAGGGAAAGAAAGCGTCTGCAATCCTGTTTCTAGTTTTATGTTTAACTATCGACAATAAAGCCCGCTGAAAACAAGGGGCCAATACATTACATACTTCCCTGTACGGCGCAAGTGATGCGCCACTCCACCCTAAAGGACCGAGCGGAATATGGTAGAATTGAGCTTCTAAATTTATTTTTTACAGCGATACCAGCAGTGATTGCAACCAGTGCTTCAACAAATTGGTGCAGAGTGTTTCAACTTGTAAAATATTCCATGAAATCATTTTCTTGTTCAAAAAAAAAACTATAAGTACTTTTGTTAAAGCGTCCCATTCCCCCCAACTTTCCTTATACATAGCGTACCCTATTGCAAGAGTAACAAGAAAGCGTTAAACGTTTCCTTGTTAAACGTTACACAAGAGAACGTAAATAGCAAAGATATAAATAAAACCAGAGGCGATCTGGTGAAAATAAAGCAAACAAGACCTATACTCCCAAGAATTATTTGATATTTGGACTATCCAGGTGAAAGCATCGTGCATTTTAACTAAAACCTGTACAGCCAATAGTTATTGAGAAACTACTTGTAACCAGATTAAAAAAGTTCTGTCTCCTCCAATAAATGTGCCTTGTCTCGGGCTGCGACAAGATCTTGTAGCACATAAAAGATTGTGCAGCGAACTTGTGCCCCAAAAGAAGCTAGAAAAACCTAAAGCGTTGCAGCAGCACTCAAGCAAAGTGACGGGAGAGATGAGTTTTGGCAAATCGGATGGCGCCTACATACTTTTATCTTAGATCGCAATCAATTCCAGAAACACCCAAACAGATAAAGAATACTTTTTATCGAACCGGAACTATATAGCTTTATGATAAAAGGGTTGCACCCTCTTGCTGCCACGCAAGATGGCTGAGCGTGAAATAACGACTGAAGGAACGAGGGGCCTCTCCGTTTGAAGAACGCGATAAGAAAATCGGGTGCAGCGTACGACCGACTTTATAGATAACAACCTGCCCGTTCTTGCTGATTCCGCGTTCTGGAAGTTGTTGCTTCATTGGCTGTTTTTAGTTCTTTCGAACGCCATGCTGGCGCGCCGCATTAGATCCGAATTTCACCGCGTATATGCGTTTCCTAGTCTGTACAGCCAGCCGTCACCTGAGCTTGCTTATCGGGGTATATCAGCATAAACGTACCTAAAGCATACAAAACCACTCGAACTGAAATAAATAGCAGCCAAAACGGTCATGCAATGGTTGAAAACCACGGCGTAGAAAAATATTTAACAGAAATGGCCGAAACCGACCTTAAAGGGGAAAACCCGGAAAAACGCACAAGAAGCAGTAGCTGAAAGTGACTAAAAGGCAACGAAAATGCCCGAAATCCAATTTATAGGGCATAAAGATGTCATAAATAGATTATATGCGCAATACCAAATGTTAATATTCAGGTATAACAAACCCTTCAAAAAGAAAAAAAAGCGGCAGTGGGATTTGAGCCCGTGTCTGGATGTCTGCATCGCAGGAGCGGAACTACTACACTACGAGACCAAGTGGTTCTGAGCGAATAAATTTAGGGCCACATGCACGTGCAAATAGCTTCAAACATGCGCCTAGATTGCGCCATGCGTCGCTTGGCTGTGCTGACAAGGAAACGCCTATACGCCAACCCGGATATTGTCGGCGAGAAAAGTGTCCACAGGGCTACCCATGTTCTAACTCGTTCCATGGCGTTCTACGCGTTTGATAGCGCGCGTACATCCGAAAAAATAAAACCTCAAAAAAATAGGATGTGTTTTTTGTTCTATACATTAATCACAAAAAATGAAGAGAAAGAGGCACAGCTCGGCACTATTTTCTTCAAAAGAAAACGTAAAAACAGGAAGAAACACTCGGCGCGCGGTCACTTTCCACTGCCTTACGATGCATAGCATGAGGATAACGGCAAAGCAAAGAGCCTGCGTCAGATTTTTCAGCGGAGCGTTAGCTGGGCTTAGGCTTCTGTGGAAGCAGTGTAGCAGCTTTATGAAAAGTGATTCTTTAAAAGGTAGGTCCAGTGAGTGTGTTGTCGGGATTTTAGGTAGTAGTCGACTTATGCAAGGGGCTCGGCGACAAACGTGGCCAAAAGTAACGCTTTTGCGAAAAGATATGCTAAAAAAATCCTGCAACATTTTTGTATCGCATTTTGGAGGAACATATCAAACGCTAAGGTGTTTGTGGCGTATAAGTGAGCGAGCCCGGCAGTCACAGAGTAAAGCTAATTTGTTTTCACCAGGTTCCGATCACTTTTGTACGGGCGGAATGGCCCAGAAAGATATCCCGAAGATAACTGTGTGTATCACCGCAAACATTGACCTGGACGGCTGCCTCACGTAACGTGGTTGGCCATTTCTTTGGTCAGTAAGACACACCGACCGAGCCCCTGCGAGCGTGGCGCTCCAGTTATGGTGAAACGGCGCAGAGGCTTTCCTGGAAAGGTTGACGTAGATTAGTGCTCCCTCACTGAAAAAACATTTGGTTTTTCCGTAATAATAACAGCCCTTCCGCACACAAAATGGTCGTTATGGGTTATTCACACACATTGCAGCACAACTGTGGACTTTTCCGCGTGCATAGTACAGCTTCACGTCAAACGTAAGCTCCCCGACGCAATGCGAAAGTCAACAAAGTTTCTCATATTTATAGGAACAACAAGTATTGAAAATAAGAAAGGAATGCTAGTCGAATGTCCGGCTATGGTAGCCGTCTGGTTTTACTTGTGTACGTTAGCGCTTGAATAGGAAAGAAACGGGTCTATAGATGCAATGGTGGATTCTCGGTCTTGCGGGAATTAAAGGTAATTATGGGTGCAGTAGGCACTCGTTGGTGCGACCGCTACATTTTATGGGACGATTCGCAGGTCCAACTGTGAAGAAAATGAAGCTGGCGAGTTTGGATATAAAATTAAGCCCCACCTGATGGAGCGCGACATCCCTACACGGAAATGTTTTTGAACTCTGGCTCCCATTTTCGCTGGCTGTGATGGGCAGGTCACTATCTATAAAGTCCATCGTGGCGCAGCCATGAATTGGGAAAAAAAACATGAAGAAGTGGTAAGAGGCATGGTTTGGTGCAGCATTGTTGAAGTTCTTTATTTGAACGAATGTTACGGGAAGCCATAGGCCAAATTTTCAACGGTAGAACACCTTTCCACGAAACAAAATTTACCTGTGACATTACTACAACATTGAGCCCAAATAGCAAATGCTGCTGATAGGGGTAAAGTGGTCTTATTTATTCCGCTAAAAGTACCTGGTGGCTTCAACTTTATCTCACTAAAAACAAGACAAAGAATTCGCACACGGTTTATGTTTTTCGCCTGCATGGATTGTTATTCTCCCAAGTACTTCGTTATACTCCAAGGTACACCAAGTTAGAACTTCAAGGACTTCAAATTTCGAAGGAAACATTACAACAGGGTCGGGCAGCACTTGATAAAATTTGTTATTGTGGTGTTACTGCCTCTGCATAAGAACGCCCTCAAGGACACTTTTATCCGTCCAGCTGATAAGGGAGATTTCAGAAAAAGCACGCCAAGCTTCTTGCGTAATGCGCTGCCGAAGTAGTATATGGAAATACCCTCTCATGCGGAAAAACCCACATTCGGCGAAACTAAGTGGTTAACTAACTGGGCTAGCTTGAAGCGACGATGAAAGCAACGGCGGCGGGAGCCTGCCTCCCGTTTGGTGGCCTGTGCGTGGAGGTGGAGTTGTTCCTACACTGAGATATTGTTACTCCGAACCCCACGTTAACGCCTTTCTCGAATTTGCGAATATTTTAAGAATCTCCGCCAGATTGCTTATATTTTCAATCTAAAGTACTTCATAACTACGAATTTTAATATAGCGCATATTCCAGAGGAACAGACGGAATTTATTTTTCTCATTATAGTTCAAAAACATCAGTATTATCAGAGTCCTTCAATGAAGCATTGAATGACTCTGGTATTATGAATTTAGCAAAAAGTAACAGCGTCGCAACTGTCGCGTGAAACAGAAACCGTCCTTTCTCTGTGCATTCCCTGAGTGCAGTAGCCATCACGTTAACGATGCCGACGGCTAATAGCTAGCGCCCCCGCAAAGTTGTGGTGTAATGTACAGTGAGCTAGCGGGCCTATCCGCGTTTGCCTCTTTTCTCCTCCATGTGTTGGGTGACGCGTAGAGTTTCTTACAATATACACTAGAGAGGAATCTGGCGCTAGCGTCTATGCGGCTCATATCAAGGCCGCAATTATAATATACGCTCGCTTAAGTTTTGTCATTGGCTTTGATACAAAGGTTTTAGAGGCCTTATATTCGAACACAGTGACACAAAAATACCACGAATGGTGTGTTATTATTTAAGTGCAGAATAAAACATGCTGTTTTAAAGCTAAGAAAAAAAGACGTAAAGCGTATTTTTGCGGAACGGTTGCGCCTACTATTCTGCAGACAAGCTTGGTTACAGTCATAGTCTTGACAAGGCATTGGAAGTCATGCTTGCCTTTATTGCGAAACAGTTTTGCTGTTCAAAAGTTACGCCAGTACGCAATCACGTTTTACAGCTATGCTACGATGTAGCTTTTCTGCTAGGTATATTCTAGCATGGGCGCCTGGCAGTTGATCACTGAACGCTATTCCTATGTAATTCACGATATCCTTGCTTGTTCTGTTAACAGGCTAACAGTAGAACAAAACTAAGCCTTATGCAACGCTCGAATACCCAGACCGATATGCTCTCTTGTTACTTGCAGTTTAACATGCGACTGGGACTGCTGCCTTCGACTTTCGATTTATCGCATGATACCGGCAGATTCCACAATTACCTTCCAAGGACGTCATCCCAGTTACGTTAATTGTCGGCGACCTATACGGTGTCGGGTAGGCGAATTGTCGTTAGTGCGCGGCATAGCCCGCCTTTATGCAGCTGTTAGAGGAGATTTCGAAAACGCGTGGCCCTAAGGATCGTCCTTCTCTGGAACCTTAGCTCAAAGTTTAAATACTGAAATTACATGCGCACGTTATTTCCGAGTGCGGTAACGTACGGATACGTATTGAACGCTGCACGAACAAATTTGCGTACAGTAACAGAGACAGACCATTATGTTTCTATAGTTGAACAATGTGTCCCATCTTGATTATAACTTATGTTCTCGCTCATAGTCATAACCTGTGTCGTATCTTGAGCTGACAACTTGCGCTTTCGAAACACCATAAATGGTGAATATAAGTCGCTATCGGTAATCGAAAACCGTGTTGGTTGCGTTGAATCGGTAGTGCGCTACTTGCGTGCGCTCCGTCATGGGTTCAATTGAAAAACGGTGTCATAGTGTAGAGGCCTTGCGGACACACCGAACGACTACATGTGGTTACTAAAAAATGCTATGCTTTAAGACGTAAAGCGTAGTTTGCGGAACGTTGCACTATTCTGAGACAAAGCTTTGGTTACCACAATTTTAAATTTTGGACGGTATCATTAGAGACTCCTCTTATTATCATTATTTCAAACCATAAGGTGTTTAAAGAGCTTGTTAACGTTTTTCAGCGTGCCTATTAAAACGCCGCCTTCACATTGAACCGGTGCACTGACCGTCAGCTACAGTTGAACAAAACTTGTTGCTGAGTGAGTTACTAAAGAAAACGTGCGTTAACAGTCGTGAACGAAGACAAGATAGGACGGTGCCGGCGCCCCGTCTGTGTCGTATCTTGTGTCGTCGAAGTACGTGTGGTTTCTTTTTTTCCTCAGCTGCAACATTCGCGGGCGGCATATTACCCGCTCAGTCATGCATTCCTTCGGCTCCGGCATGGCCAACGTCAGGAACGATCACGTACTGCCTGCTCTTTCACTGAACGTACAGTTGCAATGGCTTACGACTACCGCAGAACAGAAAGGATTTCGGCTACTTCGTAGCTCGTAGACGTGCGAATGCAATAGTGAAGAAAGCAAATCCAAAAAAACTGCCTAAGAATCCAATTGTCATGCCAAGCCAAAGCCAGAAGCATAAGCCCACACGACGACATGGGTTCTTCCCAGGTGCAGTTTCCTCCCTAGATACTTACTGAGAAAACTCTATCGGGTGACGGTGGCCGGTCGGACATTCGTCACGCTATGACATGTGAGGGAGGGTACTTTTTAAATGCAGCGCATTTGTTAGTCGCACGATGTCCGACGATGTCCGGCGTCGGCGTCGGCGCCGTCCACACGCTCACTGCGCATGCGCGTCGCGTCGATGCGATAGCGAACACTCTCTCGCGAGGGCATTGGATTGATTCGGTTGGCTTGGCTTGGCTGGATTGGATTGGATTGGATTAGATTGGATTGGATTGGATTAAAGTGGATTGTGTAGCGTCATAGCACCGCGGCACGTTGCGTCATAGCCGCGGCAGACGCGCTGGGGCGGCGCATGTGCATTACTCTCTCTTCCGCGGTTTCCTCTCCTTCGGGCGCGCTGCGCATATAAACCGGTGTGGCCGTCTCCGGCGAAGCAACATCCGCGCTTGGCTCAAACACCTAAAGTCCACGCCGCTTTACAAGTACGCCAACGTCGTCATCGACTGGGACCGGCTTACGCAGTCCCCTCAACGTCTATAAGCGGCGGAGCGCGCGTTCAGAATTCAGTCAAGGGGTCTTTGCTTGGCTTTCGATTGACGTGACGCTTTGCTTGACTCGAGTAGATGCGACGCATTTACGTCGAGTTCCCACGAGTGGGAAGATGTGGGCGGGTTTTTTGGTGTTGTTGTGGGTGATTTTACTGCGAAGGTCGTGCGAGATCTAAAGATTAATGCAGCTAGCGAAAAAATTACTCCCACCTCCCCTCACGGGAACCCCTGTGTAGATGCGACGCATAGGGGGTTCCGTTGTTGTTTCCGTTAGATTGATTTTCCCATCGCGTGAAACGTGCCGTGAACCCCCTGCCGCAGCTATGACGCAACGTGGCGCGGCTATGACGCAACACAATCCAACACAATTCCACTTATTCCAATCCAATCCAAATCGACTCCAATACAATCCAATCCAATGCCCCTCGCGAGTGTTCGCTATCAGAGATGAGAGGGGGGTGAGCGGCGGAGAGCGGCAGCTCACGCGGCGAGGAGAATGGGGAGGGGTGTGGACGGACAACGACGCCGTATGGAGGGACAAGGCGAGTGAATGAGATGCAGTCGCATCTAAAAGCAAAGAAGATGTGTCGTCGTCATCATCTTTATAACCGAAGGAAAATCACCGAACACAGAAGAAAGATGACATTGATATATAACCGAACTTTCCTTGCTGGGGAAGACGATGAGGTGTTATGGAAGATGAAATATTTACTGTTGTTCACAGGGAAGAAGATAACGATTTCTTCAAACACAGACCGTCTGCAGAAAGTAAACCGTCTGCGATCGCGTTGATCAAATCCTATAAATCATTGATATATCAGTGCGAGTTGAGACATAGGAGAAGGAACGAAGGGCTCGCCTCTAAGAGCGGATCCGCACAGTTTTTTTTTTTCGTATATATTCTTGCAGAAGAAGAATGGGTGAACGTCGGGGTTTGGATGAAACCCGATGAGGTTCACAAAATTTGTTATGGAAGATGAAAGGGGGGGGGTGGTATTTACGTGGGGCGGAGGCATGTGAGAGAGGGATTCCCAACGCGCGCGCGTCGCGTCCGTCCTGCGAGGGGGAAGGTGCTGCATGCTTGGATTGGATTAGATTTTTTTTTTTTCATTAGAGAGAGGGAAGCTTTCGTTGCCTCGGAACGCGCGGGGTGGCGATATCTCTCTTCGCTCATCCGCGGGCTGATTTCTTCAAATAAAGTAGTCCTTCCGCTTTGAAGTAAGCGCAACAGTTCGGCTCGTTGCTTTTTTACGTCTTTGGTTTCAGAGTTTTCCAAGTGGGAAGTGGGCGGGGTTTTTTGTTGTTGTGTGTCTGCACGGGAGAGAAAGAGAGATGCTAGGAAAAAATCTACTAAGAAAGTGTGGTTGTTGTGTTGCTAACTTAGAAACGCAACGGGATAGAAAGAATTTTTTCCATTCATTTTCTTTAGAGAAGAGAGAAGATTCGCAGACGAGCTAAGAGAAAGGCTAGGGAGAGAAGAGAGAGGAGAGAAAAAGGGAGAGATAGTTCTACTGCTAACTTAGTCTTTTCATTCCTAGGTTTGAACACTGCTTATAACGCAGTTTTTTGTACAGCGATATTCCAAAATAAACGAACGATTTTTGATGGCTCCACGCGATTCGTTGTGTCGAAATTTGACTGTATGCAGTGGTTGTTTTGTTACCTGCTTACTGGGCGAGGTCAATAGAATTAAAGTCGCACTTTTATTTCCGGATAACGTCAAACAAATTTTAGCTACATTTTTGTGCAGAGCGCTAGTATTCAAAAAACGCTGCCAATATTCTGGGGTCGCGTAATCTGCCAATCCGGGGCACCAGGCAACTCGAATATCTGAAAGAAATAACGAAGAAGAAATCGAAACAAGCATAAGGAAAAGGAGGAAGTAAAAGTATAGAGAAACAAAGGAGGAAATAAAGCAAGGAAACGAAGGAAGGAAGGAAGAAGGAAGGAAGGAAGGAAGGAAGAAGGAAGGAAGGAAGGAAGGAAGGAAGGAAGGAAGGAAGGAAGAAAGGAAGGAAGGAGGAGAGAAACTTTTATTGGAGCGGAAAATTCTTTTGTGGGTGGCCTTCCTAGACAAGGTAGCCGCGAGTCGTGGCAGCCGCTCTTGCCCGAGAAACAAGGTTAACCTGTTTCTGTAGCAGACAGCTGGTCAGCTCGCACTCCCACTCCACCAAGAAGGGGGAAGGAACGGGGTATGGGTGGTAGGGGCACGTCGAGACAAAGACATCAACCACCAACGACAATGTTGAAACGCGAAGCTTTCTCGTGTGAGATTCAAATGGCAAACTGCAAAAAAAAAGAAGCGGCTGGGATCAAAACTCTGAACTACCTACGATCAATGGAGAAGCACAGACTCGAAGCCCGAAAATCAATGGTCAAAGTTGAAACTGCTTCCTAGCCAAAGTGCAAACAGAGACGGTGGCCTCACGAGAAAGAATATTTCTCTCGAGAAACCTGAGCGCTCCCCCACGCCTTCCACACAAGACACCTAGTAGAGCAGGCGATACATATCCAAACAGCTTCGAAAGTGTCGGAACGACTCAACCGGATGAACTTTGGCGTCATAAACGTGACGGTGGGAAGCGTTTATTTTCGGCAGTCATGCAAGTTGGCTTTCATGTAGTGCTTCTTGCTCGTGCGCAGAACACCGGACGCCAGAAGGGAGGCATACAAAGGTTCACTTCCAAAGCAGCCCAAAGGTTCACCGTTATGTTCGCTATCAGGTGCTTGCTTTATTGAGTGGCATGGTGCGGTGCTGCCTTCATTTCATCTGGCCACAGTTCAGCTTCCGGCTCATCACAGTTGTTGACTGTGACCCTCTTGCTATACTTGCGCCTATGCCCCGTATTTTCGCTCATGAATTATCAATGGGGGCATCTTGCCGTTGTGTACGATTTAATATTCGTGGACTTGTCGTACAAGGTTTCAGAAACATGATAAATACTAGCCTTTTAATTATGGCAGGTAAACTTGAGGAAGATACCGAAAAGATATTGGGATTCTGCAAAGACTTTGTTGGCAGGCTTTGTCTTCAGTGACTGCTGGTTGTATGCGAAAGATAACATTTTCCTATGCCGTTTTTAACGTTTTTGAACTGACTGCCGTTTAAGCGAATATGTTGGAGATGAGGTATTTAGTGGGGATTACCGGTTTTGTTTGCCTAAAGCTGTGGCACGTAACAATACCTTTCGCAGAGGGTGCGGAGATTCCGAAAAGGAGTTTGAGACCTGGTACACAGACTTTCACGATAACAGACACTTCAGACAAGCAGTTCGCTCACTTCAGACATCCATTGGCAAGGCAGCGGAACCTGTAGTGTTAGCTAGGTGGTCGCTACAACAATACCCCTCTGCTTTTGTGCGATAAGACCTCCTCTTGCTATTCCTGCGGTCCTCCGAGCAGCTTGAATTCGCCCTGTTGGCATCCTGGTCACTGGATCATGTCCACTGGAATGTAAACATAAACTACCTGAGACGAGCGTAATTTGGGCCTTATTGGCCCCAATCACAAACTACTTACCCGCTGAAATGTTGAACACACAGTGCGTAGCACACGAGTGGCGAAAGTATTTTTCAATTCTTCTTATTTATTCCACCTGAAGGAATTACGTAACGACTCGAATTAATTACATAATGGTGGCGTACAAAGTATGATCTACTACTCACCGAACCCGAAACAGCACAAACAAGAGAAAACAAAAAAAAGCGTAGTTCTTCACGACTGAGACGTCAGTCCCTGGAGGTGCCGCTTTACAGTTTGGGGATATCCCTAACAGTCCCGACCATACTATCGTTCCGGGCATCCGAAACGGGGTTCTGCTGCCGGGATATATGCTCTGCCCTCCTGCGCTACATTGAAAATTCCAATAGATTCACTTTATGATTGCAATTGGTCACCCTCGCCTTCATTTTCCAGTTTTCTTTCCTCAAAACTCTTTCGAATCGGTCTAAATTATCTTTTCAAAGCGTCTCGGGATTAGATAAGAATTCCATTTATTTTAACCATCCTCTGTTGATTGGCCGATCCCCTGATTGGGTATGTGCCATATCTAAAGGCGCAACAACAACAACAAGTAAGCATTGCGAAAACAACGACGAAAAGAGGGCTTAAATGTAAAATATTAGAATGGGTTTATTGCATTCCCTCACTATGCTACATGTGATTCTTTCGTTTATATGGGAAAGTTTTGTGGTTGCTGTACGTGATTATGTTACCGAGTACATGGGTTGAGTTTTATTAGTTGTAGAACTGCGGTCGTTCATTGGTCCTTGTGAGGCCACGTGTTAAGCAGGCGGGCGGATGGCTCGCGGAGAGGATCAACGACAAGTGATGCCATGGGTTCAGCACAACTAAAAAAACATACATTCTTTTGAGGACACAGGAACACTCGGGAAAAGAACTGGTGACCTGATTGGCAACAAAAAAAAACAGCACACGCGCCACGCGGAGGAATGACGAACACTCAAGTCCGAACAAAAGTTCGCGCGGAAGTGAGAAACGAGGGGACACGCTCACGTTCCATTCTATGCGACGCTGGGCGGGATGACTTCGATGGAACGTGTGGAACGTCGGTGGAACATTGCCTGTTGAGACGCCAGTGGATCGCAGGTACAGATTGGTGATGCCCGCGCTAGTGCTTGGCCACTCTAAGCCTCGCCCCGAAACTTGGCCCGAAACATGCCTCCAGATCTCGCCAGCGGGAACAGGCTCCCCGCGTTGCAGCAGAGAAGCCCCAGAACATCTACCGGGACGATTATCGGAAGCACGGCGCAAGCACGCTCCTGGCTTGCCCTAGAACCGCCTCCCGAGAGGAATCCTTGCGCCCGTTCCTTTAGCGCTGTCTCGTAACTATCCTCCGCCGGCACACTCGCCTCTCGTGCGTGCCACTCAGCGTGCTCCCGGTAGTCTTCCACTTTCTTATTTTGACCGCCGGTTTGGTTCCGTTCGACTGCTTCCGCGTTGTCGGCGGCCGGGGAATGTCAGTCATTCACATTCACCCCCCTGACCGAGAGGTTTGTTTGGGGCAAACAAAACTCGGCCCCAGAATGTTAGCACAGCCGTGACGAGACGTATGGAACTGAAGCACGTTCTGTCGTGTCAGACGTACAAGCGCCACTAGCACCACTAGCACCAGCACAATAGTACAGTCCGAAACAGTCCAAAACAGTCTCTATCCCAATGAAAGGGAAACCAACAAAAGAAGCAGCATTTGCCTCTCTTAAATACACTCTAAAGAATAAACTGCCTACTTCAAAAAAAGTAGGACAAAGGTGCCCTCTTCGTGCATACTCTGTCAGTGGCCGGGAAATGTACGGGTTAATGGGCACGAGCAGTCGGTAATACTGCAGGAGTTAAAGGAAATGTCACACCCGCAACTTCGTCGTTGGGTATGTGGCATGTTGACCATTTGGATGGTTTTCTGTTCTCGGCGCTGGGTGAGAGGTGGACGACCAGATCGATCGCAACATGCCAAAATGCCTCGATCTCCGCCACAATCTCCCCTGGCTGCACGGTGTTTAGGCGCAGCCCTCTGACACATGCAAAACAATTTTACGAAGCCTGCAGTGTCAGCTTGCATCCCAGGCCAGTAGAAGTCCTTGAAGATGCGCTCCATAGTTCGCCTGATACCCCTGTGACTGCCGAGGGTTCCTTGATGGGCCTTGTCCAAGACGATGCCTCGTAGTTCCTGGGAGACGACGAGTTGCTTTCTTCCTTTTCCGGAGGGCAACTGATGCCGTCGATAAAGAATACCAGCAGTCTGCACGAACTCGATCACCGCGGCGTTGAATGTCACCTGTCTGCCGACCTCGCCGAAAAACTTTCGGAGAGAAGGGTCTTCCTGCTTTAGCGCACATAAGTCAGCAGAGGTGATAGTGCAGGGGCTCTCAGCAACGGCAGGTACCAGCGGCATTGTCCTCGGAACCTCGCTTTTTCCTGCGTTGGCGCGCATGTGGGCCTTCAACCCTGCTACAGCTGGCGAAGATGATGGAAGTTTCTGACCACGCAGGTCTTCTGGGACGCGGACGCTGCCTTCTCGAAGAACCGTGCTTGCTATTACCGGTTCCTTTTCGTGATGCTTCTCGCGTCTGATTCCGCAGTTATACTCTGGCGAGGCCTGGCGTCGTCGAAACTTGATCGCCGCTTCCATCTCAGGGGAATTTGGTCTAGGCAATGAGCTTGCTGCTTCACCCTGGTTCTCGGGCAGGTTTGGGCCAGCTTCAGCCTGGTTTCCGAGATAGCGGCCCCTCAAGCAGAAGACATTCTTCTTGCTGGGCTAGCTGGAACCCGGAGACGTCCACTTCGTCCAACACTCTGCTGGCCGATGGCCCTTCTTATTACATAAAAAGCATTAAGGCCTCGTCTTAGGATACTCCTGGCCAGATGGCATGTCGACTTCAGGATGCCTGCCCCTTTCGTCTTCTCGGCTTCTTGCCTTGTTGGTGAGACCTGGCACTTCAAGGTATTGGTCGGTGGTTGCGACTAGCTGGTCCAGGTTTTTGTAGCCCCTCTCTGAGAAAAATGGCTAGGTTCTCGTGACAGCTGTTGAGAAATTGCTCGGCCAACATTTTGTCTCGGAGCGGGGCGTATGTCTGCTCCGTTTTGGCCAGCTCCTGCCAATTTTCAAAGTAGCCGAGTAGGTGGCCCGAAAATTGACGGCCTGTCTCCGAGGTTTCTTGCTTGGACTCCCTAAACTTCCACCTGTAGCCCTCCTCGGTGTACCTGAAACTCTGTAGCAGGGTCTGCTTTAGTTTAGAGGTAATTCATGGCATCCTCAGAAGATATGCGACCAACGGCACTGAGAGCTTCACCAGTCAAGCACAAGTGTAGAGACAGCGCCCACTCGTCTGAGGGCCACCCTTGACTGGTTGCCACCCTCTCAAAATGCTGGATGTATTCGTCAAGCTCATCTAAATCCTCTTCAAAGGCAGGAATAAGGTTGTGAGGGCTGTGAACGCCTTGTGCTGCATTAGGCGTGAGGTCGCCTCCCACATCGTTAGAACTCCGCGACCCTTCCTAAAGCCGCAGCTCAAGTTTGACCAGGGCCCGTTCAGTCTCGATGCGCGCTCTGATCTCGGACTCTGTCTTATGGGCTAGTATAGCCGCTTTTTTAGCCGCCTGGCGTTAAGTTGCTCGCCGGTCCCTTTCTTTCGTGCGTTCCTCATCGATCCATTCTTTTAGAGCTGGTCCGAACAGTCCTAACTCCTTCCCGATGAACATCAACTTTTCTAGATCCATCTCGCTTGCCACACCCAGTAGCCTGCTTAGTCTGAAGGTGGAGTTAGAGCACGCAGTCCTGTCGCGGACGCCAGAAATTGTGAGGCCGCGTGTTAAACAAGCGGGCGTGTGGCTCACGGAGGAGGATCAACGACAAGTGATGCCATGGGTTCAGCATTTAAAAAACACATATTCTTTTCAGGACACAAGAACAATCGGGAAAAGAACTGGTGACCTGATTGGCAACAAAAAACAGCACACGCACAACGCGGAGGAATGACGAACACTCAAGTCTGAACCAAAGTTTGCGCGGAAGAGAAAAATGAGGAGACAGGTTCACGTTCCCGTCTATTCGACGCTAGGTGGGATGAGGTCGATGGAACGCGTGGAACGTCGGTGGGACGTCGCCTGTTGAGACGCAGTGGTCGCAGGTACAGAATGTTGATGCCCGCGCTAGCGGCTGGCCACTCTAGGCCTCGCCCGGAATCTTGGCCCGGAACATGACTCCGGATCTCGCCAGCTGGAACAGGCAGCCCGCATTGCAGCAGAGGAGCCCCGGAGCAGCTCCCGGGACGATTCTCGGAGCCCGGCGCAAGCACGCTCCTCGCTTGCCCTCGAACCACCTCCCGAGAGGAAACCTTGCGCCCGCTCCTTTAGCGCTGTCTCGTAGCTAGCCTCCGCCGGCATACTCCCCTCTCATGCGTGCCACTCAGCCTGCTCCCGGTAGTCTTGGTTGGTTGGTTGGAACCAAACCTCTTTCTCATTTTTGACCGCCGGTTCGTTTCCTTCGTCTGCTTTCGCGTTGTTGCCGCCGGGGGATATCAGACATCACAGTGCTATAGGGGGGCTGCGGTTCATCCGGGATGGAGTTTGTGATGTTTGCAAGTGGACGCGTCGTGACTGTGGGTGATAGAATAAGTGATCGATGAGACCCAGTCGAAAGACGATAACGCAAAATTCAATTACGGCAGTTTCGATTATCTCTTTACTGTGGTGACGCTAATATAGTTATATTGTGGCGAGCAAATAAAACTGGCGGCGCGGTTTTGTATTATTTGCAACTACTTAATATGATGTGTGTTGTAAGGGGTGCCATATTGAAAAGCATACTCGAGTTTGGGTTGCACAAAAGTTTGGTAAGCTAAGATTTTGATGTCTGGAGAGTATAATTTGAAGTTCCGGCGCATGTATCCTAGTGTGCATGAGGCTGCCGAAGAGAGGGTTTGCACGTGGATTGCTCGGGATTGTGATGATGACATATTTATTCCGAGATATGTTTATGATGATGTAGAGGTGATCGAGACTACATAAATGCAGCAGGCTTTATGTGCTGCGCGGGTAGATGAAGTCATTTTACATTTTGCTTGGCTTAGTTGAACGAACGAATTTTCCCACCAGATTGTTTTAGGTCAGTTTCAACAGCAGTGCTGGGTAATATCGAGCGCAAACATGTGCAAAACGTCTAACCTACTTGATACGTTACTAGGCAAGTCAATGATGTACACTACAAACCGAAGCAGAGAGAGGCAGGAACCCTGGAGGACGCCCGAAAAAACATCACAAAGAAGCGAGTCGTAGTTACTTGCGCTTGTGTACTGTTTTTGGTTTGATAGAATATTTATGTCCGCGGAATTGCATTGAGAGATATTTTATGACTGTACATTTAGTAGAATGATTGGTGCTGAAAAAACTTTGGAATGCTTTTAAAAAATCGGAATGTATGGAGACAGCTTAATATTTTCGTCCATAGTATACCCTGTGTGAATTCTTCCAATTGAGGTTCGTACGAGAATAATTTGCGGAGGCTATCTTGGTGATTTTAAAAGAGATTGGTTATAGGTTGTGTATATACAGGGTGATCAAAGTTAAGCAGACAGGTTTTTTTTAAATAGGCGCTTCGATGTACCCGAAGACCACATTTACAGTGAGGTTATGCGCCCAGGGAAACACATAATTAGAAGGTAATTATTGATGTAGGTGGTTTAAAAAACTAAAATTGATGAATTAACTTTTTAGTGGCTGCAGTAACCAGGCATGTTTTTATTAGAATGGTAGATGCAATCACGTTTCTACGCAGTTTCAATGGTCAGAATTCTTCTAGCGCATCCGTAGTCCGGCATATCATACGGCGAAGTTAATTGCCGTTCGCATGATTACGCATGCTAAAAGTCAAGACCGGCGCATAGCTCCTCCCTCTTGTTCTGTGTCTCGATAGCAATTCCGAATATACTGCAGATTGCGATAACGCCAGCCAAGAATGAATGGGTGCCAGTTATCACTTTTTCCTGTGCCTCCACACCTTTGTGGAACCAAACCCCGTACACAGCAGGCACGTCACAGAAGCGAGGAGCTTTGGGCCGGTGCAGACTGTCTTGCATGCGTAATCATGCGAACGGTAATTAAACTTCGCCGTTTGATATCTCGGATTAAGGATGCGCTAGAAGAATTCTCCCAATTGAAACGGCGTAGAAACCTAATTGCGTCAATTTTTCCAATACAAACATGCCTGGTTACTGCCGCAACTAAAAATTTAATTAAACAATTTGGGTTAATTAAGCCTGCGAAATCAATACTTACCTCCTATTTATGTGTCCCCCTGGGCGCGTAACTTCACTGTAGAGGTCGTCATCGCGGAAATCTAAGCGCCTATTTTTAAAAAACCCTGTCCACTTAACTTTGATCACCCTTTATAGGACTGACGCTATGACGTGTTCAGCAATAGAGCGGGATGCTAGTTTTGAAAACAGAATGGTAGTTGGCTGGCATCGCGCAGCTGCGTGTTCTGAAAATCTGCATAACCTGAGAATTGCTCTAGTCGTAATGGATGCCTCCGGTTTGAAATGTTTGGGCAAAGATCAAGCGCAGTATTTGGCTTGAGAATGATACGGTAGGCTTTAGCAATCTACTGATTATCTTTAGCGACCGCCCTAGTATGACAATTTTTGATCATTTATCAGTTTAAATGTTCCTTCTGGGTTGATTTTAATGCTTGGTAGTGTTACAGAGGCATAATCGGATCATATTCGGGTACCGTTGGTTAGGTCTTTGGTTTGGTCGCGACGTAGTGGAGAGCATGCTCTAGAATATGTTAGGCTTTGTTAAAAGAACTCATTGGAGGTCGTTGGAAAACGACTTGGTTTAGGAATGTTTCGTGCATGCGTGATAGCGCTCCAATGCGGTAGAACTGCAATGCGGTAGATTAGGTGTCCCATTCTTGGGTGCTGGCATACAAGGCTGGAGCTCGAGAGAAGCTCGTGATGAACCGACCTCTCGTAATCCACGTAACATCAAGGCAATATTTCGAAGCGTGATGATAGGCTTTAGAATTGCGATTCGCCCTGTTTGGTGATTATTAAGGTGACGTAACCGGTTCAGGCCAGTGCGTGCTCTCGCTACACTCTCCAACTGGCTGCTACTGGAGTCACGGAAAACCAACTATTTTACCTTAGGGCGCATTGATTTTATTTACCCCTATTTCACAAGAAAGTTCTTTTATTTTTTTTTGAAACGGTAGTATGTGCTTTTTAGCTTGAAAATTTTCGTCCGAATCAGTTTCTGCCGTCGGTGCTAAACAATGCAACACTGCGACTTTGGGTGACTAGCAAAAAAGAGAGGGGTGATACAAATGCGCCACATTCAAATTATTTGCGGATCGAGATAACCTCATTGAAAACCTCCGTTTGCGTTACAAATAAAAAACTTGCTCATCGTGCTTAAGTTTGCTTACGTGCTTTGAAGGCGAAAGCTTTGCGATACGTGTGAACAACTTCGTTACTGATACATTGTGCTTGCGTATTTTTCGCCGCTTTCACTTCTGTGTCTTTTGGCACAAATCATTCCGACTGGCTTCTTTCCCGCTATACCGCATTTACATAAGTTTGTTGTCTTCCATTCTTTCACCTTAGAGAGTGAAGTACTTCAGCAAGCAGACTGGCACCCGCCACAGCCTCCTTAACAGAGGGTTCCACGCGGATAATGTGCACCTGTGCTACTGACGTGCTGTCAGATCTCGTTGTCATGCCGTATACACTATTCTACGAATTTTACTGTTCGAATTCAGTTTTTCCTCAGAGCACACGCCCCCCATGTGGGCACGTGCTATGATGAAAGGACTAGCAACAAAAACAACTTTCCAGATTTCTTTCCTCTATTTCATTCTTCACTCCACCACTCTTGTTCGAGGAAGCTATATACAGACCCTGGTTTCTTTGTTGTTTGCAATCTCCTCTTTCCCCTCTCTTCCTTCGCCCTCTGTTCGCTCCGGCTTACCATCCCCCTGGCGTCATACTGTTACTTGAGGTCTCCATTTCCCCTTTACTCGTTTTGCATGCTTTGCTTACTGTTAGACGACGGTGACGCTGAACAACGCCCGTTGAAATGTGTAGAGATCTTCTTCGAGGTGAAGAAGACAGAAGATTTGTGGCTGCAGGCAATCATTGGCAATGATTTGGCTCTTCAAAAACTTCAGCATAGTTTTCGCCTGTTGTCATAGTTTATGGCTCCATCTCTGTGGGTTCCATTAACTTTCGAAAAAGAATATTCAATTATCCGGACATGCCAGTCGTTTGTTCCTCATAAGCTTCGTGAGGTTACGCTAGTATGGGTTCCAGAACATGCAGGAATCTCATACAATGAAGTTGCTGATCAATTACCCATTCTGTCTTTTGGTGGCCCAGTGGTCGTGCGGTTTCCAAATGACAGCTTTCTTTAAAGGCGAGATTTAGGCGTTTAAAACTTCTCCAGACTTATCGGCAAGACACCCTTCTCTCTTGTAGGGATTATAACCACCTTCGTCACGCATAGAAGCCAATGTTTTTGGATTCAAGGATGTGCGAGGTAGCGATCACTGAACATCAATGCAACATTCCTCCATTCAATTTTTATCTTTACAAATCTGGTCTGGCTCCATTTCCGCAATTTCCTCTCAGCGATGAGCTGGAAAATGTATGACCTTTTTTTCAATTACCGCAGCTTTTCACCAATGTGACGCCCGCATCTGGAGTTAACCTTTTGGTGGCTCCACCTCCCGCTATCTACTTCGGGGGATCTCTCATGGGCGTTTACACCCTAGGAGTTTCTCACAGGGATGTTGTGTCCTACCTTCCCTCTTATGTTGGAGAGGCAGGCCGGTTTTCCTGCTAGCCAGCTAAGCGTTCACATTTGTTTAATTTTTCTACCTGATTATACTTTCATACTATGCCAAAAATTATTTTCTGTTCTGTGTTTCTTTTTCTAAATTTTGGGGTATAAAATAATATAGGTCCGTGCCTGGTACCGCCGGAACGTGCCGCAGCCAAAAGAGTTTTAAGAGCCTGCTTCTGGCGCTGGACGCGCAGCTGGCGGCGCTTCGTTAATTGGGTCATTTATGGGCTGGTTATGAATCGTATGTTGTAATCCCTATTTAAAGGGATCCCAGATGGTTTTTTACACGTTAATTTTTTCTCTGGGAACTGTGTTTCTGGTGTCATATGGAGTAAGATATGCAAGTGTTGCACAGCTGGCACCAATTATTTGGTAATTCACACAGGTGGAGAGGACTCACCTAGTGTCTGAAGACGTCGACGGCACAGCTGAAGGATTTTTGCGTCGAAAAGGCGCAAGGAAACTTCCTACTTTTGGACTCTGACTGAAAATGTCCTCTTTGGCGTCGAAGAAAAGTTCTAAGCGCCACTCGCAAGGTAAGAAAATATACGAGCGACCAGGGAGACATAAAGAAATGGTCTATGGCAGGCTATTTGTAGAAACACTCTTATCGGCGTACTTCGACTGGGTGCTAGCTACCACGAGGGATATCACCACACTCACTTGTCTAGCCGCGTTTGTCTATGCCGACGAGGCAACGAGGGGCGTACTGCAGAACTACCGAAGACACTCTCACCATCATACCCGCCCGCCTTGATGACCCTCCACCCGCACAGGCCAGCACTGATGCAGACACCGAGAGTGTTTTCGTTTAGGTCTCAAATAACAAACGTATTTTCTTCTCTCTCGGTCTTATTAAACTTCCGCAAGCTTCTGTCACGCCACTTTTAGTGCACTATTACACACCCGGTTGAGGCAAGAAAAAAGCAGTCGGCGTGTAAAAATAGTGAGCCAATACAATGCGGAAAAGTCGTAGACCTATACTGAGATTCCGTTCAGTAGAAGACATTTGTTGCTTTTGGATTCTAACTGAAAATTGAAAATGGGCCGTTCGATGTTGAAGAAAAGGTCTAAAATCAACTCCGAAGGTCAGAATATATACGAGAAACCCGGGAGACATAAAAGAATAGTCAATAGCGAGCTGTTTATAGAAACACACTAATATAACCTCCGTAATCTAACACCCCCGTTCAGTGATCCACTCAGCACTCCGTGAAGAAAAGTTAGAGGTAGTCGGCATTTAAAACTACTGAGTCAGTACAATGGGAGAAAGTAGTAAACTAGAAAGATTAATATTGTTACGTGGCGGCAGGATGAATGACAGGAACAATGGTTGAATGTGAAGCGATTATATTACATGATGGCGTCCATCACAGCACCAAGCAAAGCCAGGCACCACGCGCCAACTTCGTCTTCTTGCGTCTTCTCTTCGTGACAGGGCCCCTCGTCGATGAGTCGACCGTCCCGGTCGTGAGCGTATTGGATGGGCGAGTACGCGAAACGAAAAATGACATGATTATAAGCAGTAAGGAAGTCCTATGCCGCCACGGAGGGAAGGGGATGAGCTCGATGCACCACGACACACGAACAGTGATTACCGTCCAATGCAGCTGAAACGGCCGAAGGTCTCTTGGAGATGCGCCGGTGTACTGGGCGGGGGAGCGGAATCGTCGACAGTTCTGGTCACGGCGGGTTACTTCTCGGCTGGCCACGGCGGCTCGTCGGCTGGGGACACGGGGGCTGGGGACGTGGATGTGTTCATGAAGTTCCGGGGCTGGGGCAAGCCGACGCAATCCAGGAACCCTCAGGAAAACGCATCAGGAGCAGAGGCGAGCAATGCTTGAGTGTCGGGTATGGGGATGTACCCCGAACGGTCCACCAAAATGTTACGTGGCGGCAGGACGCATGACAGGAACAATGGTTGAATGTGAAGCGATATATCTGTCGTGATGGCGTCCATCACAGCACCAAGCAAAGCCCAGGCACCACGCGCACAACTTCGTCTTCTTCGTCTTCTCTTCGTGACAATATCTTCAGTTCCACACATAGCTTCAAAAAGAGGAGGGAAACTAACATTATCTGGGACAGCAACGCCATGAGCGTATTTAGGCATCAGCGTATTTAAAGGGGGTGCACAACGGGCTGCAATTTGCTAGTTCTAATAAATCCTGTACCAGCCCATGTACAGCAAGTATTCACTAAAAAAACGGCCGGTAACACAACCAGTGGGCAGCAAATTTTTAACCGAAAGAGAACAGAAAGAAATGATTCATTTTCAGGGCAGTGTCCACAGCTAGGACCGCGGGGTGTTTGAGCCTTTATTTAGTAGTTAACATAGCCCACGGCTGCACGCTGCCCACAACCAGGTGCAGTGGGCCACCTCTCATAGTAAAAAAGGAAGCGAGAAGCGCACTCGCTCAGTGGTATTTCTTGCTCTATAACAAGAATCCAAGAAACGTGCAGGCTAGCTGGTTGGCAGCACAGCGAAGCTCAATTTCCTAACGCAGGCAATTTCACGGAATCAAGGAGTTCTACCACTGCCGGTAAAATGTCGTAATATAGGACGCCCCGCGCGCTTGCGTTACTTCGCTCACGGCTAACGGCAGGCATTGTCGTGTTCCCCAAAAACTCCAAGGATAAAGCAAGCACAGAATTACTATCCCTCGCGTCCAAAACAGCGCGCTGGCCGCAGTGCGCTCACCCGCAACGAGGCAGGTTTCCGTTTCCAACATTAGGGAAGCAAGTTGTTCGCGCGAAGATTGGACTTGGTACCCGCAGGACGATGGTTATTTGGAATCAATTGGAAATTCAGTATGGAAGTGGAATCACACGGTTGATTATGATTGGAAGGAAAAGATTGCGGAGCCTGCTAATCATAGCCATAAGTGTAGATCAGTGTTGCGGAGTTACACCCTCAATTTGGAATGACTCCGGATTTATTCCACCATTACGCGTCCAGGGAATGGAAAGGCGAGGTAATAAGCCGTATTTTTAGGCAAGCTGTGCCTGTCTCCAGCTGGGTTCTGCAAGCAGACTGGGTCTTGAAACAGCCAAGTTTGCATAAATCTTACTTGAAATGACTTCTTTTAGGGAGTATTTTAGGTCTGAGGGGAAACACGTAGGTGGACTACAGACTGGGTTGATGGCTGGGGATCTTTGCTTGGCGGTACTTTTGTGTCGTGTATATGTGAGTTCGAGGAAGCTGTTTCAGGACGTGAGAGACACTCCGGAAATGACTACCTGTGACCCCCTCGTGCGCTGGGGTCCAAGTCAAGTGAATCTAGGAAACATCAAGCCCTATACATTAAAACCATTAAAACAGAAAGTTGAGCCAGTTGGATCTGATTTATGTTTAAAGCGCGGACAGACTATACACAAGAAGAGGACATCACGAGTACTCGTGTTGCCAAGAAATGTCCCGCACGCAAGCCTGGAGCTCGTGGGTCGGTCGGGAAGATAAACCGTAACAGAAATCGGCGCTGATGGCGCGCTAGCAGTGCAAATGTGGGAGAACTGAATTGAATTCAGCAAATTTTTTTGTGGTTACCAATGACAAGGTGAGAATATCGTGAAAGGTGGGTGGTGCAGAGAACATTTTGTAGCAGGGGCTGGAGGGACTATCGTCTTTCTTCGACTTTTTGATCCTAGCGAGCAGATACACGACTAATTTTCTACGCAAAAAGGGCCATCAAAAGAGCGTTGAATATCTGTTGTTCGACTTCCGAATAGCACTTTGCATTTTCTGACCACCAGGTCTCAGAAGTTGGCCATAATGCCACCAAACAAGGTCTGGGGATTTGAGCAAAGTCAGCAATGTAAGACTGATAACATTGCGCACGCCCCATATAATCCCGCAGTTGGTGGCGTTTGTTGTGTTTGAGCAGCTGCTTACAACCTCCAAACCTATTTTATTTGGTTATACGCCTTCGGGTGACACAACGTGACCGTAGTGTTTTAGCCGCAGCTTTGAAAAGATAGTAATTTTAAGTGAGAGACTTCGAGCCAGTACGAATATTCCGCCGGAGAACTGAGTGACCCCTTTACAATGTTGTTCTAGAACAGAGCTGCAGACGATATCATTTTTTTGTAACATGGTTCACATGTCAATTTATTTTTGTGCAACAACATTACCAGTGCTGTGTCAATTCAGAAAAGTACTAACTACGCTCATTCAAATGGTGGGTCCACAAATACTTGCGACGTGGAGTGTAACGGCAAGTTTTTACTTCGTCGCAGGACACAGCGAAGATACCAAGGACTCGAGGCCCAGCGTTCAATATGGAAGTGTTTACTTGACATATTGCATCTTTCCTCTTTACTCTCTGGCAAGCTTTAGGAATAATATTCCAACCTGGTAAGTTTTCTTGTAAACAGCTAAAATATGAACAACCCCTCTGGTATTTTCGGTGGACTCCACAGGAAGAGCGTACAAGGACGAGCTCAGCTGTGACTATGCATGTTTCAAGATGTCACCAGTCACCTTCTTATGTTAGATGTACGGGATGTGTTACGAGGAAAGAGGAAAGGATGTCTTTTAATGACTATGAGAAGTGAGCCTGGCAGCGACCTTAGCCTGCTATTTTCATATGAACACGAGGGGCGAAATTAACCAAGTAATCGAAGACACAAAATTTACACAAACATAACAAACGCAGATAAGCCCACCGAAACTGAAAGACGCAGGAAACACACTCAGCGCAGTCACATGAGTTAAATTGAGGCAAATGTTACAGTTTCCTCAGGGCGAAGTCACGGGAAAAATGACAGATCCATGTCACCCCGCCATTCTAGTGCCATGGACAATGACGCTTCTCTTACTCTACTCTGCCCTTGCTGAAGGTATACTTTTTGGATATTTTACCATGTCAGTATTAGAAGCGCTGTGTGGGGAACACGAGTCGCATTGTATCACGTTCTGTCGAAAAACTGACTCAGCCAAGGCCATTTAGTACCATTTTCAAAAAAATGTATCTCCCCCACTCTGAGTGTCGGTTTACAACTTTGTATTGGTCGAAAGTCTTCTACTTTGAAATCCACATGGGCTACCAAAAAAGCACTGACGTCGTTGAGAAAATTACCTACAACGGAGAAAAAAGTTTCTTGGGTAAGTATCTAACCCAATGCTCCACCGAAAGCATGCATATTGAACCGAACAACACGGGGAGCATTTCACTCTCCTTAAGGTAGAAGCAGAGTGAACTTATCCCAGCAACCTACCTTTGGCATGGAAGATGTTGCGAACATCACCCGACTGAACCTTCGTAAAGCATCAGACCGGTGACGCTTCCGCAAACACAACCCTCCACATGAGGCTAGTATATTAATCTCCCTGTCTCCAGTTGGGCGTAGAGCCCTCCGCTCCAATAAAAGTAATCGCACACTCCCTCCGCGTTAATAGGCAGTATGGAACGCTCAGTATACATTTGTTTAGCTAACGTACTTCTCTGTAGTTATATCACCTGAATTTCATGCGCTTTGTTAGTGGCTCCATTCTCGACTCTGGCTGGCCGCCATCACAGCTACAGAGTAACGTTAGAATACGGTATGGCACAAAGCCCTACTACATCCCATCTAATTCCCTATAATTCCTTGAACAACACCTCTAGACTCGCCTCGCTAGATAACGTTCTCGTGTTAAACGTTCCACGGTGGTTCGGATTCCAATACCGGCCTGTCCGGATCCAGTGATTCTTAGCACACTCTGCTGCGTCCAGGTCTGACTGCCACCGTGGTAAGACCTGCCAGCCGCCGTGGTTCATCTGTCAGACGTGGCCAAACGCCGAAAGCTGAAGAATTGTGGAGCATGCTGTAGAGTACAAATTCAGCTCTAACCGAGTAAGCAGAGTTTACGACACAGGAAGCCAGCGACAAAATTACACGCATTATTACGGAGTGGGCAATAGAAGTCGGGGGTAAGATTGCTAGACAGGATACGGGTAAACTTTCCCAGAAGATGAAATATTAATTAGTAAATGAACAAACCATTACAGTCTCCACCCCAGCTGACAGAATACAACTAGCGGAAATTTCGAAGTTTATCAATAAGCATAAGAGAGCTGACCTACGAAACATAATATAAGGAGGATTGAGCATACTGTAAAAAATGGAGGCAGCCTGAAAGCAGCGAAGAAGCGTCTAGGCATGGGGAAAAATCAGATGTATGCTCTTAAAGACAAGCAAAGCAATGTCCTTACAAATAGGGATAAAATAGTTATAGTAACAGGAGTTCTATACAAATCATTTCAGTAGCCCTGACGCCAAATAATACCAAACGAGGAAGTAGTTCAGATGAAGTACAAATCCCACCAGTAGAGTCAGAAGAAGTAAAAAAGCTGTGAAAGAAATGCAAGGGGCCAAAGCACCTGGTGAAAATCAGAAAATAGCAGACCTCTTGCAGGACGGCGGGCAAATGGTACTATAAAATTCGCAACCAGCATACACAATGCCTAACAACCGTGTGTGTACGGAATCTTGTAAGAACACAATGTCCATCCTAATCCATAACAAAGGTGACGTGATGGGCTCGAAAGATTAGATGCAATTTGCTTACTGTCCGTTGTCTACGAGGTACTTACCAAGGAAATCGCTAACAGAATTTTTGCCACCTTAGTTTTCAGTCAAACCTAATGAACAAGCAGGTTTTCTAGAGGCTCTTCAGCAGTAGACCCTCCTCACACGATCAATAAGGGGACAGAGAATGGCGAGGAGTACACTCAACCCCTATATATAGCCTTCATGCATTATGAAAAAAATCATTTTGCTTGGTGGTAATCTAAGCAGTCATGGAGGCATTGCGGATGAAGGTGTAGATGAGCTTTACGCAAGAATACTAGAGGATAACTACAATGGGTCCGCAGTTAACATGAGCCCCCATAAGGAGAGCAGGAAAATACCTATATGAAATGACGGCAGGCAAGGACACACAATCTCTCCAATGTTATTCACGGCATATTTACAAGAGTTTTCGGAACATTGGATACTGAACAGGTTGGCGTAAGGGCTATTGGATAATACATCAGTAACCTCAGCTATTCTGATGACGTTGTCTGCTAAGTAACTCGGGGGAAGAATTGCAAAGCATGATTACCGCAGTCGACAAGCATACTATGGTCGTGAGCTTGAAGATATTATGCAGAAAACCAAAGTAATGCTTAATAGCCTCGGGAGAGCCGAGCGGTTTGAGATAGGGTGGGACGCAGTGGAAGTGGTAAGCAAATACATCAACATAGCCCTGGATTACACCATACGGCAGACATAATTAAAAGGATAAGAATAGGGTGGAGTGCATTCGCAGGCATTCTCAGATAACGAACGAGCAGCAGCCTACCATTGTCCATGAAGACAGAACGTGGAACAGCTGCTCTTACCGGTACTCACCTGCGGGCAGAAACTTGGAGCTCACTAAGAGGGTTCAACTTAAATTGAAGACGACTCGGCGAGGAATGAAATAGAAGACGATAGGTGTAACATCAAGGAACAAGAAGAGAGCGGAGTGGGTCAGGGAATAAACGCGTCTTAGAGGAGATATTAGGAGAAAAAAGAAGAAGAAATGGGACGTGGGAAGGGCACGTATGCCAAGTGCAATACAACCGTTGGTCATTAAGGATAACAGAGTGGATACCGGGAGAGGGCACGCGTGCGGGGGGCGGCGGAAAGTTAGATGAGCAGATGAGATACAGAAGATTGCGGAGATAAATTGGTCGCAGTTAGCGCAGGACCGGGATAATTGGAGTTTAATTGGAGAGGCATTTGCCCTGCAGGGGGCGCTGATAATCTGGGGATGATGATGATTATTATATTCCACCCGAAACATCGCCCTCAAACCGAAAAAACGAGCTAAAGTCGACATACTTATTCGGAACGCCTTACCTACTCCTCCTTACCACTACCCGGATTACACATCGTCTAGGACCTCTATTACGCGACCACACGTGTCTCAAAATTCCTTCAAAGCATTCTGTCTTCAATCCGAAACCGCCTTACTATATCAAAATTTTCTTCCAGTATGCACCAAGAGATCCAACAAGTAGAAGACTATGCCGGGTTAATCCTCTGTAAGATAAAGCTTCTTCAATTCCAAGGAAGCCACTAACATGCATACAGAAGTAGAGAATCTGGCTATTTCTAGGCTCGAACCATCCTCTCAGTACACGCTACTGAGACAGCGGTACTTCCGCCTTCATGTTTCTAACAAGTAGGAGTTCACTGGACTTCCTATACAGCTCCAGTACGGCGTAAGGTTCTGCAAATCGCAAGGGATACTTTAAAGAATTGGATATTCCATGTGAGTGATTTCTCAAACTCTCCGTATAAACCCAAAGCTTTGGCATCTGAGAAGCGCGCATATCAGAGCACTAAAACCAGCCAACATGTTTCAGCTTCACGATTAGTCGTCGTCAAAAAAGGCGAGGTGCTGATACATTTGGGAAACCGTCAGCACTACGGCGGTGTAATCATCAAGAGATAATCGACACATAGGGAGTGTAAAATCGTCGTACCAGAACGAATACAATTTGTAAGGCCAGTACTGCTTATGTGCCAGGCGGAGTTCGATGAGTGAACATGTCGGGAGCGGAGGTTGTAAATCGCGTTTGAAATGCCCCGCGGAATTGTTACTTCGTTGCATAAGCCACGAAGCTAAAAGAAAGACGAAAGGCTTAAGTTCGAGCAGCAGTCAGTGTGATCAGGGCTTTTATAGTTTGTTGTGAACTACGTGGAACAACACGCTTACACGTATGAACGACTGCTTTTGTATCTCCTTTCTCCGCTTCCACTAGACGCCACAGCACAGTTTCTCAAACATGTATTCAGGTTGAGGTAAAACCCGTGGGTTTACAGGTCCACCAAGGGGCTGCCTGGAGATGAGGCCCTCGAGTAAGTGAACAAAATTACCTCGATGTAGGAATGATTTTGAAAAATAAAATAACTGGAACAAAACGGCCTATACATAGCAATAAAGAATGGCTGGAGGGAGACGCGGTAGGCAATCGTCCTACACTGAACGCAAAGAGACTGAAGATGACACTGATGAGGCATTTCGGACAAACCAGACCATTTACACAGTGACAAGCCGGTGTTGAAGCATTGTTAGGGAAAGGTCGTTTACAAAGACGGCCGGTATTGTGTACCCCTTCCCTGTTTCAGAACACACTCGATCTGTCAGATCACGTGATGGCTCTTGGTTCACCCCAATCCACGAACCAGAAGTTCTGCGCGACGAAAACTTTGTTTGAGACGTTGGAGCACAAAGACAAAGCTTGGCGGGACGTATACCCTAATTCGACAGGCTGAAAAAAGGCAACGAAGCGGTGAAAGTTCTTAATTTCGATTACTTTTGATGTTAATCAAGCGCATGTGGTCAGCTCTCTAAACAAGGCACTACAGTACGAACCAAATTTATACGTGAGGCAGTTGGATAGGCTTATAAGGTTTAGTAGTATGCACACGCAACCAAATCCTTCTTAGATGCTTATGGCTTTCTGACTACTTCAAGAGTGCCCATTCAAAGAGCTGACTACTTCAAAGAGGCAGCTTACCTTTTCCAACAGTACATTTCACACAACTACACACACACACACACACCACACACACCACACACACAACACACACACACACCACACACACACACACACACACACCACACACACACTCACACCCACCACACAGTACCTCACACACTTCACACACCCACACACTCCACACAAACACAATCCCATTTCACACACCTACACACCACACACACCCACACACACCTACACAGAATCACCACACACCCACACCCCACCCACGTTGACACACACACACCCACACACACACAGAGCTCGGCACTTTCGCCTCCAGACAGTTGAACACTATCACGCCCTATGTAACAACTAGCAAATGAATGAGCACCAATGTAGCAATGGTCTGTTGCTTGTGGAAGCGCGATCGTAGTGCGAGTTGACCAAACGAAATGTCATGGTCGGCAGCTTGCAGGGAATATAAAAGGACGTTGCCCCTTTGTAGCTGAGCAACAGGCTGCAAGAGTTTCACCACTGCGCACAGCGAAAGCCCACACCCGATGTGTGCAAACTTTTTGCACTTCATGATTTTTTCATTTTGCACTTCATGTCATGAAAGGACCGACACCTGCAAATTAGTAATACTTGACAACTGTGACTGCAGGAGCTGCTCGGTGGCTAAGCCCTTTGCTGCTGACCAGAAGTGGCCTCGATCTCCCTTCCCCACGACCGTTTTTCTGAAGTAGATGGAAATCGAGAACCTCCATGTATCGAGATTTTGATTCTCGTTGAATATCACGAGCTGGTTAAAATAGGTCTGCCGGCCTGAACATAAGCTACGCCTCGGAGCAGAGATATAGCACGGTGCATAAAATGCGCGAGTTTTTTAAATGTGTTTACACGGAAAACAACCACAAAAAGGCGAATCACGTTATTTTAAAATATTACGGAAAAAGTAAGGAAAACCGAATAAGTAAAAAAAGCAACAATACATGAACATTGCTCTATACATTTCTTTGCCCTGCCTTTCACAACGAAACGTGTCATCAATGCGAAGGAAGTGAGTTCCGTGGTCAGTTTTCTATGGAAAGTACAGTGGACAAGTTCCGTTTTTTACAGATACAAAGAACAACAGATATGTCAGGGAAAACTGTTAAGGTGCGCACTTAATCCCTTGACAAGAAACTGCAGCCCTTGACATTGTTTTGGAAGCAGAAACAGTAATAAAGCAGATGACACGTGTAGAAAGGCAGGCCAGTACATCACACTGCCCCATCACCCAGCGATCATCTTTTCTACTTGTTCTGCAGTGTTTATGTATTATTTATTTATTTATTTATTTATGAATACTGCAATCCCTACTAGGGATTTTCGCAGAGTGGGTTGCATGAATTAGATGAATGCTCAATATGCAAACAAACAAATTTTCAAAGCAGGCAGATAGAAAACACACAGAAATAAAAGTACGCACAAAGCAACTCAAAATATACAAAAAATTCCAACGTTTGTGGGACAGAGATGAATTGGCATGTTAGTTAAACACTGTTGTTGAGGCTAGAAGAAATCAATGTCAAGGATGGCTGTAAAACGTCTGTGTTGGTTATTTTGTTCCAGTCGTTTATAGTTCGTGGAAAGAAGGAATATTTCAAGCAGTTGTTACGGGTTGCATAAGGTGTTATTGTGCGCTCATGCCTTTTTCGAGTTGCATATCCTGGACGAAAATGAAAGAACTTCAGAAATGTCTGTCTTGTAATATCCCTTTACTAGTTGATAATAGAAATTTTAGTCTAGATAAGCGGTTTCTTTCTGTCAGTGTTGGTAGATTAGCTCGAGTTGAAAGTTCGGTAATTGACGTGCGTCCGAAGCTGTTATAAATAAAACGAATGGCCCTTTTTTGCATTCTTTCTAGCTTGTTGATATTAGTTTTGGTGAAAGGGTCCCCATATAATGGAAGCATAATCCAAAGTCGGTATACCTATTGTTTTATAAGCCAGAAGGCGGACGGAGGGGGTTGAAAGTTTCAATGCTCTTTGGAGGAAGAAAGTTTACGCATTGCAGTGTTAGTTACCATAATAATGTGTTTAGGTCCAATTCAGGTCACTTGTGATCCATAACCCAAGATACTTGTAATGTGGGACTTCGGAAAGGTTAGTGTCTGTAGTAGAGTACTCTACTTTATATAGATTTTTTATTAGTTAGTTGTATACACACTGTTTTTTTCGAAGTTAATAGCCATTTGCCATTCATCACACCAGGAGGACACTTTTTGTAGAGCATTATTTAACACCTGTTTGTCTGCGGGACAGCATATTTCGTTATAAAGTACCAGTCATCAGCGTACAGTCTGATTTTAACCGGGGATGCCATCAACAATATCATTAATAAAAATGAGAAAAAGGAGTGGTCCTAGCACGGAGCCCTGGCGAACGCCAGAGTCAACAAGCTGTCTATTTGAGCAGCAATCAGCAAAGACAACAAATTGTTCACGTTTTGTTAGATATGGCAGAATCCAGTTTGACTACTTGAGAATTATTGATTATTTTTACCTATCTTATATAGCAATTTATGTGTGGGATACCTTGTCAAGGCTTTCGAAAAGTCCATAAAAAATAACGTCGGTCTGTCCTAATATTTATTGATTTGGCAAAGTCATGTATTGTTTCAACTAACTGAGTGCTGGTCGAGTACTTTTTCTAAAACCATGCTGGCATTTTGTTTGAACGTCATAGTTGTCCAGAAATTCGCAGAATTGATTTTACATGATATGTTGCAGAATCTTGCATACCGTACATGTTAATGAATCTGGATGATATTTTTTAAACGAACTTCTTATTTCCGGTCTTATGAACTGGTTTAACTCTAGCAGTTCCCCAGTCTCTTGGTATTTCTCCTTCTTGTAAGGACTTGGAAAAAGTGACATGAAGATATTTTGACACCACTCAGCGTACCTTTTCAAGAAGCTATTCGGAATGTCATCAGGCCCTGATGATTTTTGACATCAAGCCTTAGGAGAAGATTAACTATACACCACCTCAGTAACAATGACATGAGACATCGGTGGTAGGGATGCATGAAACAAAGGTGATATACCATTATCTTGGGTGAAACCGACTTAAAATGATTGTTAAAGGCATGGGCAATTTTGAACTACGTGAGCAAGGCAGCCATCAACTTCAAATGTATCACATTCAGTGGAGTGTGGAGAAATTGAAAGCCAAAATTTCTCGGGAGACGTGGTTATGAAGCTTGGTAATGATTCACCATAATATCGCTTTTTATCAGCAGCTACTTGGTCTTGAATTTTAAAGAAAGATTCGATATTTCTTGCTTTATAAATAATGTTTCTGTTGTTTTTAACCTTTCCTTTAACCGTTTTAGTCGCCCTTTAGATTGCAATGTCTCCCTCGAAATCCATGGTTCTTACCTTTACATTTTTTTCTAATCTTGGGTGGCAAAAACCCTCGATACATTCATTCAAATCTGTTTAAATCTGTCCAAAGGTGGTGTACATCACAAGTGCTATTGCGGAAATCATCAAAATTAAAGGAAAGCAGGTCAATTATAGACACATCATCAGCAAGAGAGAAGTGGGAAATGACAAAATTATACGATCATTGTTTATATAGGTATTAGCCTAGGGTAAGCAACACGGCCTTGTGGTCTGAAATTCCCGGAACTACTTCGCAGTAACTTCTGGCAATAATGGATTCAGTCACTAAAAAGAGATCTAGTACTGATTTGATATTTCTTGAATTCTAGTTAGGTCTGTTACAATTTGAAATAACTCAAAAGTGAACGCAATGTTTAGCATTGCTTTCTCCCAAGTAATCATTCTGATTATTGAGCGAGAAATTCGGCCAGTCCTTTATTCGGCAAGTTAAAATCTCCAGCCAAAATACTTTGTCACCAGGTTTTATATTCGAAATGTAG
Source organism: Haemaphysalis longicornis (assembly GCA_013339765.2). NCBI lineage: Eukaryota > Metazoa > Arthropoda > Arachnida > Ixodida > Ixodidae > Haemaphysalis > Haemaphysalis longicornis. Next base: position 11,866,419 of record CM023458.1, read on the forward strand.
ATACTCCTTTAACGATTCCAACATGTCAATAGACGAGTTAGGGGGGTCTATACATGACTGCTATTACATATTTAACCTGATCGTGGTACGCTTTGCAGAATATGCACTCAACGTCAGTCAAGTCAGGCATTTCTCACTATACACAAACGTTTTTAAAAAAGATGCATACACCGCCTCCTTTACTGCCTCGGTCCTTTTAGAATTAAAGTATATCCGGCTGGACTAATTCGCTGTCGTATATTGATTCATGTAGCCAAGTATCAGTGAGAAGTGCGATTTTCGGCATCGTGTACTAGTCATGTACGTTCGAGTTCCGTAGCTTCATTGATTACGCTCACGGAGTTGAATGTTTATTATTTTGAATGACTGTTTGTTAGTGTTATGTTGTCATGCAGTTTTCTTATTCAGCCTAAACCGTGTCGCCTTTTCCTCGTTCATAACCAAAGAGTACACCGTCCTACGCTTAAGTTGTCGAAGAGAAGTTTGACCTTAGCGCCTTCTATCTTTCTTGGGCTGCACTCCTCCATACTGTTTGCGGATTTCCCGAATCTCTTCGAAAATTCATCAGAGAGGGAAAAATCGGTGTCCTTTAGTTGAGGAGAAGCTTTGGTACCGCGATGTTTTCACGGTTGTCTGGCGAACTTTAGGATAACGGGTCGAGGTTTCTCAGGCGTTTTCCGTCAAAAGCCTGTGACACCCTCAATACCGTTCACGGTTACACCCAGTATTTCATGAAAAATGTTATTTTTGAACTGTTGCATCCAGTTACCTCGTACGTCTCTTTGTTAGGCTCTTCTAAACCATAAATATTAGCTTGTTCCGACGATCCCCCTATTTTCCAGATCAACCTTAAGCATCAGCTCTGAAATCTGTTCATCAAACTTAGACACTGAGGGTTACCAGAACTTTCACCTTCATTAGTTCAGCATTTAGGTGAGTCAACTGTTTTTCAAATCTATCCAGTGGTCCGTTTAAGGTTTGAGAGCTTATCTTCAATTGTTATTTTGCCCGGTGATACGGGCTTCAAATGTGGCAGTCATTTTACTCTGTCCTCTACCAGTTTCTAACAGAATATCCCTATCTGTTTTCGAAGGTCCTGGATTACCCTCTATGTCGCCACAAGACAATGTAAGTCATCAGGGAGACCAAGAACGCAACGAAAAATGCCACTTAACAAAAAGTGGGCATGTGAGCAGAATAAAAAAACGGTCATCACTCCGGTAACATTTTGTGTACCGATAATAACTAACCTGCAGCACGAAGCAAAAGGGGTTGCTGAGCATGGTGCTGGTTTCGCTGCTGCCATGCCCACTGGCGATGACCGGTGTTCGTCCGTCCTTTATAGCGCCTCGGTCTGTCACGTGATGGCATGTCACCGACGTGGTCATCCATGTCGGCGAAAGGGTAGCTCTGTAGTGAAGCGATGATTCAGCGATGATGCAGCGTGTAAATTCCTCGTTATCTGCAGACAAGGTCCCGTCAGGCACGCCAACGCTGTTCGCGCATGCCACCCCAGGATGGATAGCGGGTAACATCAGCCGCGCCGTAAAAAGGACCTGAAGCACGAAGCAAAAGGGGTTGCTGAGCGTGATGCCGGTTTCGCTGCTGCCATGCCCAGATAAGATCTGCTTTTTTGGAATGTGACGTGTACTGACTGCCAAACTCGCTGCATTACTTCTACTGCCACTCGTTCCGGAAGGGGAGTACTGCTGTGGACGAATTAAAGAGCGTCTACCCAAAAAAGTCCAATCTCATGCTCCGCGCGTCAAATTTCTCTTTCATTTTTGTAACAGCATAATCTGTTAATGATTCCGCAATGTAGCACACAGAACGATGGCCGGGTGTGAGGTGGGACGATGACATACTGATTGTGATGCACACATCGGTACAGCTATCGCAAAATGAATTGCAGTGGTCAGAGCAATAATGCAGTGACTGAGCGTTAACTAAAGCTCCCCTTTGAGGTTTTTGCCGTACGTGTACTGCGGCGGTTTTCCGTCCCCACGAGTCTTTGCCGTACCGGTACGATTTCGAGCATCCGTTGAAATTTTCGCCGCCCATATTACCGATGCATGCTCCCTGGGAGGTGCTTCCACCTATAGGGACTTACAAGAAGTGTTTAAAATTTGATTGTGCTACCTTCTTGCGGTGAAAAACACAACTCCCTAGCTTCAGGCGCGTTACGGGCATCTGTACTTGTCAACGCGTTTCGTGGTTTCAGTTTCGCCACGTGATCGCAACGGAGGCGCGCGAAACTTGATCGGCACTCCCTTGCAGGTGCGGCCGGAAGTTCATTTCAATCTATATTGCCGCTGCTCCTATCTTGTTTATTACCCACGCTCACTAGGTATTTTTGCTCTCCTTGCTTGAAACTGAAGTAACCCACTGAGAGGGCCCTGTTGCGGGGGCGGCGGACGTTGATTTCTATCTATATTGGCGCTGCTATAAGCTTGTTTATCACCCGCACACGAGTTATTCTCGCTCTCCTCGTTTACTCAGTTGCCTTTCGTGTTCTTCAGATGCACGGCACAGCGGCGACATGTCCCACGAACTCTCCGTTCTGATGACACCGACAGCGATGACTCTTCTGACTCTGATTTTGCTCCGTTCACCGAGTCTGAATCGCAAGACAGTCTTTCTTTCGGAAGAAGACAGCTTATCTTCGGACTATGAACGCATTCGAACGAGTTCTAGCTTCGATCTCAGCGCAGCCGCAACATCCCGAAAGCGAGCAAGACAACGGCAACGCCCAGTGGGACACAGGTGATTTTTCGCCAATCCCTTTTCACCTTTGACTACTGGCAATTAGGGCAGGTTGCGGCCTCTCTGCTCCCGGCAGAAGCAACCTAATTGGATTATTCCAACTGTTTTTTTGATGAATAACTGTTGTCACTCGTCATCACGAAAACGAACAAATAAGGATTGCAAAAGCCGGCGCATGTCACTCCGGCGCATCGCGGCTCGGAGCCTCGGCGGCCGTGGGTCTGCCGGTGCTTTACTGCTTCAGGGCAATAGTGCTACTGACGGGCCTGGTGCGCAAGAACACCTTGCGGGACTATTGGTCGACGGACCCGATGCTGGTGACCCCGTTTTTTCGGAAGATGTTTTTCTGTGAATCGCTTCGCTCTTCTGATGCGCGTCTTGGACTTCAGTTCCATAACCGACAATCCGATCGCCCAAGGGCCATCAGACCGGTAATGGAGGCAATTCAGAAAAATTTTCAAGCCTTTTCCTTCCATACCAAGATTTATGCATTGATGAATCTCTGATGCCTGGGAAAGATTGCCTTTAGTGTCAAGCAGTACATACCATCCAAAAGACACAGGTTTGGAGTGAAGATGTTCATGATGTGTGACGTGAAACCGGGTATGTACTAAAGGTTTCTAGTTTATACAGGAGCTACAATTAGCCTGCTCAAAGAAATGGAACTTGGATATGCAGGCTCTGTTGTGGCTGAACTTCTAGCAGACTTCCTTGGAAAAGGGCACTCTGTGGACAATTGGTGCACAAACCCAGTGTTGTTTGAATTTCTGCAGAGCAACAGAAACAAACGCATGCGGAACTGTGCAAATCAACCGGAAGGGCCTGCCGTCTTTCAAAAAAAAAGATGAAGGGTGAAATAGAAAGCTTCCACACAGACACTCTGCTTGCATTGAAATGGTGCGACAAGCGCGAAGTCGCTATGTTGACATCAATGCATGGACCCCCGATGCAAGACTCCGATAAAGTGGACAGAGTGAACGGAGAAAAAAAGAAAAAGCCCACATGTGTACTTGAATACACGAAGAAAATGGGACTGGTTGACAGAGTTGACATGCAGCTGAGTTTCAGTGAAAGCATCAGGAGAACTATGAAGTGGAACAAGTTCTTTTTTCACTTGCTCGACATATCCCTGCTGAACGCATTTATTCTCTACCGTGAGAGAAATGGCATCCTGGTGAAGCTTGCTGTGTTTAGAAAGAGAGTTGCGGCACAAAATATTGGAACAGTAACAAGGCCCAGATCCAACGGCCAAGGCCTGGAAGACGAACCACATACGACTCCGCTGCGACTGATGGAGCGCCACTCCCAGAGAGGGTGCCTCAGACCTCTTCCCAAGGGAGCCGCACGCAAAGATGTCATGTGTGTGCCAACACAACTCGTCACTCCAAAAGGAGAACGACACGCGCTTTATGTGTGCAGACTGCGACAAGGCACTGTGCGTAGACCCGTGGTTCAAGGAAATACCACACTCTGAAGTACTACTAAAATTTTTTCAAAAAAAAGAAAAGAAGAGGAAGAAGACGCGTTCGGCCGGCTGCGCTTGTCTCTCCTTGCAGTTCATTTTAAATCAGTTTCGACGTTTTGCGTGTCGAATTTGGTACATCACATCAGCCAAGGACATGCTTCCTGCGGCGGGCGCAGCCCCGCCATGGCTGCCGCCGGGCTCACCTCCTAGTATGCTGCCGAGTGCTACTTCTGGATGTCACCTCTCTGGCCCAGTTCCGGGGGCTGCTACCGGTCACTTGGAGATGAACCCCTCTCATCAGGCAACCTCCGAAGCGGCTCCTGAACACGGACCTAACGTCTCTGAAGACGCTCCTAACGCCTCCTCATTGGAATCGTCGCCGATACCAGCTGGTTAGGCAAGTCCCCGCTCATCTCCTTGCGCTTCTGATCAACCTGCTGCCGATGATGAGGATGCCTTCTCAGACATGACAGATGCAACCTCTGCCACAATTATTTTTGCTCAAGAAAACTTGAGGAGTACGGACGAGCAAAAAAAATTCCAGACCGTGATGCCTCCTAAGCGGTGACGTGGCTCTAAGATACAGCATCTGACTCTCAGTTGCCAGCCTATCATTAATTTCTGAAGCACGGGCGTATAGTAATTCTGAAACCCACAAAGGTGGAGAGCGTCATTACCCGCTTCAACCCGCTGGCTCTGAAAGTGGCCTTGAGTCTATGGCACCAGATGGAGTCCTTCAAGTAAGGCCAAACTATCGGCTCAACCTTCTAGCAGTGGACACGCGCAACGCTGACGCTACTGCGCGTCTCCTAAAAATAAAAACCATTCAGGGCATCCCAATCCAGGCGTATGAGCCTCGCTCGAGTGCGTGCGGAGCATGAGTGATCAGGGATGTTCCAGTTGATCTGTCGGACCCTCGTAGCTCTGCGTCCTCGTAGCTCTGCGTCAGAAAGCACCTGTCAAATCTGTGCGTCGTCTAGGCAAGTTATCCAAGAGCGTGCGGATTGTATTTGCCGCTGAAACAGCGCCTGAACACGTTTTCCTAGGCTGCACGCAATACCGCGTATATCCTTATGTTGAGGTGCCTAGTCAATGCACCAAGTGCCAGCGTTTTGGCCACGTGGCAACCATGTGTGGACTTCCGAGCCGCTGTGCTCGGTGCGGTGGCAGTCACGAAAGTTCTGCGTGTGACGCTGATAATTTTTGTGCCCCAACTGCGGGGACAGTCATGAGTCGACGTTTGCACGCTGTCCGGTCCTTCGGAAGAGAAGGCCATACACAAGCTTAAGGGGGGACAAAAACATTGACTACAAGTCAGCGAAGGCGACCCTGCATGAGCAGCGGGGAAGGGTGCTGCCTGGAAAAAGTCCTCTTCAGGAACCCAGAAGGCCGCCAAAAGCAACAGCCAGCCTCCAAGACTTTAGATGCAGCTTCGGCGGTGACTTCCCGCACCTGCCTGCTTGCGGAACCATGAAACCTGCGGCGCCCATAACAGCGACACCCATGCCGTCATCCGAGTCGGCATCCATGGAGACGTCGGAGTCGCTTCCCTCCACCTGCAGCTGCATCCTCAAGCAAAACAGCACCTGCAGCTGCGTCGTCGATTGTGACACTGACAACGGAGTCTTCCGGTCAGCAGGCAAGCCAGAAGAGGCCAGGCGCCGTGTCCACTAAAACTCTGGCAAACATTTTTTACGCTCGTCGTTTCAGTTGTGGAGGCCATTCGAGTTTTCCCGGCTCCGCTTTCATCTCCGGTGGCCAAGGGCAATAGGCACAATCATTGACCTTGTATTGCCTCTCCCTCACGCAATGGCGATAGTAGCGTGGACACCAAAAACTCTGTAAATACGGAACAAGGCAACTGTGTGCCTGGCAATTATTTATGGCAATTAAAAATATTTATGTTTTATTGTATTGTGTGCAATTAATAGCCGAATATTTGCACGATTTCACACCTGTTATTGGTCAAGACGAGAAAAATAAGAGAAAATTTGTGTTTTTTTGTTGACAGGTATCTGTTCATTAACCAGCGCAGAAAATTTCTGTATGGCAACAGCCATTGTATGTAATAAGTGTATAGATACAGATTTTTGGGAGTGTACCTGCGTTTCTTTTTCACCAGCAAAAGGTTTTTCTATCTCCCCTTTGATTTCTTACTGTTGGTTTTTGGGGTTGTGCAGCGTTCACCACCTTCCCATGCGCAAACCCTACACGTGTCTGTCTGAACGCGACAGCCCCAATCTCTAAGAAGCCACCAACAGAGGCGGCATCTGGGTTTATGTTCAGAAGCATAGGTGTATGTTCGGAAGCATGTGCTTTCGCTTCTGCAATATTACATGTGAATGCAATGCGAACAAAGGGGAACACAGGGACGGTGCATCTTATTCCGTCCGCGATTCCCACTGCGTCGGAAAGCCAATTTTGTCCCTGCATGCTACAACCCTGGGCCCCCACACGGAACATCCTTAACTAGGACTGGCGTTTGCTTCCACCAACCTCCGCGTCATGACGCTACGCAAATGCGGGAAAGAAAAGAGAATATTCCAAACAAGAAAACAATAATCTTGGCGTATTCCGTGATAGAATAAGTAAAGCATCTAAATAATGCACGTACAGAAGCCTTGAAAACAATTTTATGATCTACTGCATAATTTTTATAAATCGCAATGTTCCAGTAATACCTTTCTCTAAGAATCTGTTTCCAGAAATCCCTCGACCTGCCTTAGTTTCTATGATTCCATGATTTCACTCAGTTAAATACCAAACTTAAAGAATTTAGGAACTTTTCACCTTAACGGGTCGAAAGGGCGAAAGGATCTTTCAGAAAATTTCCCTGTATACCTTGAGCTTTTTAAACCTATCGAATCGGTCTTTGTGCTTAAGCATTACTCTTATGACGCTCGTGGAAATAGCAGCATTTATTTATTCCACAATTTAATAAGGTAAATAAATAACAGCAATTGTGCACAAACACAATTATCACGACAGCACAGTGTCCATACTTTGTTTGGTTAACAGGTTCCCACTACGGCATAAATGCTGAGTCGTATACAACAATATTATACCGCAAACAGTATAGAAACGTTTAAACCTATTTTAGAAATTCTTGAAAACCTGTAAGGTTTACCAATGTCTGCTTTAATTTATTTACGCTGTATAGTACTGCCACAAATGCACAAAATTATATTTTTATTACTGCGAAAACAGTTCTAAAAAATGGCAGCATCTCCACTCCGTGGATGATGGCGAGGGTGTGGAGTACGGGGACTCGAATGACATCAATATTGCGCCCCGAGTGATATCCGATTTGCGCTCCGACCGTCATTCGATTTTAGCCGTGAGTTGCAGCTTGAATATTATTCCCTAAATGAAACTGCAACTCCAGGCTCAAATCGAATGTCGCTTGACTTTCGCTTGATGGTAGGGTCCGCACGGATGGACGCGAAACGGATATTAGGAGGTCTTTAGACACTCCGCACCATTACTGGCGAGGGAGTAAGCAGTATTACTCTCGGGTGCTAATTCACGGTCGTACCCCAATGGGTAAGACGACTGACACTATTTTATGTGTGGTCTACCTGAAACAGCTGGAATCCTGCCGGTGGCTGTGGGATTTTTTCGATTCTAAATGCTATGCGCACGGACGCGGACGGACATTGTGCGGTCCTAGGCGCTCCGTAACTAAAACCTGAATTTACATAAAACAGCTATGGTGAGGTCTGCATCACTTGCTAACGGTTGGGCATACTCAGAAACGAAGATCCTGGCGATCCAGGCTTTATTTGTGAGACAACGCAGAATGTTTTGTCCAAAAACGCCTTTGTAAAAGAAAACGGAGCAGCGGCGCGCAGAATCTTCCTGCCGGCTGGAATTTACTGTGATTATACATACTGTTACAGCTGAAGTGACCGAATTCAGCATTGTGTACTCTGCTGATGGTGTTAATTTGTTTTAAAAAAATATTGGCGAAACTTGTTGATGAAACAGGGAGTACCACTTGAACCTGGATATAACGAAGTGGAGAAAAAAATCGCAATGTTTCCGTTATATGCAGGTTTTTCGTTACATGCAGTTTTTGAGTTAATGCTCGCGTGAATGAAGCATAAACAAAACCAACATGTTAGACAACAGTGGGGGTGAAACCCACCCTTCAAGAATTTTTTTCACAGGGAAAACGACACGATTTGCACCTGCTCTTTTCCCACGAGCTTAGTCACTACAAGTTTCTGCAAAAAAGCAATCTCACTTTCCCCTGGTATTCACAAACGTAACCTAAGTACCACCAGTCTTTCAATGCTTTTTCTCTGGTATCTGCTTTTCTGCTCGTGTTACGTTTTTCTGATTTTCTCTGTTAAGGGACTCTGGCATATTTCCTTTTGACACTTTCGGTGCCTTAACGCGTTTCGTGGACCAAACGTGTGCTGAAAGGGTGGCATTTTTGTGACCTTGATGCGCTTTTTCACACCGAAAATTGATTAGAGGGTACCAGATAGTAGACATTACCGGACGGCTACGTTCTCCATTCTCGCTGGCGGAGACGGCCTTTAAAATTACGAGCTTGTCTTGGAAAGAAAAACTTTTCGTTTTCTGGTAGCAGAATTGACCACCGACGCACAGACATCACAGATAGCAGTGGAGACGCGCGACTACACGCCGACCAGCAAGACTAGCACCTTATCGACACTACACTCCCATGTGGAAACGCAGGGAAGTTTGCGGTGCGGACGAAATTAGCTAAATTAGTGTATTTCTCTACCCAATTTTCCGAAAAAGTGCAAAAAGTAATGCCCCAACAGCGTAGACAATTCATTACATCAAGGTTAGCCGTCGAAGCACCTTAGTTAGATGGACGTCGCAAACGCACAGGTTCAAGGGGGCTGGGAATAGGGAATTGAAAAACTTGCTTAAATCTAGGAATTCATTACATAGAGGTTGCTTAGTTCATTTTTAGGTGCATGCGTAAAGGATCAAATGATGCACCCCTCCGTTAAACGACGACGATGGTTGTAAGCGAAACGTTCTTCTGACGAGTCTATCGTTCTCGTCTACGTTTTTCAAACTGCTTAGGCCATGTCTAACTGCAGCAACCGGATAGACGGCGGTTCCATAACGCGAGGGATCCAGGTCTGATTTCGCCAGCCGGAAGCCATTTTCGTTTCTTTCACTTAGGCCTTTTGGCGTTACAGAGACCATCAGTAAGAACACTAAAGCTTCGCTTTAAAAATAAATCAGCAAGAGCAAGGCCCACCTGCAGCGCGACTAAGAGACACACTCAAAATTCAAGCGCGTAGCGTTTACACAGTGTTCCAACCGGCTGTGCATGTTACCTGCCAAAACCGAGTTGTGCTGCGGTCTCAACCATGAATTCACGCATAAATGTTTTAATTTCATTTATACATATGGCATCCCTTTTAGACCTGTCGCAAAAGTTGGTATAGAAACGGCACAGACCAACATTACTACATTCACCAAGTAAAAGTGGGCCATGATAGTGAAAAGTACACTCTACCAAGGGGACATAAAAGGAACTATAAGAAAAATAACTCTAAAATTCTTAGTGCAAGACGAAATTCCTCTATAGGGAGCCATGCGACAAACCACTCGTTAATGAGTTTCTGGTGGTCCGCAGCGAGAGAATATTAAACTTCATGAATAAAGACAGTGCACTCTTATGTCTCGGATAAGGGAGTACAGGCGCGAATTTTCGTATAAATTGGACACCCCAAACATTGAGCTTGGGTTGACGTGGTGGCAAATTGTAATCATTGTTGCAGGTTCCTCTCATCAACACCGTTTGTCGCGTGTATATCTGGACCAAGCCCACCATAAAATATGCGTGCTTAGCATCAAACCGTGGTTATGAAAAAACTTTCGTCGCACTTGTGTTGAACACTGGATCGCTGCGTTCGAGTATGAAGACGAGGTGCTCGTATGCGATGCTGTCGAATACAACGGTGAGCTTACAGGGAGGTGCAGGAGCAAAATGAAAACGGAATTCCACAATAAATATCCAGAAAAGGTAAGTGAAATCAAATTCTTATTTTTCCACTAACAAATTTGTCAGTTTTTTCTTTGATGATTGATGCTGTTCGCAGCAAGCATATGGTGCCACTAAATTGTGAGGGAATGGGGGATGTCGGATGCGTTTTGTGCTTGGTGTGCCACATGCGGCGCACACTTCAGTACGGCATTCAGTAGTAAGTAATAAGCCCACTGGCCTTTTCAAAAGTTCCTAGTAAAGCAACTGCTAAATCTCCACCAAGCTTTATCTCTATATTGTAACGAAGGTAAAGAGCGAAGCAGAGTTCCTGTTGAAATCAGCGTTATTTGAGCGAATTTGTAATAAACTCAAACAAAGAAAGCACAAACGCGGAACAAGTAGTCTATCAAGATGACATGCACATTCGGCCATGGGTGACCGAATGCCATGGCGATTGCTCTCCACGCGTTTCTCTCGAGTACTATCGGAAACTGCCAACATGATATTAGATCCACAGATCTTCGTCAAGCTAGTACACCTCTAGGAAAGTGGCCGCATGGCGTGCCTTTCCTATTCAAACAATATGACTTTGCGGAGACAAAAGAGGGAATGCGTGGCCGTTTGAAACACGCGGTAGGAGAACCTGTGTATCGAGGTTCAACAAACAAGCAAACGAATGGGAAGGCATGTTTCGTATCAATATTGCATTGCTGTACTGTATGGAGACGAGAAGGAAAATATGAGAAATATAGTTATAGAGTCAAAACTCAGTCTCTATCGAGCCCCGCCCTTACGAATTCCCCGATATGACGCATAAATTCGGGTACCATCCCGCCTCCCCCCTCCCCCCCCCCCCTAGGAACCTCTACGGTTCGATCCTTTTGTGATCTCGAGCTAACGAAATACATTCAGGGCCATCCCGAGTTAACGAAGTCTTACGAGTTCCGCAAGCCCTCAACACGAGCAAGTCGCGCCCAACAGCTTCGTGTCGCTTATTGAGGTGGCAGCAGGTCAGAGCTTCCACGATGGAGGTCTTGAACCATCAAAAAATGTACAGTAGTCTTCGATGAACAAGAGGTGCAAGGGAAGCTGACGATCCAGAAACTGCTGTAGCTGCTTGTGTCCTCTCCAGACCACGTGATGGCCGCTACTGACTTCATCTGGCGCTTTCTTCCAACTCACGAAGACAACCGACGGCGCGTTTAACACGCTCGCTTGATACAAGACGTCTGTTAGGCCTAATGCTAGCGAAGCACATAAAGGAGAAAATCTCACGTTTTCTGCTCGGGAACAATTTTTTTTCGCCCAGAACCCTATTGTTTCAATGTTGAATATTTTCACCAAAGACTTTTTAGCACATTTCTAAATTATTGGCAGGCGATTGCCCCGCCCCGCTGCAAGTTAAGATGTCATGGTAGCTATGGGTGGTGGCCCTCACTTTGGGCATCGAATTTATGCGATCAACTGCTTGTTAAATTGCAGTACTGATTTTACGAATGCTCAACTTAATGAAATTATTCGTGGTTCCGGGGTGACTTTGTTGGATCGAATTTCACTGGATCACATGACAGATGAAGTCATAAAATTACCACTCACAAGGGCAAAATCAGACTCACAGGCCTGAGTCACCCCACGTCACTTCATAGCAAATGCACTTTTGATTAAACATAAGGCTTCTGCCAAATACACGGCATAAAAGTTTTACATACCTTGAGGAATGTTTCCCAGTCCCCGTGCAGGATCGATTTGAAGGCCACTGAAAAAATTAGTACCGTGTATGCTTCTCCCTGCAAAAGAGGTAGTATTCTGCACCCCCCCAACAGCCCTAATCCACCCCCTCACCTTTCTCATGCCTTCTTGTTGTTGACATGATGAATGCAAAGTGTACCTGTGATCCATCTATTGGCCTACGTTGCATTTGTTTGCCTTATTTTTAGGTCTGCGTAAAACAGCAATACCGGATATATTTGTTCTGGGGTTTCCTCGTGTCTCACCTCTTGTTTGCACTTTTTTGACGTGTTTTTACAGCGACGCAATGTATTTTTAGGCACAACTGCCTTCCGCGGACAAGAGGGGATTCTGCCAATACCAGTGCGCGTGCGTGAGCTAAAAACATGTTATACAGGACTCAGAATCATGGGATATCGAATATCAGGATCTTTCACCTCTCAAGAACATGTGTTGGCGACATACAGTGCGCAACATACTTGTCTATAACAGAGAGAGGGAAAGAGCAAAGTATACAAAGAGCATCGAAGAGTGGACTGGGGTACCAAGTCCGGGGCAGTGCAGAATTGGCAGATCGGAAAATACTCCACCGGGTAAAGTAACAGTAGTACTGTATATGAGGGAAAGGGCTTGGGAGCGCCGGACGCAGTGCTACTCTCACTTGATGAGGGCTTATTGGGCTGGAGGATAGGTCGCACACAGACAATGTTCAACCAGTTATGTCTCAAATCTGTGGACAAACCTTTTTTACAAAAACTTAGTGGCTTTGTTGTGGCTTTTGAGTTCAGAAACGCCAGGGCAGTTTTCTTCGCATTCTTATTGGGCGACGTAGGGTATAAGGCTAGAAGTACAAAAGCTGTGTTATAGACAAGTGTGGTTCCTTCTCGACATACACTGTTGCAGCATTGGTGTGCAGTACACACGCTCGAAGTGCGAAGATTAAAGAAGAAATCGAATGTCTGGAGCTTTCGCAGCGTCTTTTGACATGGTGCAGATTCCTGGGAGTGCACATACGACAAAAGTGAATGTTCAAAATGAAAGTGTAGGGCTGGTGCTTTTGCAGTGTGTTTTGAAAGCAAAGCCTTCGGGGCGTGCACACGCGCCAAGTGTGAAGGTTCAAGGTGAAAGCGAGGGTCTGGTGCTTCCAGAGCGTGTTGTGACGTAGTGCAGCTGGGGGAGTGCCCACGCACTCAATCTGAATGCTCAAAACGAAAGAAAAGGTCTGTGCTTTCGCAGCGTGGTTTTCTGTAGCCCAGCCTGCGGGGAGTGCATATAGGTCATGTATAAGGGTTCAAATGGAAAGTTTAGGTCTTTGCATTCGCAGCGTATTTTGACGTAGCGCAGTCTGCGGAGAGTGCACACGTGCAAAGTTTGAAGGTTCAAGACCAAAGCAACGGTCTGGTGCTTTCAGACCGTGTTGTGGCATAGGGCTGCCAGCGGGAGCGCCCACTCGTCCCTTGTGAATGCTCAAAACGAAACCCGAGGTATCTGCTTTCGCAGCGTGTACTGGCGTAGCAAATTCTGCGGAGAGTGAACAGGCGCAAAGTGTGAAGGTTAAAGACCAAAGCAACCGTCTGGTGCTTTCAGAGCGTATTGTCACCTAGCGCAGTCTGTTGGGAGTGCACACGGGCCAAGTGTGAAGGCTCAGGAAAAAATCTAAGATTTGGTGCTTTCAGAGCGTGTTGTGGTGTAGTGCCACACGTGGTGAGCGCTTATGCAACCCGCAGTCAGTGCTCAAGACGAAAGCGAAGGTCTGTGCTTTCGCAGCGTGTTTTGACATAGCGCGCAGGAGTGCACACGCGCCGAGTGCGAAAGCTCCGACATAATTGAAGGTGTGGTGCTCTCCAGGGTGTTTTGACATAGCAGAGTATGCGGGGAATGCACACTAAGAAAGTGTGAAGGCTGAAGATGGAATCGAAGCTCTGTACCTTCACAGTGTCTTTTGATGAAGCCTAGCATGGGGGTTGTATACACTCGCTCCGTGAGAAGGCTCAAATGAAAGCGAAGGTCTGGTCTATGCTTGCTCAGCATGTTTTGACGTAGCCCAGCCAGCGGGGAGTGCACACGCATCCTCGTGAAGGTTCAAGTTGAATGTGAAAGTCTCTGCTTTCACAGCGTGTTTTGACAGTAGCTCGACCAGCGGGTAGAGAACACGCGATCCGTGTGAAGGCTCAAGACGAAAGCGACGGTCTGTGCTTTCGCATGGTGGTTTAACTGAGCGCAGTCTGCGGGGAGTGACACGCTCCACGTATGAAGGCTCAAAATGAAAGCGAAGGTCTGTGCATTCACAGCGTGTTTTCACATATCTCAGCCTGCAGGGAGTGCACACACGACCCGTGTGAAGGATCAAGATGAAAGCGAGGCTGTGTGCTGCAGTAGCCCGACCACTGGGCAGTGAACTCGAGCCACTTGTGACGGCTCAAGACGAAAGCTGAGGTCTGCTTTCTCAGGGCGTTTTGACTTAGCACAGCCTGCGAGGAATGCACACGCACCTCGTGTGAAGGCTCAAAAGCAAAGCGAAGGTGTTGTTTTGTCTTATGGCGTTTTGACGTCGCGCAGTCTGCGGGGAGTGCACACGCGCCAACTTCGAAGGTTAAAAGCGAGGGTGTGGTTCTATCAGAGGATGCTGTGACGTAGTGCCACCAGTGAGGAGCGCCCAAGTTGTCTGTGTGAATGCTCAAGACGAAAGCGAAGGTCTCTGCTTTCGCAGCGTGTTTTGACATAGCGTAGCCTGCGGGGAGTGCACACATGGGCAAAGTGTGAAAGCTCATGACAAAAGCGAAGATCTGGTGCTCTCGCAGGGTGTTTTGATGTAGCGCAGTCTGTGAGGAGTGCACACGAGTTAGGTGTGAAGGTTCAAGACAAAAGCGTGGGTCTGGTGCTTTCAGAGCATGTTGTGACGTAGTAGCGCCCAGCGGGGAACACCCAAGCGTCCTATGTGAATGCTCAAGACGAAAGCGAAGGTCTGCGCTTTTGCATCGTGTTTTAACATAATGCAGCCTGCGGGGAGGGCACATGCACCAAGTGCGAAGGCTCAAGACAAAAGCGAACGTGGGTGCTCTCCCAGGGTGTTTTGACTTAGCCCAGTCTTTGGGAAGTGAATAGGCTCAAAGTGTGAAGACTCAAGATGAAAGCGAGAAGTGGTGCTTCCAGAGCGTGTTGTGATGTAGTTCTGCAAGCGGCGAGTGCCAACGCGTCCATTATGGAGGCTCAATTCGAAAGCGAAGGTCTTTCCTTTCACAGCGTCGTTTGACGAAGCCCAGCCGGCGGGAAGTGCACATGCGCCGCGTGTGAAGGCTCAACAGAAAAGCGAAGGTCTGGTGCTCTCACAACGTGTTTGGAGTAGCGCAGTCGGTGGGGAGTGCACACGCGCCAAGTATGAATATGCAAGACGAAAGCAACGGTCTTGTGCTTTCTCAGTCTGTTGTGACTTAGCGCGGTCGGGAGTGGGAACACGCGCTCCCTGTGAATGCTCATGACAAAAGCGAAGGTCTGGTGCTCTCGCAGGGTGTTTTGACGTAGGGTAGCCTGGGGGAAAGCACACGCGTCAAGGGTGAAGGTTCGAGATGAAAGCGAAGCTGTGTGTTTTAACAGCCTGTTTTGACATAGCCCAGCTTGCAGGGAGTGCACACACGCCCTGTGTGAAGGATCAAGATGATAGCGAAGGTCTTTGCTACAGTAGCCGGCCAGTGGACGGTGCACATGCGCTACGTGTGGAGGCCCACAGACGCTACGTGCACATGTGCGCTACGCGACGCTACGTTAGTGCTACGCTACGTGCGCACGTCCCGTGCGCTTGAAGGCTCAAGGAAAGCAACTCGTTTTGACAGCAATCTGCGTGCAAGCGCCCAAGACGAAAGCGAGGGTCTGGTAAGAGCGTGTTGTGACGTAGTGCGCAGCCAGTGCACAGTGTGAAGGCTCAAGGCAAAAGCGAAGGTCTGGTGCTCTCGCAGCGTGTTTTGACTAGCGCAGTCTGGGGAAGTGCACACGCGCCAAGTGTAAAGGTTCTAGATGAAAGCGAGGGTCTGGTACTTCCAGAGCGTGTTGTGACGTAGTGTCGGCAGCGTGGAATGCCCACGCGTCCCGTGCGAAGGCTCAAGACGAAAGCGAAGGTCTGTGATTTCACAGCATGTTTTAACATAGCCCAGCCTGTAGGGAGTGCACGCGAGCCCCGTGTTAAGGCTCAAGAAGAAAGCGAAGGTGTAAGGGTTCTAGGCGCCAGCGACGCACGATGTGTCGAACGCGGAGGGAGTGGCGGTTCCGGGAATTGGAAATGACTGACTTTGTGGCAGCCAGCTTGTTAAGAGCACACTACCTGTGGGTCATGCCGCTTGCGTGAGGACACATTGTCTCGGGCCGCAGCCGCGTTGTCGTGTTGTTTTGGTTGCAGTGCATGGTGCAGCTGTGGGAAAACATTGGTAGTACGGCGACTTGAAGGGCACTCAGGGAGCTTGGCTGCAGCTGGCTCTGGGCCGACTGCGTTTTCGTTTAGGCGGTTGTAAAGCTATTCGGTCCGTCGCGCCGTCAGAGACGGGGAAGTTTGGAGCTGTAAACTGGGGTTGGACGGTGGTAGTTTTACGGGAAAGTGCTCCCTTTCCTGGCCCGTGCGTGCACGGAGTGAAGGCGTGCTAGGGTGTTCGTGTAGCGGCCCGGATGGGCGCGGTAGATGCGACGCCTGCGCTGGCTGACGTGTCCTGTTGTCCCTACGCGCTGGTTCGGGCCCACGGTCCAATTAACGGGGCATCGCCTGTCAACGACGGCCACTCTCGGAGGCACGCTGCCTTACCTTAATATGGATGGTTATGGGTCCCAGCTGCCGTGGAGTGGCTGTCCGATCTCGGACGAGAATCGTGGGAACAGGCGACACAGGCCGCGTTCGTAGAAGCTTGTCCCTGGCGCTTGCACGTGTTTCCGCGGGTTTCTGAATGTTTGTTGTAGTTGCTTCATTTGCGTTTGATAGTTTCCTTCTTTCTGCGGTGAGAGAGGGTGACCGAGGTTTGAAGGTTACGGGGGGCATTGCCCACCGCAGTTTAAACCCACATGTGGTAATCCGACCAATCCGATCTCCAGGGGATGCTGATTGGCCTGTGCATCGGGAGTGGCGACTAAGTGACCGCATTAAAACCACGTGACACGAGGTCTTGGGGTCGAATCCTCCGGGTTTTAATGTGCTATGCACGGCCGGCGTATTGCCGGGCTAGCCAGGTTCCAGGCTAGGGAGGATCTCACCACTTGGGTAGTCTTAGGTCAGGGTCCGTCGCGGACGGGGGTGCCGCGTCCACAAAGTCTTAGCTGACCAAGAACCCCACTTTATTTCCTACTCTGTCTACTTCAGTTTGTGAATATCCTGTATATGTCTTTCGCTTAAATATACAATTTAAAAACCCTCAACAACTCTCATCGTCGTTTCATCAGTGCCGCAACCATCAGGCACCAACGCAGACCATCGGAAGACTTCTACACGCCACAATATCGGCGCATCGAAGCAAGAAACAACGAAACAAACCTTTACTGAAGGTTTTTCGTTCAGCAGCGTGTTTTGACGTAGCGCAGCCTAGGGGAGTGCACACGTGCCAAGTGTGATGGTTCAGGACGAATTTGAAGGGCAGGTAATTTCGCACAGTGTTTTGATCTAGTGCTGCCTTTGGGGACGCAAGCTCAGATGAAGATTAAAAATCAAAGGGTGCGGCAGAACAGCTACATGTGGCAATGTGAATCGGCTAAGCGCGTAGAATGATATACATACATATATCAAACCGGTAGAAGACACACTTCGAGCACAAATGAATTGAGCAAGAGAATAAAATGGATGCATGCGGAGAGCGAGTATACAAACACGTTAGAAATACTTCTACTGTTCTTGCTTTTGTAGACAGCAGAGTGAAGTCATCCGATACAGTTGGAGGGTTTTTGAAAAAATGAAAGCTCTTATCTTCAATTTTGTCATTGTGCATCTTAATGTCAGCATATTTAGGCCAGCTTGCGAGTTTTCGAAGAAATGTTTAATCGTAAGGTAATGTGTAAAAAGTGCTGTATGTTCGTTAGGTCATACATTTGTATAACCTGCCAAATACCTTCTTCACACCCTCGTAACGCCTACAAAGAAGAGTGATTATCATTTCTCCACCCTTTTCTACGCGCATAACAAAAACAATAGTTGTTATCACCTTCCAGCAATGTCGGAAGCTCTTGGAGAGGAGTAGCACGAAAAGGCCGAGTGTGCATTCGCGATGCTCGTTTTTCTATACCATTAAAAAGTTCTTTTTGACTGGTATTGCAAACGAGCAAACCCTAAGAGTGTGCCATAATCGTGTTAGTCTACTTTATTTGTGACACTTTGAGTCATCAGCACCAGGAAAAATAATATTGAGGCACTTAACGATAATTTTGTCACATATATAGAGAACTGCCATCTTTCAACATTAGGAGATACGGGGGTGTAATCAACAATTTCTACAGGGAGGTGGGAATGTTTTGTAACTGCCCATGTTTAAGAAAATAAAAATGGAAGTGCGCATTATCTGTTCATAACTGAACAATCCATTACCAATCTTTCGACAGCTAACAAAAATTCAGAGCATTACTATTGGTCACTGCATTCACAACTAAAAATGGTTTTGGAACACAAGAAAGGCGTAACGACCTCCAACCACCCCAATAATTCCTTTTGAGTACCTTTGGAACATTAGGGTGTACACATGTAATGTGTGAAAGGATGTTGATCCCACAATTAAAAGGTGTATCCGCCTTGCAACACACTTTCCAGTATTCGGGAAGGATTAGAGGATGCAAAAAATTTAGTGTTCGCAATTGAGGGAAAAATTTTTCATACCTTTGAAACAACTGATTCGTTTGATAAGAGGAAACCATGTATAGAGTAAATCCCGTTCTAAAATTCTGTTATTAATATTCCCTTTAACTCACGACACAATTGTTAAGTTACATCAGTAATAACAACAATAGCATTTAGCAACTATCAATGATCGTTGTCCTGTGTAATAATTGTGTCACTGTTAATGTCATAACAGTATTTTATCAAATGTAAAGTGGGCCATACTGCTTCGAAAGGAGAAGCCACGATGGCGGACCAGAACGTCTTCCACTATTGGTTAAGTGTGAGTATTTACACTAGGAATACAGCTTTGCATTCATCGCTGTAATCAATTTAGAAACACCCATTTCACATCTCGCTAACCCATACAGAAAGCCGAAAGTGTTGCACTCCGTCAACACCCTCTATGCCAAACAAAAAAGCAGTAAAGCTACACAAATGGGACATCTAACCCAAGGAAAAGGGGTGTAAAGGCCTCCAAACACCTTACTGCACCGATATTACACCTTTTTAGAGTCACAAGGGTGTAACAAACTTTAGTGTGTAGTGTCACGTTCAAGACAATAATAATGAACACAAAAAGAGCTTAGTTGGCGAGACCTCGGGTTTCTATTGTACGAGACGGCAAAAATACACACACACTCTCTAGAGATAACAAAAGAAGTATCGGAACGGCAAACGATACAGGGCAGAAAAACAACGGAGTTCAAATATACCGAGAACGTCAGAGTCATTTGAAAAAAGAAAAAGGGCCCAGTCCTTAGCTTTCACGCGTCGTGTTTCGGGTGGCCACACGTCTGGACCTTCTCGTCGTTCTGGTCGCAGCTACTTGGGGAACGCCGGTGGTGAAGCAGCCGAGGCTCCACGACCATCTTGCAGACTTGGGGCGTTGGGTTTTCGTCGTGGAAGAGCTCAGGGACGCTGTTTCGGCTATCGGCTTCACGAACGCCGTTCAGCCCAGTCACACTTCGCGACCGTGCCCAAGTGCTCCTTCTTTGTTGGGATCGCCTCCCCTTACGTCTCCTCTCGTTGGCGGCTTCCTATTGGCCGGCGCCAGGTATTAGCACGTGCTCTTCACTGGAGCGCAAGGCGTCGTAGCTGTGTGAACGCCGTTGACGCATCTCACTCGTATCCAGTTCTTGATTTTTACTGAGGCAGTACACCTGTACCAGCCAAGGATGTTTTCTTGTCCGCGTCACTCTAAGCTGGGTAATCCTTAATAGAGGTGCACATTTTCGAATTTTTGTAACCTATAATTTTAAGGTACAAAAGTAACCTATATTTTGGTAACCTTTGTATACGTATACACGTAAAAGATACTTAGTTATAGGTTACTTTGCAGCTTTCAGCATGTATACCTTTATATAGGTGACATTAACCACTGTCCAAGGACACCTGGAAAGTGCTATGTTGCGTGCCATGCGCGCTTCTGCCGGTTGCCGCTGTGGCGAGCCCCCAATGACGCCTTTCAAGAACGGTAGACAAACAGTGGGTTAGTGAAAGATATGTGCGACCGCGCTCTTCATTGCGTAGTATGAACTTCGAAGGCCTCGGGTGTCTTTCTTCATCCCCTGAATAAACTGTCGCCCACACGGCTGTGGCTAAAATAAAAGTTACTTTTATAATTCCTATAATGGCGGTGCCAGAAAGCCTAAAAATGTTCTCTTAATATGTATGCATTGCATGACCTGTTCGATGTTCATTACCCATATTGGCAACGCTGAAGTCTTATGGACAGTCATAACTAAATTCTGATGTTTGCATCAACTTTGTGCTGTTTACGAAACAAGCATCAAACATGCATGATAGTTCTTTTAGCAAATTGTGGGCATGAATTTGAGCTTGAGTTAAACAACATTAAGCTTTAGTGAAACCAAGCGTTAGTGGAAACTTTCACTTGGTAGCATACTTCAAAAGGATGCCAAAGTTGAGATAACATATCCTTAAGCCAAACATTCTGGTGTGAAAACTTACGTCATGAATATCAAAAAATATTTCCAGTACATGCGCACAAGTTTGCACATAACAGGAGCACATTTCCAGAAATTTGGCATCAGTAGTTTTGAACATTCACATTTTTAATATAAAACACCTTTGGTTATTCAATAAAAATCAAAGCTGCGAACCACTCCAATGGTATTATCGTCCCTTAATGAGTATTTGACCTTTCCTATATTGCTTTAGTTATTAAGGTAAAATTCGGTTTATTCATATATCCCTATTAAACCTATTTATTAAATGTTGCGTGAACACCTTCACAAACATGGCCAAATTACACAGATTCTTTACCTCAATATTTGCTCGTGTGTATGCAAAGTATTCCTAATTGTTTGAATATTGCCATTGAACACTTTTAGACGAATTCGAATTTGAGCTAAATTTATGACATGGTTCTCAGTGCCCTTTCCCAGTACAGCGTTATTGTCATGGTTCCGCACAGGAAAAACACAGAATGTGGGAAATTATAAGAAACATTTCTTACAAAATCACTGTTTATATACAAAGCAGTGTTTATGGCTATATTCGCTACTTCTCCGTTTCACTCAGAGTCTGTAATATTACACTCGGAATTCATTCGTCTTTACGAATCCATCTTTAGACTTCCCTCTTAGGTTGACTCTTTGCAGTTCCACCAGAAGTTGTGATTCCCACGCCAAGTTATCGTTTTTTATGCACCACTAACAAGCTTTTAGGCCGATTACAATCTGCCTTTTGGACAAACTTTCAATGGGATCTAAAATTTCCAGCATAAAAAAGGCACTTACAAAAATTCAAGATATAAGCTTCGCAATTTCCATAGTACACATGCAGGCACAAAATCAGGGCACGCTGAAGATTTCCCGAGGTCATCTGAATAACTTGTTCCCTGCTGCCGTAGATGGAGGTATGTATGTGAGGGGCCGTCACTTGGATTTCCCCACCTTGAAGAGCCATCTACAGAAACTTTCAGAAAAAGAACAAAATCTAGTGCAACCACAAGCCGCTCACACCAAACCACAGGCATGTGAAGTACAAAAAATATATTGCACGGTAATGAAGGCACAGAGCAGAGAAAGAAATGAAAGGCCAAACCAGAGATAGAGTGATTTATGGCATTTCAAATAATTTCACATCATTTCAGTAATTCGTTATACAGAGTAATTTGGCCGCATTTTTCAGAAGCAAGCGATGCCACTGTAGTCATTCCGGACAACCCTACAGAGTTTTCATCGTGCCGTATTTCAGTTTATCTCGCGCAATGTTTCGGCAGCTCACCCAGACCAGGCAGCAACTTTGGGCTACGAGATTAACTAGGGTGTTGTACATACATTTGCAAAAGAGAAGAAAAAAAAACATTTCCGCGCCTTCATGTGGAATCACTAGTAGACGCAATGGAGCGAACGTCGCCCTAAACCCCGGAAACGTGCTTTCACGACGCTGACGCCGTATGCGTCACATTTTTGGTGTACTTAAACATCCCCTTCCAACTTCGTACTGGTACTTTTATTTTGAACAGGGATCCCATGTGGAAGACGAAAAGTTTTTCGATTCAGTAGAGTGCTCTGATCGGTGGTTTCTTCCTCGGCTATCAGTAAAAAGGAATCGCCAACTTACATTTTTCTTCGTCCAGATGTGTTGTGGGAGTGGATCCATCTAGAACTTGCACCGACCTTCAAGTGGCATTTCCTAGGAGGTCTGTACCTGTAATGGCCTGAAGGGCTCTTTGGGTTAAAATGCAATAGGTTTGCAAGCCGGGAAGGTGGTATACTATAATAATGAAAGAACTCCAGAAACTTGTCAATACGAAAAAAAGAACACAACGCAAGCAATCACTTATAACTGGGGCTTTATTAAAGAGCTCTTTTTTGTTATGAGAGCTCTTTTTCGGTCTTTTCGAAAAAGAACATATTTTTCTTGTTGGCTCTGCAAAACTACCCATCTTATAGAATAGCTAGAGTTGCTGAAAAACTATACAACAGCTCCATGCCGAGGACATCAATATGTAAAATTCATAATCTACATGCAGTAACGAACTGATAGAAAGAGTCACTAAACATGAGGCAAAATAAGATATGAAATATAACATCATAACACTTGAAGAAAGACCTCGCATTTTTAAAACTGAAGTCATACTTTTGTTTGTGCAGGCCTGGTTGCCATCTTTACAAAGAACATTTGGATGAATATGGTATAGTTATTGCATTTTTTACCGTTGTTTCCACTGAAATCTGACTTTATTTCAACTGGTGTCATAAGCAGGGGAGCAGTGGTAGTTAGCTAAAGTATTTTGCTTGGAATGAAAATGGCGCCACATTAGGTATTTGTTGAAAAATAAACGCAGTGGACGTAAATAATTTGTTTGTGAATAAATTTACCCTGTACTGGTCTATTATCACCTCTTCTTTTGTTTTTCTTCCATATGGGTATCTTTTTACCTTATCCGCAAACTTGCAAAAGCGATAGCAAAAATATTTTTTTCTGCCTTGCGGAAAATTCAGTCTCCGAGAAGTTAAGCTCTGGTTTGAGCAAATTCTGTGCTTTGTTGTGCGGATGCGGTCCCAAAATTTACTAGTTATTTTTTTACGTTCGGCGATAACTACCGTTGAAAATTGCAGATTACTGGTGAGATCAGCTGCGCGATTGATCAACGAGCGAGTCGAAATGCTGGTTAATCTCACGTTCTATTTCTGACTGCCTTGGTATCAAGGCACTGAGCGCGGTATCACTGACGCTGCGCTGTATCCAGTCCGTGACACTTTTTATTTATTGATCTTTAATAAAATAAGAGCATGTTCTCGGCTATGTTGCCCACGCGCAATTACATCTTCCTGTCGAGTACACAATTACAGGGCCTCAAATACAGCCTACTGAAAAAATGGAAGCTACCAGTACGAAGTAAATAAAATGGTCTATAACGCCCGTTAATTTTTGCTTCGTTTCAGATGACCCTCGGCTACTACGAGATTCCAAAAGAAACCGTGAAGAATGCCGTGGAAGCTATAAAGAAGATGGGCCCTACAATGTCGTTTGCAATAACTGCCAAAAGTGGCTTAAGAAGCTGCTTTGATCGTCTGAGAGTGGCTAACCCTTCCGTCCTGACGTGCAAATTTCTTTTAGTTCAACCCGAGCTAAAAAAGGGAGCTGCTGCTGAGAAGATTCAAGTCCGGACGAAGCGTGAAATGGAGGGGTGATCATGGTTAGTTACATAATAAAGAAAGTGAAGCTTTTGGACGCGTGTTACTCGTGGCGACGGTGGTACCACAGCGGAGTCGAGGGTGCTGTCAGGCGAAGCCGACAAAAAACTGCGATAAAAACATGGGGCAGAAATAATTCCATGAGGTCCGCAGTGTGTGCGACAACACCGTAGCCGCAAAATCACCTTCAAAGCAAAAGTAAAGAAATCTTTGCTTGAATATTGCGTGCCACACTGCCTTACGCAGATACGAATGATTTGTTTATTTTTCTTTTTGTCCTGCAATTGTTACCGCTCTCACTATGCAGATATGTGGTCAACTTTGACATCTACCATCACTCTGCTCGCAGGAAGTTTCTGCCTCTGCTATATAAAGAAGCGTAACGGAATCATCCTTGCGTGCTTGATTAACTGCGCACCTATGGAGTGTATGGCCGTCAGGTTGTGCTAATGGCTCCTGGTTTGCGCGGAGCAGCGGCGTCGGCTCTTCTGGTGACCAGGGAGGTTTCGACCAGACGGTCTCAGCCGATAAGCGCCTCCTCCCATTGTTCATTCCACAAGAACCCTTTTTTTTTCAATGGCTGGTAGAGGCCTAAAAGCAGCCTTGCTAACCGGAGATCAGCTTGCCAAATACATAGCAGAGTGTTTCCAGCTCATAATCATCATCGGCCTATATACGCCCTCTGCATGTCAAAAGCCTCTCCCATAGACCTCCAATTATCCTGGTCCTCTGGTAACTTGCGACCAATTTATCCCCCAAAATTTCTTGACCTCATCCACCCATCTAACTTTCTGCAGCCTCCTACCACGTCGGCCTTCTCTAGGGATCCACTCTGTTACCCTTAATGATAAACGGTTGTCTTGCTTAGGCATTACATGCGCTTCTCCGCCCATTTTTTCTTATTAATCTCTACTAATATTTTCTTAACGCGCGTTTATTCCCTGACCCACTCCCCTCTATTCTTTTCTCTTAATTTTACACCTATCATCTCCCGTTCCTTTGCTCGCTGAGTCGTCGTCAATTAAAGTTGAACCGTCTTAGTTAGCCTCTAAGTTTCTGCCCTGTACGTGAGTACCTGTAAGATGCAGCAGACATACATTTTATTCCTTAGGGGGTATGGTAGACTGCCATTCATTATCTGAGAATGCCTGCCGAATGCACTCTGTATGGGTAAAATCGCTGACCGGCTACAGGTATGGGTGACAGCCGCAGCATTTCTGCAGTTGTGGACAGGGCGCCCAAGGAGACGTCAATGCAAAGAATGTTTTTTTTTGTCATTATAGGTGCTGGAACGGCGAAGTCTCCGACCAAAATGGGTCCCTCTCCTCCACTCCACGTGCCTTGCTTCAAAAGAGGCGGATGAATTAACGTAGTGCTAATGTTGGTAGTGCTAGTCGTTCTGCTTACGTGTAGAGTATGTAACCCACTTGTGTTCAAGCCTGAAAATGAAATTCATTTCTGAGGTCGCGCCCGTCCCTGTTGCGAATGTGCCCCGTTTGAAGCCTCAAGATGAAAGCGAAGGTCTGTGCTTTCACAGCGTGTTTTGAGAGTAGCCTGGCCAGCGGGCAGTGCACAAGCGCCGGTGTGAAGGCTCATTACGAACGCGATGGTGTGCTGACTTAGAGCAGTCTGCGAGGAGTGCACACCAGCCCCGTGTGAAGGCATAAGACAAAACCGAATGTCGGGTGCTCTCGCGGGGTCTATTGACGTAGCACAGTATGTGGGGAGTGTACACGTGCCAGAGTGAAGCTCAACACAAAACCGAAGGTTTGGTGCTCTCGCCGTGTGTGGAGTAGCGCAGTCTGTGGGGAGTACACACGCGCCAAGAATGTGAAGGTTCAAGACAAAAGCGAGGGTCTGGTGCTTTCTGGGTGTGTTGTGACGTAGCACAGTCTGGGGGAGTGCACAAGGGCCCCGTGTGAAGGCTCAAGGCAAAAGAAAAGGTCTGGTGCTCTTTCAGGATGTTTTGGCATACCGCAGCCTGTGGGGAGTGCACACCCGCCAAGTGCTAAGGCTCAAGACGAAAGCGAAGATCTGTGCTTTGACAGCATGTTTTGACGTAGCCCAGCCTTTGAGAGTGCACACGCCCCCTGTGGGAAGGTTCAAGATGAAAGCGAACGTCTGTGCTTTCACTATAGTGAACTAGAATACTTGGGTAGTGGAAAAAGCGCCGCCTCTCCCCATAGCACCCTTTGAAGCCGAACATGTTAACCGCCGCGCGTGGCGCTGGTGTGCCCCGCCCGAGGAGATCCCGAGGCGGCGCGCCTTGCCGCGATGCTGCTGTTGAGTGGGTTCACGCTCGGTTTTGATGTTTTTTAAGCCGCTGCACATGATATTTTTGTGTGTGTAATTACAAGAAGCAGCCTAGCTTGCACTACGCTGATCTCTAAATGTTCTTGGTCTTTTTTTGTTTGTAATTTAGAAGGACATATGCTTGCTTGTGGTCTCTTATTTCCGAAGGGCCGTGGCCCATGCGGTTTGAAAGGATAGTGCAAATAGCGTGTTGTGGGATTATACCCCTAATAAATTCATGTGATTGCTACAAAGATTTTATATTTGCGATTTGTTTTACCCTGCTTTTATTTATGAATTCCTAACTGTTTCATAATATCTTGCGTATTCAAGACGTGGGCAGTACTTTTAATGAACTTGTGCATTCGTAATATGGTAATTGTTTTATGTTAATGAATGGCCAGCGTACCACTGAACTGTAGAGTTTTAAAATGATCCCGTTATAAAGTGCGTCATATGGTGCTTTTCTGAGATTACAGTTTTGAATGTTGATCGTTTTCTCTGCCTTGAGTGAAGTTATGAAAAGCATATCGTGTGTATTGTGTGGATGGCACTGAAATGGCCAGGGCTAAAGTCCATTAATCTGCTTTAGCTAAACGCCGATCAAGGGACTTTAGCCCGGGCAAGGTGGGATGCATTTTCTTGGGACCGAGGGGGGCTCGGCCTTCAACATTTTTTTTTTTTCGTGCCGTCCTGTCCCGGGCGCATGCATGCAGTGTCTGAAGTCCGACAGTCATGCGCCGCAAATTCGTGATTGTTGATACTAAAAAGTTATCTCATTGAATTAGGGTAAATGAAAAAAAATCGAAGCGCGAATTCACTGGAGCTCTGTTAAAACTATATTTCGTCGATATTCTCCAAAATTCATTTTTCTGTGTACTGATATATATTTACATAGCTCGGTCCAAGTTTAAAACTTGTAACTATGGTAACGTTTTCAGGTTGAAAAGGCCAAACGTTTTGGGACTCATGTTTATAGTTTTGTTTATAGTCATGTTTATAGTTTATAGGCTGATATTTCAAAACAGTCCGACGGGCGCAGGTTTATTTTATTAAATTTTGCCGGGTACGGGTGGGGCTTCGGCTTATATTTACAAATTTGTCGGGTTCGGGACGGGCCTAGGAATTGTGGCTTGCGCAGTGCTCTAGCGTGATCAAATTAAAAAAAAACGGAAATGTCTGTAAGTCGGATTGCATAACGCACCATGCTGTTTCCGCGGCTGACAAAATGTGAAAGAGACATTAGCAAACAATGAAGAAACAGTATCCACACGCAAGCCTCGATCACTAAAGCACGACACACGCGGTCTGCTTGGTTGGCCAAATGGGTTGAAAAAACGAACAAATAGTACATGCGCACGGCATAGCTGTACTTTTCCCATAAGAACCTTGCTACCTTACTAATAGCATTCGCAAAGCTATTGCAACGCGCATTCGCCGCACCAGGGAACTGATGCCTTTCGAATACAGTCGGAAATGAACGCTGCGGGTTGCGTTATTTATTTGCTTCCGTTCTCCGTTGTTTTGTGTGTTTTCTACACGCGCTTGCGTTTGCCCGCATTACCGGGACTCGTTCGGCGTTGCTCGCGCTCCGGCGAGTTGACGCTTTCGTGTGGTACTGATTCGTACCTGTTCTTGCTTCAAGCGCACCGAGCTTCTATTTCGCACTTGCATTTCGACTAACACGTGGTTTCGGTTTTGCTTTTCCCTTCGTGTTCCTATAGTCTGCTATAGTTAAGCGCTCCACACGTTCGTGGGATATGCGTGGGTGAGAGCACACATGTGGTAATTATTTACAGTATGGAAAGCGAACAATAAACAGATGACACAATGACATTATCTCCCCACTGTTGAGTCGGTGCACATGATCCTTATAGGAAAACAACACCAGCTAGCCGCTGCACATGATCTTGGTTTGGGAAATTGTAAAAGGAGCCTAGCAGGAACCACACTTGTTTAAATGTTCTTGGTTCTTTGTTTTAATTGTTTGTAACGTGTATGTAAATAATTAAATGTAAATAAGGTCTAATTATTTTATGTTTATCGGTGTACAGTGTGCGAAACATTATGCAGTTTTAAAATGATCGCGCAGTAAAATGATGCTGTATGGCTTGGTGCTTTTCTGAGAATTGCGGTCGTGAATCCTGTATTTGCATACTTTCCGTTGACTGGACTGAAGTTTTAAGACATCTGTCATGTGTGCTTCGTGGGTACAATTTGGAAAAAAACAACGTAAATGTTTGCGCACGCACCACGCTGTTTCCTCGGCATGCAGAACTTGATTGAAAAATCAGCAAAAAATGAAGAAAAAAAGCAGAAACATTGACCTTAAGCAGAAAGCTTTAACCACCCCGCTCATTCCTCAGTTGACACAACACAATAGAAAAACCATCAAACAATGAAGAAAAAAGTATCCGCACGCTAGCCTAGATTGAGCACGGCGTGCGCGGTCTGCTGGGTTGGCCAAATGTGATAAAAAAAGGAGCAAACAGTAAATACACAACGTACGTATTTTTCCCATAAGAACCTTGGTACATTAATAGCATTCTCTACTATTTTGACACGAAAAAAGAACTGTAGCTTCCTCGGAGACTGCCCGACGCACGCCTGCCCGCCGCTTCCCGAGGCGAAAAAGTGCTCGGGCGGGGCACGCGAGCGCCACCTCGTGTGGTTGACACTAAGTGCCTCACTCGGAGGCGGCCGATTTTTCCACTACCCAAGTATTCTAGTTCATTGTACTTTCACAGCATTTTTTGACATAGCCGAGTCTGCAGGGAGTGCACACACACCCCGCGTGAAGGATCGAGGTGAAAGCTATGGTCTGTGGTACAGTAGCCCGGCCACTGGGCACTGCACACGCGCCACATGTGAATGCTCAAGACAAAAGCGAAGGTCCCTTGTTTCGCAGGGTGTTTTGACGTAGGTCAGTCTGTGGGGACTCCACACGCGTCAAACGTGGTGGTTCAAGATGAAAACGAAGGTCTGTACTTTCGCAGCGTGTTTTGACGTAGCCAGCCTGCCAGGAGTGCACACGCACCCTGTGCCAAGGCTTAAGACGAAAGAGAATGTTTGGTGCTTTCGCAGCGTGTTTTGGCATAGCGCAGCCTGGGCAGTGCATACGCGCCAAGTGTGATGCATCAAGACAAAAGTGAAGGGCAGGTACTTCCACAGCGTGTTTTGATGTAGTGCAGCCTGATAGACGCACGCCAAGTGTGGAGTTTCCAAAAAAAGGGTGTTGCACTGCAGCTACGCGTGGCGATGGTAATCGGCTGAGCGCACAGCACGATATACATATATATCAAACCGGCGGAAGTAACACTTCGAGCACAAATAAATTGAGCAAGAGAACCAAATGGATCAATGAGGAGAGCGAGTATACACACACCTTACAAATACTTTCGGTTCTTGCTTTTGTAGACAGCCCAGTGAAGTCATCGGATAGAGTTGGAGGGTTTAAAAAAAACATTTTATCTTCAATGTTGGCCGTGTGCATCCTAATGTCAGAATATTTAGGCAAGCTTGGGAATTTCCACAAAAAATAAAATGTCATGGTGGAGTGCGAAATGTTCCGTATGTTTGTTCGTTCATAGAAATGTATTACCTACCAAAAGCCTACTCCACACCCTCTCGACGCCTTCAAAACGCGTGATTTTTATTTCACCGTGCTTTTCTATACTTCAAGCGGTGTTGGCATAATAAACAATAGTGATCACCTTCCAGCAATGTACAAAGCTTTTGGGGAGGAGTAGCATGAAAAGGCCGATTGTGTATTCGCGATGCTCATTTTTTGATACCATTAAAAAAGTTCTTTTTTGATTGGTATTGAAAACGAGCAAACCGTAATAGAGTGTGCAATAATCGTGTTATTCTACTTTATTTACGATACGTTTAGCCTCAGCAGTGCTAGAAAAACGAATATTGAGGCGCATAACAATAATTTTGTCAGATATATAGGGAACCGCAATCTTTCAACATTGGATAATACAGGAGTGGATATTAACATTTTCTACAGAGAGGGGGATGTTTTGTAGCTAACGATGTCAAAGAAAATTAAAAAATTACACCATCTTGCCGTAGGGGAACCCTGAGTAGTATGCGAAGCAGCCATGGGGTCGATTCAAGTGCTCATTAGTTTTCAATTTGTTTCCGTGAGGTTGAGGTACGTGGCTACCGTTATATTTACCGTTTTGTTTACATGGTAACTACCACACTTTTCACTTGCCGGAACTATGAAATGGGAAATGGCGTTGACCCCATGGCTGGTTCGCATAATACTCAGGGTTCCCCTACGGCAAGATGGTGTAATTTATTTAAGGGGGAGAGATGTTAGAGTGGAGAGGCATTAAAGAGAGAGAGAGAGGGAGAGATGTTGTACATGGTATGAGTTTGTCGTTATTTAGGGATTATCATCATCATGTTCAACGTACGTGACGTACGCTTTGTGACAGCCTTATGGTCTGTGAAATGTAAAGTCAAGGGCTGTTGTAGTGGATGAAACCTAAAGTTGCTGAAGACGAGGTCGATGCACGTTCCCCGGATGGTTGTGGGCTGCTTGTAATCACGGCCCACCGAGACTCGCCGACGCATGCCGCTGCCGATGACGACGAAACGTCGAAGGCGCGTGAAGCGTTTTCGTCTCGTGCCGGCCCAGAAGACACCGCCAACACTGTCGGTCCAGGAGCCATAGAAGGCACCGGGCGTTCGTTTAGCAAATCCAGCATGCGCAGTGTGGGTGCGGACGGCGCAACATTAACGACAACAACAAGGGAGGGACATTGACCCGACCATGAGATGCTTCGCATCTAAAATGTGCCTAATCTGTTCCCAACTGAACAAACGAATTAACACCCTTTGGACAGCTAACAAAAATTCAGAGCATTATTATTGGTAACTGCACCCACAGCTAAAAAGGTTGTCGGAACACAAGAAAGGTGTAACGTACCTCCAACCACCGGCCCCATAATAACTGTTGACTACCTGTTAGAGCATTAAAGTGTACACATACAATCTGTGAAATGGTGTTGGTACCACAAACAAAAAGTGCAATCTCCTTGCAACACACTTTCCATCATTCGGGGAAGATTAGAGGTTGCAAAAATTTAGTGTTCGCGATTGAGAGAAATGTTTTTCCTATACCTTTGAAACAAAAGTGACTCGTATTGATAAGAGCCCAAGATATATACAATAAATATTCGAAAACCCTGTTATCATTCCTTTTGCACACCACACAATTGTGAAGTTCCATCAGTAATAACAAGCATTCAGCAACTATCACTGATCATTGTGCTGTATAATTATTGCGTTACGGTTAAAGTCATAACAGTAATTTATCAAATATAAAGGAGGCCATACTGCTTCTACATTAAAATCGACGATGGCGGACTTGAACGTCTTCCACTATTGGTTACGTCGAAGTATTTATACTGGTTATACGGGCTTAATAATAATCATCGCTGTAATCGATTTAGAAACACCCATTTCACATCCCGCCAACGCCATACAGAAAGCCGAAAGTGTCGCAATCGGTCACCACCCTTTTTGCAAACAAAAAAGCTGCAAAGCTACACATATTGGACTTGCAACTAAGGAAAAGGGGCGTAATGGCCTCCAAGCACCTTTACTGCACCTATATTACATCTTTTTTGAAATGACAACGATGTACCCACTCGTGTGTACTCTCACGTTCAAGACAATGATAATGAACACAAAGAACTTAGGGGGCGAGAGAGAGAGAGAAAAATGACCTTTATTGCGTTGTCCGGCGGGGGGTGCGGGTCAGGCCACGCAAGGCTTCGCCGTCACCCCTGTCTATCTACCTATTCTAGGTATCGGGCTGACCTCGAGGCAATGGGCCTGGCCTGCGGCTCGGGCTACTAGGGGTGTCCCCGCCCCGCCCCCTGTCACCGTTCCCGAGGGAAGCAACCGGGGGGGAGCGCGGGTCCTCCTTTCGCCGTTGCCGCGCCAGAGCAGCCTCGAGCCGCTGGACGGCCCTGAGCTGGAGTCCGTGCTCCGTAGAGCCGATCATGTCGCGAACGTCCGGTGGGAGGCCGCGGCCTCCGTCACGCGCACAGTGTTCTTCGCAGCCCCACATGAGATGGGCAAGGTCCGCGGGCACTCGCGCACACACACTGCACTCACTTCGTTCGTAGAGGTCCGGGCACACGTGGCGCGCGAGCGCCGGCGTGAGAACCGTTTCTGTCTGCAGTTGCCGCAGGATCACTGCCTCCCCTCTCGTAAGCCCCGGATGGGGGGGCGGGAAGGCTCGTCTCCCGTGCCTGTACCACCGGAGCGTGGCGCCGTAGGCGGTCAGGGGCTCCGCGTCGTCATCGTCGTCTTGCTGTTCTTCTCCGGGCTCGGAGGGGGGTCGGGCGAGAGGGGGGGGGCGCGGCTCGGCACGTGGCGAGGTCTCGAGCCGCGGCGTCCGCCTCTTCGTTGCGGTTGCGGTGGCCGTTGCGCAGCTCCCGGCCCACGTGGGCGGGGAACCAGCGGATGCTCGTGCTGTTCGCGCGGGCTCCCTCTCCGATGATGGAGAGGAGCCGCGCGGTGCTCTTGCACACCGTGCTCCGGGCGAAGTTCGCTATCGCCGACTTGGAGTCGCTGAGGATGGTCGTCGTGCCCGGCCGGACCAGGGCGAGGGCGATCGCCGCCTCTTCGGCCTGGCGGGCGGTCGTGGCCCGCACGCTCCCGGCGCTGAGCAGTTCTCCCGTGGTGGCCTTCACGACCACCGCCACAAAGGTGTCGGCCCGCTCGCGGTGCTTGGCCGCGTCCACGAACACTGCGCCTTCGCGCTTGTTGTACTCCTTGGCGAGCGCGCACGCTCGCGCCGACCTGCGCTCGACGTTCCGCTCCGGGTCGACGTTCCTCGGGAGCGGCGGCACGATGACGCGGCGGGCGATGTCGTCCCGCAGCGGAACGAGCTCGTCCTCCGCCGCGGGTCCGAGGGGCGGGCTCAGGCCCACCCTCTGTAGTATCTTCCGGCCCGATCTGGTGGTGCTCAGGCGTTCGAGTTGTGACACGCGCTGCGCCTCGCTGAGGGGGCGAGACCTCGCGTTTCTATTGTCCGAGACAGCAAAAATAGACACACACACTCTGGAGATAACAAACAAGAATCGGAACGGTAAACGAACAGGGCAGAAAAACAACGGAGTAAAAATATCGCAACAAAGTCAGAGGCATTTGAAAAACTGAAAGGTGCACAGTCCTTAGCTTTCACGCACCGTGTTTCGGTGTTGTCACACGTCTGGACCTTATCGTTTCTGGTCGCAGCACCTTGGGCAACGCGGCTCTTGAAGCAGCCGAGACTCCACGGCCATCTTGCAGACTTGAGGTGTTGGGTTTTCGTCGTGGAGGAGCTCAGGGACGCTGTTTCGGCCCCGGCTTCCCGAACGGCGTTCACCCCAGTCACACTCCACGACCACGCCCGAGTGCTCCTTCTTTGATTGGATCGCCTTCTTGCGGCCGCTTATGCCGGGCTGACGTGCGCCGGGCGTGCATAAGCCGAATTAGACTATCCTCCTTCAACCCATTCTGCCTGTTGGCCACCCTCTTCACTAGGTGAACCGCATTCTCTGTCTTGGCAATAATTTTCGCGATCGTCAGCGTGTTGGCGCACCATTCAACTCAATCAGCATCCCCAAAACCCTGATGTAATCTGCCAAGGTATGATATCACCATTCCTCGTGCGAAGCTGAATGCTAATCTTGTCCACGGGAACCCAACCCCCTGAGCTTGGGTCCCCTTCTAGTGGGACTGTACACCAACAGCGCCGACTTGGCCGAAGAGCACCTTGACCAGGTTGGGACCAAATAAGTCTCGATTGCGTCTGCTGCCTTCTGCATAGCACTCTCCATATAGCCCTCACTACGCCCAGGAAACCATATGGTTACATCATCAGCACACATGGCATGTTTAATCCCCAATTTCAAAGACCTTCTTGGCCAATCCGACCATGGCGAGATTGAACAATGTGAGCGAGAGGACGGCCCCCTGAGGAGTGCCACTGTCCTCAAGATCCAGTGTCCCAGACTCCAGCTCCGCAACTCTGAAGGTAGCCTTCCTAACTGACTGGAAGGACCTCACATAGCCGTGAAATAGCGCGCCCATGCCTAGATCTGAAATAAACTTGAGAATATATGAGTTCCGAAGGTTGTCAAAAGCCTTCTCTAGATCCAGCCCTACAATCTAATCCTGGTAACCCATAATGTAACTTATGCACGGAAGTAACCTACAGTATAAAGGTTACCATGGAACTAATTTCATATTGTCACGGAACACCTATGTGGACAATGCCCCATAGCGCCATAACCCGTCACCGAAGACGACGAAGAGGATGCGGCTGGCCCGAGCGATCATGGCCGCTTGTATATAGATCGCATCGCTCCGCGGCAACATCTTGTAAATACATCACTTCATCGTCGCCCATGGTTCGCCTCATGATTGTCCTTCCGCCACGTAACAATATTTTCTTTATCCCAGTCTATTTCAAGGGTTACAGACATGAAGTTAAAAGTGCAGTAAGGGTTACTTACCGACTTATAGGTTACGTCAAAAAATCTGCCATGTAACTTTTACGTTGTAACCTACAAAACGCCCTGTAACCTATAAGAGATTCTTGTCGTGCCATCTCGCCAGGCGACCTGTAATTTCTCCGTTGCATGACGGTATATAGAGAAATGGCGGCGCCCGCAGGCCCGGTGGCCGCGTTTTCGCCCCACTCGAGCCTTTTTACCGCTGTGATACCCCTACGATGAAGCGAGGATTGCTCTTACAAGACTTTTTTTTCGGCGTGGGTCGACGAGGTCCGGCGAGCCCGTTTGTGACTGGCAGTGCTTACACGGCCCGTTTTTCTACGACCAGCATCAAGTTCGCATGTTGGACCAATGCACCGGCGCCAGTGAAAGCGAACTCGGTGAGTATATTCCCGTAACGGTTTCCGTGTTTTCATTGGATCTATACCTAAACTGGGGGCTTTTTAATTTGAAATTGCAGCATTCGAGAGGGATTTTCATTACCTGACTGGTTCCTTCGCTGCGTGTTTTCTGTTGTCCGCGACGGCAATTGAATGAAACCAAGGGTTTGCATTCGTTGCGTCAGATTAGAGTGGATGATCGGGCAATCCGCACATTAATACATAACGGCGCTTATGACCTGCCTTCTGCGCTGTTTGCGCGCCTTCGTCGTGTGTTGGGCGTTTTCTTTGCGCTGGCTGCATCGGGCGCAACTTCACGAGTTCTTGGCCCAATGTAATTGTCAGGTAGCTCTGTTTGAATACTTGATTTTTTCCCCATTAAACACATATTATCGCGCTATTCTTTGGGTATTATCATTTCGTTTCAGCCATCGGGTTATATTCATTTTTTTTTTTGTTGCATATCCTGAATGGCGTCTAGTTTATTGGTCTTGTAGTAATATATCCGGATAAACACCAGGTGTGTGCTGCAGAAAAGCAGTCCACTAAATGCTGCCCGAAATTTCTAAACTCACTTTTGTCCAGCACAAGCCTCTTTTTAGGAAAGTTTGCCCTACCCCACTAAAAAAAATATTCCATATGTACAATACTTTTCATTTTTGTCATTCTTTTCCTTGAGTGGGTAAATTTGGTGTTAGTCATTTTGAGACACAGCGGGCCATTTTCACCATATTAAGTGGGTTTATAATCTCATTCGCACAAATCAGTCGTTTTTTATTCGCGTGATATTGCAGGGCAAATGGTTGTCTCGCGTGATCTTAGTGTAGTGCAGTAAAGCGACTTTAAAGAATGGTGGTATGTATGAGCCAGCATGCAGGCGGCTTGATTGTTGTTGTTTTTTGATGATACAGAAATTCTGACGAATTACACAGAGACAGGTGCAGGTGTAAAAATGGGTGCTGCACCCTCATCGGTTCCTGGCTGTTCGAAAAGTGTGGTTGTATATGGCTAACTATGCTATGACTTATCAGCACTACTGTTTTTCTTGCAGGCAGTGTTCCTTGTGCTGACAACCAGGACTCCCCTGCGTATGACACAAGTTGAAATGAAGTCTGATTTCAGTGGAAACAACGGTATGAAAATGCAATAACTAAAACACATTCAGTCAAATATTCTTTGTAAAGATGGCACCCAGGCCTGCAGAGACAAAAGTAGGATTCACTTGTAAAAATGCGAGGCCTTTCTTCAAGTGTTATGATGTTATATTTTGTATCTTATTTCGCCTCATGTTTAGTGACTCTATGAGTTCCTTACTACATTAACGTTATGAATTCACATAACAATTTCCTCAACATGGAGCTTTGTAGTTTTTCAGCAACTCTAGCTATTCTATAAGATGCGTGGTTTTGCAGAGCCAACAAGAAGAACTCTTTTTCGAAAAGAGCTCTTTAAGAAAGCTCCAGTTGTTAGTGAGTACTTGTGCTGTGTTCTTTTCTTCGTCTCCTCAAGTTTGAGGTGTTCTTTTATCATGAATGTATACCAACTACCCAACTCTAAAGTCTATTACATTTCCAAATAACCCTTCTAGTCATTACAGGTACAGACCTCGTGGGAATGCCACTTGAAGATAGTGCAAGTTCTAGATGTACCCGCCGCGGTGGCTCAGTGGCTAAGGCGTTGCGCTGCTGAGCACAAGGTCGCGGGTTCGATTCCCGGCCGCGGCGGCCAGTTTTCTGATGCAGGCGAAAGCAAAAACGCCCGTGTGTACGAGATTTCGGCGCACGATAAAGATCCCCAGGTGGTCAAAATTAATCCGGGCCCTCCACTACGGTGCGCCTCATCGCCTGCGTTGCGTCGGCGCGTTAAATCCCACAATCAATCAATCAGCAAGTTCTAGATGTATCCTCTCCCACAACACATCTGCACGAAGAAAAAATGTAAGTTGGCGATTCCTTTTTACTGATAGCCGAGAAAGAAACTACCGATAAAACACTTTACTGAAATAAAAACGTTTCGGCTTCCAGGTGGGATCCTTGTTCAGAATGAAACTGCCAGTAAAAAGGGGGGGAGGGAGATGTTTAAGTACAGCCAAAAATGTAACGCAGACGACGTCAGCATCAAGTAAGGACCTTTCCTGCGTTTAGTGCGACGTTCGCTCTGTTGCGTGTACTAGTGATTCCACATGATGGCGCGGAAATGTTTTTGTTTCTCTTTTGCAAATGTATGTCAGTTTATCTCGTAGCCCAAAGTTTCTGCCTGTTCTGGGTGAGCATGCAGAAACATTTCGCGAGATAAACTGGAAGCACGGCAGGATTAAAATTCGGGAAGGTTGGCCGGTATGACTATAGTGGCTTCGCGTTGTTCTGAACAATGCGGCCAAATTACTCTGTGTAACGATTACTGAAATGATGTGAAATTTTTTGAAAGGCCGTAAATCACTCTGTCTCTGGTGTGGCCTTTCATTTCCTTCTCTGGTCTGCGTGTTCATTTCCTGGCAATATATTTTGTTGCACTTCACATGCGTGTGGTTTAATGTGAGAGAACTATGGTTGCACTTGATTTTCTTATTTTGCTGAAATTTTCTGTAGGTGGCTCTTCAAGGTGGGGTAATTCAAGTGACCGCGCCTCACATATTTACCTCCATCTACGGCAGCAGGGAACAAGTTGTTCAGATGACCTCGGGAAATCTTCAGCGCGCAACGATTTTGTGCCTGCTTGTGTACTACGTAAATTGCGAAGCTTGTCTCTGAATTTTTTCAAGCGCCTTTTTTATCCTGGAAATTATAGATGCCATTTCAAAGTTTGTCCTAAAAGACACATTGCAATCAGCCTATAAACTTGTTAAGTGCTGCATAAAAAACGATAACTTGACGTGGGAATCACAACTCAGGTGGAACTGCAAAGAGGAACCTAAGAGGGAAGTGTAAAGATGGATTCGTAAAGACGAGTGAATTCCAAGTGTAATATTAGACTCTGAGTGAAAGGGAGAATGTAGGGAACATAGCCATAAACACTGCTTTGTATGAAACAGTGAATTTGTAATAAATGTTCTTTCTACTTTCCACGTTCTGCGTTTTTCTGTGGGGAACAATGACAATAACGCTGTACTGGGAAAGTGCACCTCTGAGAACCATCTTATAAATGTAGCTCAAACAAAAAATTCGTCTGAAATTGTTCAATGGCAGTATCCAAACAATTCGAAATACTTTGCATACATTCGTGCAAATATTGAGGTAAAGAATCTGTATATTTGGCCATGTTTGTGAAGCTGTTCACGCAACATTTATAAATAGGTTTAATAAGGATATATCAATAAACCGAATTTCACCTGGAAGTCTAAAGCAATATAGGAAACACCAATTCGCCCAGGAATCCGCACTTGACTAAGGAACGATAATAACATTGGATGTAGTTCACAGCTTTGCTTTTTAATAAATAGCCCACAGGTGTTTCATAATAATAAATGTGAATGTTCAAAACTATTGATGCCAAACTTCTGGAAATGTGCTCCTTTTAAATGCGCAAATATGTGTGCATGTACTGCAATTCTCTTTTGATAATCATGACCTAAGTTGTCAGACAAGAATTTTTGGCTTAAGACTATGTTATCATAACTTTGGAGTCCTTTTGAAGTATGCTATCAAGTGCATGTTTCCACTAAAGCTTGGTTTCACTAAAGCCTAATGTTGTTTAACTAAAGCTCAAATTCATGCCCGAAATTTACCAAAAGACCTATCATGCATGTTTGATACTGGTTTCTTAAACGGCACAAAGCTCATGCAAACATCAAATTTAGTTATGCCGATTTACAAGGCTAAAGCGTTGCCAATACTCACGAAGATTTTTGGGTGACAACCTAAATAACCATTATCGAACAGGTAATGCAATGCATATATATTAAGACAACATTTTCAGGCTTTTTGGCACC
Organism: Haemaphysalis longicornis; assembly: GCA_013339765.2. Taxonomy (NCBI): domain Eukaryota; kingdom Metazoa; phylum Arthropoda; class Arachnida; order Ixodida; family Ixodidae; genus Haemaphysalis; species Haemaphysalis longicornis. The sequence goes on from CM023458.1 coordinate 11,905,489, forward strand.
GCAATTTTAGAATTATAAAAGTACTTCTCTTTTAGCCCCAGCCGTGTGGCCGGCAGTTTATTCAAGGGACGAACAAAAGACACCCGAACGCAAAAGTTTAGACGGCGCAATGGACAGCATGGTCGCACATATCGTCTTCCACTAACGCGATGTTGGGAAGACGAGATGTAATGGAAGACGTGGTTAGTGGAAGACGCAATGTTAGTGAAGGCGACGCCTGGCGCGCAACACACACCTTCCAGGTGTGTGGCCTTGGACGGCGGTAGATGTAACTTATATAAAGGTATACATGCTGAAAGCTGCAAAGTAACCCAATAACTGCGTAACCCTTACGTGCATAAGTATATAAAGGTTCCGAAGATATAGGTTACATTTTGTACCTTATAAATTATAGGTTACAAAAATTCGAAAATGTATACCTCTATTAAGGGTGACCCAGCTTAGAGTGGTATACGACGTGGTGTGCGTAGTGGCTACACACTAAACTTTTAAACCCTTTTAGCCAGAACGGGTGTAGCCTAAGTGAAAAAGGGTGTTGGGAGGCCTTTACACCCTTTTTCTTGAATCTCAACACCCTTTTCCTAGCTCTACACCCTTTTTGTGAAGAAAAAAAGGGTGTTGATCAAATTCAACACCCTTGGTTTTTGTTTGGGTGTGAAAGGGTGGGGAAAAGGTGTTCAGCTGTTCATTGAATAAGACCATGCTTGGATGCATAATAGCACTGTAAAGGAAAAAGGCATCCCCTCATATACTTCTCTACTCGCAAGAAATTTTCAAACCTCCGCACTCCCCCCCAAAAAAATTTGCTCGTATGCAATGATCGCTCGTTTCCATATGCGGTGCACTCATGCCCCAAGTTTAGCTTTGCCACGTGAAACACCAATTTGAACCTTCAAAATCAAAGACTAGTCGTGTGGCAAAACGGTGTTTGCCGACTGCAACACCCTTGGCTTCTGTAGGGTGTTGAAACGGTGTGAAATAGGTGTTCATTTGCAAAAAAAGAACAGCGATCTGGGGGTCGACCTAGTTTCTTCCGGTGTTGCTAAATTTTGTTATGTTTGCTAAGCTTTGCAATGTTCTTGCTAAGCTGGGATGACTGCTGAGGGGTGAGGCCAAGTTTAACCGGGTTTTACAAGGCTGTTTCAGTGTGTCCCCCCCCCCCCCTGCCAGGGGATACAAGGGGGAAACAAGCTACGTCGACCGCGAGCTATGCTTTTTCTCCAGCCTTGCACCACTATTGCAAGCTGCGCCAATTTTTTGCCTTTTAGAATCCAAAAAAGACTAGTACCTTTGAAATTGTATTTTTACGTTCACTCAAGTTTTCGGAAAGGTTTGTGAGCATTTTTCTGTGTGAGCTCGTTGCGGAGATGCGTTCTGCCATTGGCCTTCAGGTGAAATCTAGGCACGGTGTCACGAAACGTGTAAAAAGCCGTACGGTGCGTTTTAGGTAGGGGGTGATTTCACGACCCCGGAAGAGAGGACGCGGCCGTAGTGTTTACGCCGAGGTGCCCTATAGTGTGGCTTATGCCGGCGAACGCGGCGAAGTGAACCCATTTTGCTGACGTGAGCATGAAGCGTGTGCTAATATATTAGCCGTGCTAGCTGTATGCGTTTGTAGACGGACGTATCCGCCAATACCCGCCGCGGTGGCTCAGTGGCTAGGGCGTAGTGCTGCTGATTCCAAGTACACGGGTACGATTTTAGGCCGCAGCGGCCGGTTTTCTGATGGAGGCGAAAAGAGAAAACGCCCGGGTGTACGACATTAGGCGCACGTTAAAGATACCCAGGTGGTCAAAATTAATCCGGCGCCCACCACTACGGCGCGCACACCTCATAATTGATAGACGCTGTCAAAGCGCGTAGGTGAAAACCTATGTTTATATTGTAGGATATTCGGCGGGCATAGAGCAGCAACCTAGATATGCAGTTTTTCTTTTTTTTTAATTAGGCTAGGCTTTTGTTCTGCAGTACCCTATCCGCAAACTGCTTATGCTAGTGCGCAAGACAGTGCAGCCTGTCAGTTACCGAGATCGAGGGAATCTAGCGAAGCACCGCGAATACTACCAGTTTTGGCTATCTGGCTTTGCACAGGTTTTCAAGGGTCAAAAATTTAGTTAGCCATGAAGTCATGTCAGAAGCATGTTTCGCCATAAACCACAACAGTAAAGGATCGCCAATGTCTCGTAAAAATTGTTTTTTGAAGGGTGCAATCAAACTTACTTCAAACATCATTGGTATCTGTTGGCATGCCACTTCCATAAGCTGTAGATTCGAGCCAAACAAAATAGTTCAAAAGCAGGCTAAAATTTTTTGTGTGTAATAATGTTGCCGTATATAGGACAAAATAAACCATGAAGTTTGAATTTACATGTATTTAACTTCTTCTGTAGGGTGGCTCCAAAAAGAAACCTGTAATTGTTGCTTTTGGTTTTGCAGGTGCTGACCGAGGAGTTGGGGAAAATTTTGAGCCAAGATGTTACTGGCATGAAGCGCGATGGGCACACGAAAGGTTTTACTTACATTGGAGGTTATAAAGCGTAAAATAAAGAATTTTAAAGCTTTGCGACTTCATTTCATTTGGTTTGCATGCCATACTTTGCAACATGTAATCTGCAGTGTGCTAGATCTATTTCATTAAGCATATTTGTTTTCCGCAGCCTGCTTAACTCTTCAATAGTTCACTTTTTCAATCTAACTCTTTGATATTTAGCGTGCATTGCTAAACGCATTGTTGTTCTGCTCGCATTCATAGACGCACAGCGAGTTGCCACAAACTCTGAACTCCGAGCCGGTCGGTGTCGCTCTGAGGGGGAAACGCGTGTTTTGTGTTTGCTTCTTGTGCTTGTGTGTGCATGCTTCTCCTTCCCTCCCCGAGCCGGGACGGCCGGAAAAGGAATTCGGCCCGTTTCTCCCGCTGTCCGCAACCCCGGCGAGGGGTTGAGTTACGTTTCGCAGAACCGTGCCGCGCCTGGGTCCAGAGACGCCACGAGCACCAGTCTGCCGCTGCCAGCCCTCGAGACGGCACCACTTTTTTTTTACGGAGCTAACCAGAGGAAGGAACCTTTCGTTTTTCAACTTGTAACCTTTTCCTGTTTTTCATTTATCGTTAATTAAAGTTTGCCTTTTAAGCCTTCCAATGTTTACCCGTCATCTTTACGGATAGCGGACGCGTCGACCCCGTGGAACAGCGTACCGCGAGGCCAGAATAGTAAAAAAAGTGAAGTCTACCGCTTCGGCCGCAACCGTCAGGTCCGCCAACGCAAAGGATTACGTCTCCACGGAAAGCCTTCCGTCGACGGCTCGCCCATGACAGCACCTTCTGCAAGGACACCCCGACGTTCAGCGGCTACCACGAAGCAAGGGCAACCAACGGCAAGGTAGGCTCACCTTGATACCTACTATACTAGTCAGCTTCGCATCCAATGCAAGGAATTTTTCATTGAATGGAGGGTACTCTGCGAAAGAGGCGGCAAGCCTAATGGATCCACACAAGCTGACCATTCAGTCTGAAAAAACGAGCTCCGCCACAAAAGACGAGCCACGAGAAGATAGCTTTCGACCGCGGCGAGCCCCTACGCTGTCCATCAAGGCTCAAGCAAATTACGAGACTAGCCGCGACCGGCATTGTCGTACAGGCGACGCGTCATGGAGAAATGTGAAAAGTGCTTTAAGTGCGTTTCCACGGGCTAATGTAGCTGACAGCAGGCCGGCTACAACAAGGCTTCGTGATACGTTCCTTCAATATCAAGAAGCCAGCGACACGTACGCCGCGTTCCTGTCAAAAACAGGCACAGCTGAAAGCCTTAGCGAACTGGAACTTCACAGGGCCGTCGGCGCAGACCGAGTTGGTACCGTCCGCGAAAAGTTCCGCGAAAGCGAAGACGAACGCGACGGCGAGAGCGAGAACGACCGAAAAGAGGAGTCAATGTCCCGGGTATCATCAGCTCGCTCGGTTACTTCTTCGAGATCGCGGCGAACGAACTCGTCTACGATAATCACGGTTGCTGCGCAGGCACGCGCACAGGCACAGGCCGCCCTAGCGAGAGCCTCTTTCGTTTGAAAGGAGGCAGCCATGAAACTTGAGAGGACTAAGCTGCATGCTGAACTTGAACTCCTTCAGCACGACAAGGAGGCTGCGGCTGCTGAGGCACAGGCGGTGCTTTTGGAGGCAGCGGCGGAGCACGATGGCGGGGAGTGTTTTCGCTCACTCCTTCCACTATACGCTGCGCAGCGCACGGAGAGTCATGTCGCAGAACAAGCAAGTCTGCATGCCATGGATCTCGTACCCGCGCCCCTCGCACCTGGCGACGGTCGCCGTTGTAGCAGCCACTCAGAATCCCAGTACTTGTCGGCTTCACAGGCCCACCAGCGGCCACCGCCGCCAAATCCGGAACCGCCCAACGCAAGGCGTAGAGTTGGCAGGCGTTATGCGGTATCTGTGTCGCAGGGATCTGGTTTCCAGTGGCCTCACCATATTTGACGACAAACCTGACAGCTATCGGGCTTAGAAATCGTCATTTAAAGGGGTGATCCGGGACCTCGATCTATCTCCTCAAGAAGAGCTTGACCTCCTAATCAAGTGGCTGGGTCCGAACTCATCAGCGCAAGCCAAGAGGCTTAGATCGGTGCACGTCGAAAACTTCACAGCGGGATTGAACTTCGTTCGGAAGCATCTGGACGACAACTACAGGCGCCCTGAGGTGGTTGAAGACGCGTTGCTAAGTAGGCTGGAGGAGTTTCCAAAGCTTTGCACCGAGGCAACGTGAAGCTGCAAGAACTCTCGGACTTGCTCCACGAGCTTGAAGTGGCAAAGAGAGATCCATATCTTGCGGGACTCAAATACCTTGATTCCGCCCGTGGAGTTAACTCGATCGTCTCAAAGTTGCCCCCTGGGCTTCAGGAAAGGTGGATGTCCGTGGGCTCCAAATACAAAAGAGAAAACAACACCGCGTTTACGCCCTTTTCTTTCTTCGCAAGCTTCATCATGGACGATGCTAGCATGAGAAACGACCCTAGCTTCACGCCCAACCGCAATGATCCTCCTGCTGCATCCAACCCACGAAGAGTGAACCAAGACTCCAAGCCGCCTCAAGGAACCCTTTTATCTCTACCCGGAAGACAGACGTTGATTCGGCTTCCTCAGCGGACTTACAAAAACCGGGCACCCGTACAGAGCGGCATGATGAACACAATCTGGACGCGTGGTGTCCCCTGCATAGGAGACCTCACCCCCTCGCGGGATGCCGCGCCTTCCGCATGAAAGGCTTGGCTGAACGAGCAGAACTCCTCAGACAACGGGGAATCTGTCTCCATTGTTGTAAGTCGACAGACCACTCAGCGAAGCAGTGCCGGGCAGTTGTGAAGTGCCTTCTATGTGGAGCTGGCGACCATGATACAGCATTTCATCCACTGGCAAGCCAGCTCTCAGATGCAGCATTTGAATACGAAAACTCTCAGACCGCCCCGAAACAAGTCTGCTCCATGCGCACTCAAGTGAACGACGAAAAGTCTTGCGCCAAAATATGTCTTGTTGAAGTGAGGCATGAATCCCAACCACAAAAAGTCTTGAAGGCCTATGCAATACTGGACGATCAAAGCAACCGTTCCCTAGCCAGATCAGAACTTTTCGATTTCTTTGGAGTCAACGCAACTCCCACTCATTACATGTCCACACCTGCGCTGGTAATGCTGAGGTGGCTGGAAGGGCAGTCCGCGGATTCACTGTGAAGGGAGTGAAAGAAAAAGCGACGATTTCACTCCCTTGTTTGCTTGAATACAGTGAAATTCCGGACAAAGGCGAAATCCCAACCCTTGATGTTGCCCGAAGCTATGCTCACCTCAAACGCATTGCCAACTGCAATCCACCCGTTGACCCCAGGTAAAAATATTGCTTCTTCTTCGCCGGGACGTCCTGAGAGTCCACAAGGTACGCCAGACGCGAAATTGGCCGCAAAACACCCCTTACGCTCAGAAGCTTGACCTTGGTTGGGTGATCGTGGGAGGTGTTTGCATCGAACGCTCACGGAAGACGGCCGCTGCCAGTGTTCTCAGGACCCATGTCCTGGAGAGTGGACGCCCGTCTCTGTTTGAGCCCTGCGAGAGCCATTCTACTGAGCAGGAAAGACCCATTATCAAGACACCAGTTGCGGGTACCGAGAAAGGCAAAGAGGTCCTCCCGGAAGTGAACGCGCTAGCTAGCGGAGTTGGCAGAAAACAGCGTGGGTCTGATCGCTTCAGTCGATTGTCGACATGGAAATCGCTTCTGGTTTTGGCCTTTCTAACTCAAGTGGTTCTCCCCAAACGTTGTCCCTCACCGAGCGCAGTCCCTACAGTTAAAAAGCTGTCAAGGGCAAAGGACATCATTATACGTTCAGTTCAGCGGTATACCTTCTCCGGAGACGTTCACTACTTTGAAGCAAACAATTATGTCCCGAAAACAGACGCCTTTGGCATACTGGACAGATTTCTCGGCCATGAAGGACCTTTGCGTGTCAGCGGTCACCCGAACAGGGCTGACCTGCCTGATGATAAGAAAAATCCTGTTGTCATGTCGGGTCGACACCGAGTTATCACACTCCTTTCACTCCAATACAATCAGCAGCTGCAGCATCGGGAACGACGCTTCGCTGAGAGCCCGGGCAAGCAGATCCGTTCTTACTGCGGAACGAACTTCGTCCGAGTATGCGGGGAGCTGGGCATCACTGTCCGCGACGTCGACCATTCGAAAGCTTTAAAATTTCTTTGTAAAAATGGCTGCACATAGGTTTTCAATTCACCGCATGCTTCACACATGGGTGAAGCATGGGAAAGCATGATTGGCATCGCCCGCCGCATCCTGGAATCTATGTTTCCGCAGTCTCGCCACCAACGATTGACCCATGAAGTGCTGGTCACATTTCTGCCAGAGGTGTCCGCAATCATGAACGTAAGACCCCTGACACCTGTGTTGTCTGACCCTGAAGATCCCGTAGTTCTAACTCCGGCAACACTGCTTACGCGGAGGTACGGCAACGCAACTTCTTAGCCCGGAGAGGTGAACACTGCCAGCCTGTATAAGCATCAATAAAACCAGGTGCAAGGTTTGGCAAACGAATTTTGCACACGCTGGCGCACCACATACCTTTGCACCTTGCAACAACGCCGCAAGTGGCAGATGGCGAAGCCCGATCTCATGGAGGGCGATTTCGCGCTGCTTAAAGACGCGCTCAATGGGCCCGGTCTCAACGGCCAGTCGGTATCATCGTCCGATCCCGGCCCAATTCCGACGGCAAAGTACACAAGGTTGAGGTCAAAACAACAAGAAACGGAAACCCCAACCACTTTCTTGAGACCCTTCACGCAAGTTGAGCACTTGTTTTCGCCCCGCAAGTCACGGTGGTGTCGAACAGGTTTGACACCAGACGGGGAGTGTTCTGCTCGCATTCATCGACGCCCAGCGAGGCGCCACAAACTCTGAACTCCGAGCCGGCCGGTGTCCCTCGGAGGGGGAAACGTGTGTTTTGTATTTGTTCTTGTGCTTATGTGTGCGGGCTTCTCCTTCCCTCCCCGAGCCGGGGACGGCCGGAAGAGCAATTCGGCCCGTTTCTCCCGCTGTCCGCAGCCCCGGCGAGGTGTTGAGTTACGTTTCGCAGAACCGTGCCGCGCCTTAAAGCGCTAGACACATGTACGATTGGTACACGCGATTCGCATGCGACTGATCCTTACAACTGTTACCACGAATAGTCGTACGCGTGAATTTGAGACACATGTCCCGATGCAGGTGTGCTATGCGTCGTCGGCGCCGCTCCGGCCACTGTTTTTGCTCCAAGGTCAACTACGACGATCGCTGAGCTGAATTTGTAGATTCCGGACGTTTGTACGCAAGAAATGGATAAAGCAGGCAATCGTGAAGTGTTTTCTGCATCGGGAACAGTCTGCGCACACGCCGGCCACGCCTGCCTGCTCGGCACACTCAGCGGCTCGAACCGGCGCAGACCATGGTAGCAACCGCTTGTTGCTGCTCTTCCGAATCAATCCGATCGCTAAAACGAAGTTCCACCTGCCAGAAAGTAGGTGTTAGTGAGGTGAAAAATTGTGCTAGGGATTGTTCTCAGGGCTTATTTTAAAAGCGGCGATCAGATATCTCCCGCGATACAAGCATATTTTCGCGAAGCACCATTTCCGTTTGCTTTTTTCAATTTTTTAGCATCCGTCTTCGGCCACCGAGGCTCAGCTTTTCTAACAAACGCATGCAGAGTGTGTGTTGGCCCGTCGGCCGACCCGGGAGACGCGGGTCTCGAGGGGGACCATCGTCGCATCTTGTGTTACCGCGCGCACTGGCGTCTCCGACCCCCCGTTGCGCGCCTACGCGGGCCGCTATGTTCTCCGACCCCCGATCTCGTTCAAACGGCCGCCTGTCTTTTCTCCTTTTCGAGTTTGTATAGCTTTACTTTATTCTCACCAGTAATTCTTTTACCAGAAACGGGCGCCTTCGAGTTTGAACTTTGTGCCTTCTGTGTGTGATTTTTTCCTTTTCACTTTGGCGGGGACATGTCTGATTGGAGCTAAGAAGCGTCTCCCCGATTGGCTGCGGGTGTGCCTTAGACTTGTTCCCTAGCGTCCACACTCTCCAGGATGCACTTTTCCCCCAATACATTCCCCCACCAGACCGCTTAAGCGAATATAACGCGGCCCCTCTGGCTATTGAGAGCGGAGAGCAGAGAGCAGCGAGCGGGGCTGCGGGCGGCCTGCACCAGGACTCTCTTCAGAAACTCTGCCGCTCGTCGTCGTGCCCTCCCGCCGGGAGACCGAGGTCCAGTCAGCCATGTCCCTTTAAGTACTCTCGATCTATTGACTGTCTTTCTCTTTTATGTAACAAGTGTATTCGTTCTGATTCTTATGTGCTAAATGTCATCAATGTTACCCGTAAATTAAATCAGTTAACTTGAAAACTTCGTCAACGTTCGACTTCTCCACTGCAATCATCATGCTACAGTAGCGGCAGGCGGTATGTGACCAAAATACGCCGTTACAAAAGTGGTGGAAGGTGCGCGGTATCGACCACCCGCTCTACCATCATGAGTTTCTCATCCCCCCACTCATCGTTAATCTTCCTGCTGCTCATCGCCAAGCGCTTCATCCAGTGCACCGGACAAAACTCATCTCACTTCGCGTCATGCTTCCGGGCACCGTGGGCGTTCAAGGCAAGCAGGGGACATCGTCCACAGTGAAAATGACTCTCTCCTTCCTTCGCAGGCCGTCACCGCGCAACCATCCCGGCGCCCGCCAAGCTCGTCATGTTGGGCCCCGGCTCCGGCGAAGAGAAGCCATCGGCCCAGGCCTAACATCGCCACGGGCAGCCGAACTCCATCGTGGCCGCCAAATGTCCACGCACGCAGAGTAAGGTGAGGGATTTTAAGTGCGAATGCACTTTATAAGCGTCCCTGAATTCCGTTGACCGCCGTCCGTCCACATAGCAACAGCTGCGGGTGCGCGTGCTGCTCGTCTTCCTTGGCAACGGGGGGAGATGTGGCACATACCCACGTGGGGAGATTGGCCAGGAATCTCCTCTGTCTGTCCTTGGCAACGGGGGGGAGATGGGCGCGCGCTGCCTGGCCGCTGACATGGCACATACCACGTGGGGGATTGGCCAGGAATCGGGCGTGAGAAGGGCTAATGCACCCGCTTAAAGGAGTACTGACACGAAATTTCGAAGCTGAGATCCGCTCTAGCAATCAAGTACAACGGACAACACAAACAGGTGTCTGTGCATGGCACATACCCACGTGGGGATTTGGCCTGGAATCGGGCGTGAGAAAGGGCTAATGCACCCGCTTAAACGAGTACTGACACGAAATTTCAAAGCTGAGATCGCTCTAGCAATCAAGTACAACGACAACACAAATAGGTGTCTGTGATAAATGCATCTTTCTTTCTTTGTAGTTGTGTGTGTGTGTATCTCTATTTCGCTGAACATTACCGAACCGCGCAAATTCAACTTCCTGCATTCGCACTTCACATTCTTCCCCTGGGGGAAATGCGGGGAATTTTTTGCCTCTCGGCGCACCGCATGACTGTGGGCCAGTAGCGGTCCCAGAGATTGGTTTTTTGGGGGGGGGCGATTTTTTTTTTTGTTGGGGGGGGGGGCGAGGCGAATAAAGAATCGCTCCCTTCCTTGCGCCAATTCTGCGGAGGTGGTGATAACCATGGAGGCGTGTGGGGCGTATGCTGTGCAACCCGCTGGGATTTACCTTCGCGCAAGTGGAATGCTTAAAAAACTAAAATAACAAACTGAGGACCTCTTTGGGGGGGGGGGGGGCGACCGCCCCTTCGCCCCCCCCTCTGGGACCGCCACTGCTGTGGGCCTGTAGGCTTTCCTTCTCCGTGTGTCCGGGGCGCCCACTGATTGGTTGTCCTTGGTTAACTTGCTTTATCAGCACCAGCTTGCTTATGTAACCAGCCGCTATTGATGCTAGAAGCAAAATTTATGAGCGTGCAGCCGTGGGGTACGCGGGCTCTTCGCGCGGGAGTTGGACGACTTTGTAGTCAGGATCTAAACGCCACAAGCGTTCGGCTCACCCAGCGAAAGGGCACCGAAGAAGAGGAAGACCCCACGCGCCTATGCAATTAAAGGCTGATTTTTTTTTGCGCAAATCACGCCATATAAGTGATCGCTGATATCCGTTTCCTCGGCTCCTTTCCACGAAGTTAGGTTTTTTCTTGAATCAATTACGGCAGCCACTTCGGGGTTGGGGGTCTGAGAGAAACGAGGAGTTGAGATGATGTTTACGCTGCACGACGCTGCTCGAAGTAGAAAGACACCAGCGGGGGGTGCCCGGGATGCCGCGGACGGGGAGATCTAGCGGGTGTGCAGTTCTGCGAATGCGTCGGGTTGGCGACAGTTTCTCACCACTGCTGATTTCAGGCAGTCTCTGTTCTTCTTCTGTGAGCATGCAGGTAGCTGATACATATACTTTTAAAGTCTTGTGTTCAAATATTTCATCATGTGTTATCTTTATCATTTCTACCGCTCGTGTTCATGTAAAGTGTGCATGAATGTTTGCTCGTTTTTTGTTTGTTGTTAGTTTTGACCGACGAGAAGCGAACGAAATGTGCTTAGAGGATTCAGCACGCGCTAACATCTCTTGTATCATGCACCCGAATATCAAGTTTTGCATTTTGTAGCTTTTATGTTTGCATGGTCGGCAGTTTGTCTGGTAACTCGTTTTTCTTGAGCTGTTATTTTGTGTTGGTTTCTGGTAGTTTTCTTGTAACTGTTTTCTTGGCTAACAGTTTCTTTGTTTTTGTATAGTGTGTTCGAACGAACGTGTAGATCTCTAGTGGGTGCATTTTGTCACTATAGGAGGAATGGGCTGTTTAGAACGAGTTGGGCTGAATATAGAAATGTTTGTTTCGAGTGAAGTGCCCAACAGTGGCTGAAGTGCGTCGGTTTTCCACTTGCGCGTGTGTTCAATACAGTGAGCCTTTGCGTATATTTTTTTTCTGTTTTATAGTGCCTTCTTATGAAACGTTTGTAATTCTATTCCGTAAGGCACTGAGTATTTCTTTGAGTGGCGACCGCTCAGACTGCGCTTCTGTTTCTTTATTTGGTGATCCACTTTGTTGGATAGCAGGTACTTTGCGTCATGTTTATGCGATCTCTTATCAAGGACAAATTATTACTTTCGCGCCACGATCCCCAGAACTCAGTACATGGGCTGGCTAGCGGAACTGCTTTTACGATGTCGATTTCTTTAAGATGTAACTTTTACAGTGAGTATGATTTTCCTATGTTATTCATGGTGTCCGTGTTGTTATTTTCTTGTTGTTACGTGTAAGTGAAATGTTTTCGCGGGTGCTGGACAACAGACTGTGTTGCGCGTGAAGTGAAGAACGGAACTCCATTAAGTGACCGCGTGTGCGTTGACTGATCAGAGGAGACAGTTGTCGACTCTTATGTTAGAAAGTGTGTTTCTTCTTCTCGAGTCCGTATGCCAAGTCATTTGAGTATCACCCGTCAGTTTGTGAAAATGTTTTTTTCTTATGTTTTCAAACTTTGTGCAAGAGTGGGGACACCCTTTTTTTCCGTCGGGGAAGGTGTCACGAAGCCCCTGTTCCGTTGCTTTTTTCAATTTTTAGCATCCCTCTTCGGCCACCGAGGCCCAGCTTTTCTAAGAAACGCATGCGGAGTGTGTGTTGGCCCGTCGGCCGACCCGGGAGACGCGGCTCTCGAGGGGACCATCGTCGCATCTTGTGTTACCGTGCGCACTGGCGTCTCCGACCCCCCGTTGCGCGCCTACGCGGGCCGCTATGTTCTCCGACCCCCGGTCTCGTTCAAACGGCCGCCTGTCTTTCTCCTTTTCGAGTTTGTATAGCTTTACTTTATTCTCACCAGTAATTCTTTTGCCAGAAACGGGCGCCTTCGAGTTTGAACTTTGTGTCTTCTGTGTGTGATTTTTTTCCTTTTCACTTTGGGGGGGACATGTCTGATTGGAGCTAAGAAGCGTCTCCCCGATTGGCTGCGGGTGTGCCTTAGACTTGTTCCCTAGCGTCCGACACTCTCCAGGATGCACTTTTTTCCCCCAATACATCCCCCCCAGACCGCTTAAGCGAATATAACGCGGCCCCTCTGGCTATTGAGAGCGGAGAACAGAGCAGCGAGCGGGGCTGCGGCGGCCTGCACCAGGACTCTCTTCAGAAACTCTGCCGCTCGTCGTCGTGCCCTCCCGCCGGGAGAACCGAGGTCCAGTCAGCCATGTCCCTCTAAGTACTCTCGATCTATTGACTGTCTTTCTCTTTTATGTAACAAGTGTATTCGTTCTGATTCTTATGTGCTAAATGTCATCAATGTTACCGTAAATTAAATCAGTTAACTTGAAAACTTCGTCAACGTTTCGACTTCTTCACTGCAATCATCATGCTACAGTAGCGGCACGTGGTATGTGACCAAAATACGCCGTTACAATATGCTGACCGGCCGTGGATGCCGCGTCGCGCGGTGCGCCGAGCGGCCGAGGATGGTGATACCTGCGCGGAAGCATCGAAACAGGCTACGCAGATGTTTCGGTCATCGATCGCTCAAACGGCAGTGTAGCTCAAATAAAGTTTCACATGCGAGAAAGGGGATGATAGTGTGGTGCAAAGTTGTGTTACGGATTGTCATTCGCAGTTGCACAGATAGCGGAGATCAAATATTCGCCAGGGCGCTAAGCCTATAAGTTCCCAACACCCGAGCAGACCAGAGCAACGCAAGCCGGTTTGCGGGCTCAGCGGGCTCTCATTGGCTGTGGCCTCACGACGATGGCAACGATGGCACGACTGCATCTGGCTTGCCAGTCGCACGTCGTGAGCCTCTGTCGACCAGCGAACGAGGCCAAACCAGGTCCTAACGATCAATCGTAACGATCAGTCGCATGCAAATCGCGTGCACCAGTCGTACATGTGTCCAGCGCTTAAGCCCAACCACACGCACTGCGTAAAACCGACGTACTCGCGCAACGACGTAAACCGGCGTAAGCCCGTAAGGAAAACGGCGTACTCCGGCGTACGCCGAATGCATTGGTACGCGCTTGTTACGCCCAAGTCAGAGCCCGCCAGACATCGACGTAAACTTTCGGGCGCACGGTGTTGACGTACACCTCTGGCGGTGATGTTGTCGGCGGTCAGGTCACATAACAAGACAGCGAATGAATAAATAAGCTAACTTCACTAATAATTATGCGATAAAAGGAAGTAATTTATAAAATACCGAGACCAAACAACCGGAAAAAATACGCGAAGCAACGAACAACTATGCGAGCAAGGCAGTTTAGGCCAAATGTAGCGGAAGGTTTTGTGCCTGCCAAGTATGCTACTAATCCCTAACGGTTTTTTTAATGTCCCCAAGAACTGTTTTAGTTGTTTCTGTATTAAATATACGTATTTTTGTGAGAATAGGCATTATTTGTTTTATTTGAGTTAAAATGTAGTTGAACTGGTCGCCACAAAGCCGATTCCGGAGTAGTCGAGCCACACTGCGCGGCGCATTGGTTTACGCGCGCGTTGCGGCGATGTGTGGTGACTCGCCCTCTCCGACGTCGTCGGTCGGCGTAAAGGCAGCTAGCGTACGTCGCCGGAGGCGTACGTCGTTGCGCGAGTACGTCAATTTTACGCGTGCGTATGGTTGGGCCTTAGTCCAGAGACGCCTCCGACCACCAGTCTGCCGCTGCCAGCCTTCGCAGACGGCACCACTTTTTTTACAGAGCTAACCAGAGGAAGGAACCTTTTCTTTTTTCAACTTGTACCATTTAACTGTTTTTTCATTTATTCTTAATTAAAGTTTTGCCTTTTAAGCCTTCCAATGTTTAGGCCGTCATCTTTGTGATAGCGGACGCGTCGACCCCGTCGAACAGCGTACCGCGAGGCCAGAATAATTGTCTTAGCAATTTAATGGAAATATCCCAAACATACTCGGTGTATGATCATAAAGCTTAATAGTGTAGGTTTCAGTTTTTCTAGTAAACTTGAGAAACCTGTATGTGCTGTAAATTTCACCTCTTTATCGATAATCTGCCTTGAAGCCCTCATTAAAGCTTTCAAGAAGCACTGACACCAATTTTGGGCGTTAATAATATTGCACAGTTTGCTTCCTTCACTCAACAGTGAAGGAAGGAATACGTGAAGAACAGTGAAGGCTGAAATATGAGTGGCCTGCGACGCGAAGAACATAGTAAATTGGATCTCATTTATCGCGCCAACGGAGCAGCGCACGGAGCGGCAGGCAGCAAATGCACATCAGCGTGACATCACCCCGTGAAGCCAAAAGAAGTAATGCGACAGCGCTCGTCAAAAAATCGTGACGTCACTTCACTGTGCGCGGCCACACGAGCGGCGAGCAGGCCAACACCCCTGTGACGTACGCACAAAGCGGTGAAGTCAGACTAGGTTTATGTCATATGCGTCGTTCTGGATGAAGCGCGGGAATTTGAAACAAATGATTTTCAGGTCGTTCGGTGTAATTATCTACCGCGCGCTGAAGTATTTGAAGTGCTGTTTCGGGTTCGCCAGACCACTGAGCATCGATAAAAGCAATAAAGAGTAACATAAAATTTTCGTGTCACCGCTCCTTTAAGAATACTCGATACCAAAGCCCCCTATAGCTTGTTTTGACAAAAACCCTAATTATAAATGCTTGTACCACGCACTTTGCGGACCGACTACTCCACACCCTATTCATATTTTTCCTTGGCAAGAGTGGGAGCAGTGACGTTTGCAGTAGCATAATACAGTGGGAAGTTGCAAAGCTTACTTATCGTAACCGCTTTTCAATACAGTGACATGTGTAACACTGCGAACTGTCATGTTGAATATCCTGTTCACCGAGGTGGTAACTGCCTACTACAACTTATTCATATTTATATTGGACACAGCCACCCGCAGTGTATGCATAGTCCTTATTGAAAAGTCGCGGACGATTAGCTTGCGAACGTTCCACTGTATTATGTTTCTGTAACATCACTGTTGGCACTCTTGTCAAGGAAAATATGAATAGGGTGTGGAGTTGTCCTGTCCCCAGAGTGCATGGGGCAAGCATTTATAATTAAGGTTGTGACCAAAATAAGCTACAGAAGGGGCTTTTGTGTCAAGTATTCTGAAAGCTGGAGTAGTGCCTTCAAGGCATGTTAACAATAAAGCACTGATAGTTGCAGTGCAGGTTCTCCCCGATACGAAAACTTTGGGACTAGAAATAGACGTCCGGCGGCCATCCAATATCCGCATTTTGTTATCCTCTGGACGTCCCCTGTACATTTCGGTTTTCAAATGTCCGATTTTGAACATCCGCCGGATGTCAGAAAATCCAGCTGGGACGTCTGTCGGACGTTCGTAGGATGAGCAATTCCTTTGCATCGGACCATCCCACGGACGTCCGTAAAACGTCCGCTGGCTTTCTGCGGATGTCTGACGGACGTCCAAATGTCCGACACCAGCATGTCCGACGGATGTTTGATGGTCGTTTGTGGTACAATTAGATAGGTCTTTGTCCAACTCTTTGTACCTACTCCAGCGTTTATAGAAACGCTTTGCACTAGTCCACGTGCGTTCCAAGCAAAACGTGGAGCCTATCTAGTGGAACCTTCGTACCTGTCGCCCGCTTGATTTCTTAAAATGCGGCCAGAAGCTCTAGGGGCGCGGGGCGACAGTAGGCGACAGTGTTTTTTTTTTTCTGCACTGGCTGTAGTAATTCATTTCGAAAAAATGAAGCATCTATGAATTTTTTATAAACGAACGCTGTAAACATCTCTTGTGTGTTAATTTTCTGTCTTAAATTTGCGTAATGTCTTGTTCTTGTTGCAAAAATGTTGACAAGTATCGACATATGTATACGTGCTTAAACGTTTATATTTGGCTATCAGTACATAAGGCTATCGCGCAGACATAGTTTCAACTTTTGCCGGGTGTCTGAATAGAGTCACAGAAAAACAGGCAGACAGACCAAAATTGCTGGGTTTAAGTTTTCCCAAGAAAGACTATCGTCCTTTAAAGGCACTATAAAGCCGAGGAACGCGGTTTTCATCAGTCTGCGCTTACCTCTCATGCGATCCGATCCGGCCGCAACGATGCCGAAGCGCTATTTCTGACTGGGGCGGGGAGGGCTGAAGGAGTGTCGCCCAGGGGAGAGAAAGAGAGAAGGTGAACGCCCTAGCGTTCGGATTGGTGAGAGGCGGAGCGGCCCGTCCCGTGGG
>CM023458.1:11922288-12027446 GCA_013339765.2 Haemaphysalis longicornis
GCGCGACCGTGCTTCTTACCTGCGAAAACATTCGGCTAGGATACCAACACTTCACGAATCCAAGGGCTTTAAATGGTGCAAGAATCCATGCTGTATGCACACGGGTACAACAGCCGCCCTTCAGATCTAAGCAACGGTCAAAATGAGTCATAAAACGTTAGGTCTAACCGCTTCCGCGGAAGTTAGAGAGCAACTCTGCTTCGTTAAATACACAAGACAAGAATACGAGGTTAACTAATGGCTTACCTCTACTTCCCGCCACCGTTTCTTCGTCCGGTAGATCATTCAAGGTCGTCATACAGCGAAAGATCCCAAGATTAAGGCGCGAAGCCTGCGACGGCCGCGAATACAGTCCGGCCAATAGCGCGCATCGCTACACAGTGCACATGATGATGATGATGATTGCTATTGGTTTCCCCTTCGTAGCGGGGTGATGACATGTCATCTTACGAAAAAGGACTAATATAACCATGTTTTAAACTCTTGGCTTAATACTAGCGCTGCTTAGGGCAGGCGCCAAAAGCTTATTAGGCACAAAATACTTTTTTTTCGTGTTACAGGTGGTAACTGTCCTAGGCGATATTCCCCTCTCTGCTTTTCGTCCACCAGCATTCTAATCTTCTTCTTTTCGTCCCCTCGACAGCCTTGAAGTTACCTTTCTCTGTGCTACCCTTAAATCCTAGGCCTTCTGGAAGCACAATATTCCCTTCATGTAGATTTGGATGGATACCCTCACATTCTAACATTATGTGCCGCATAGTTTCTGTTTCGCTCCCGCAGACCACGCATACCCCATCGTTTTGTGAATACTTCCCCACAAAACTCTTAGTTCGCAGGCAACCTGCTCTAGCCTCAAAAAGCAAAGCACTGCCCTGGGAATTATCGTAGAAATTTTCCTTTCTGATGTTCAGTTTCTCAGCCCTGTACATCTCTAACGACGTTTTAGCTTCCATAGTTCCGGAAGCACATCGTTCCGGAGTCGGCCTCCGCGCTGCCGCCGCTGTGATGTTCGTCCGAGAGAAAAACTAGTTCCACGCACGCACGCACGCACGCACGAACGAATAAACGGCTTGCTCGCGTGTTCGCGACGTAGCGCTGACGCACACGCATGCAAGCAGTTAGCGAACACACGTAGTACTGTGTCGAAGCAAGTATGACGATAAGGGCAGGTGCAACTTCCCATGTCGCATGAAGCGTCTGCTTGAAAGCCCACATCGTGCGTAGCACATTGTTTACAAAGCGCAGCCCCGTATTCCGCGCTAGCGGGACATCAAGGTCAGGCGAGGTCACCCAGTCGCCCGCCAGTTTTTGGCGGGTACACCGCCTGTGTCGGTTTTCGCCGTAGACTCAAGAGATCTTCGCGATCGCCCCCGACGTCTAAAGGGCAGAATACATGGAGCGAACTTTCACGACGAAGTTCGCGCGGCGAAAAATCCGCCGTGGAAGGACGCCGTATGTTCGTCGGCCTCAGCTTGTCTTTCCTATATGGTCGGGCTGAACTACGAAGACACGGCGTCCACCGCTGCGCCGCCGCTGGGATGCTCTGAGTGTAACTAACTCCATGCCCATAATCAACGTCGGCGTTCAGTAAAAATTCCCCGCATTTCCACGAGGGGAAGAATGTGAAAGTGGGAATGCACGAGTTGAATTTGCGCGGTTCGGTAATGTTCGCGAAAGAGAGATCACACACACACACACACAACTACAAAGAAAGAAAGATGCATTTATTCACAGACACCTATTTGTGTTGTCGTTGTACTTGATTGCTAGAGCGGATCTCAGCTTTGAAATTTCGTGTCAGTACTCCTTTAAGCAGGTGCATTAGCCCTTCTCACGCCCGATTCTTGGCCAATCCCCCACGTGGGTATGTCCATGTCAGCGGCCAGGCTGCGCGCGCCCATCTCCACGTGCGCGGACATCGCCGGTGGACGCAGGTTCAGGGTCGCTTAAGAAATGCATTGCACTTAACAGACCCAGTGAAGGAGCTTTCCGCTTGGGTTGTACGTCGTTTGACGATTCTGCGTGACTCGGGGCCGTTTCTTCCCCTTAAATATGCGTTTTCAGTCCTCAAATGCGGTAAAGGCAGTAATTAAAAACAAAACCAAAAAAAAAAATCACGCCATATCCACGGAATGAATGATGATAAGTGGGGCGAAGCTCGAGAGGGGGAGATCATCGGTAACCGTAACCCTCCCGTGAAAGTTCGCCCATTACATCATTAAGAAAGACGTAAGACTGTGTGCGTACATTGTACAAATCAACTTTTATTTTGTTCTTTTATTTTGTTCTTGTTCGTTTGTTGTTGTTGTAGGGTTCGTGAGGCTGCAAGCAAGCGCTCGTATCGGCAGGCAAACCCCGATGCAGTGAGAGCTCGCGAGGCGGCTGCAAAACGCATCAAGCGAGCTCAGCCCGAAGCTGCCGACGCGCGGTTTAAGCGCGACTTTCTAGACGAGATGCTTCGGCCTCTCTTTCGCTCACGCCGGGATCCTGTCGGCGAGCGCGCGCTGCCGCCGCCCTGCGCGCCCTCCGCTCCGCAGCCTTGTCAACAACCACCTCCTCCATCCGGTGACTCGTTGCCCGATCAACTCCCCCTCTGTTACCACTGTGGCGGGGGCAGGACACATGTACCGTCGGTGTCCCTACAGGGAACTCGGGCTACGGGGCTTCGGAGTCAATGCTCCCAGGCCCAGACCTGGTGAAAGACCCCGCGCCATCGAGGACTACCCCGCACCTTCACCACAATTTGTCCCGTAGGATGGGACACAACGGTAAAGAAAGAACTTTTATTTAGGGCGAACTTGTGCCCGAACAAGACGAGAGGAAACGAGCAAAGGTCCTTGCGTCTCGTTCGATCTCCGAGAACGACTGCCTGCGTTCGTGGCGTGATCTCTTGCGTGATCTCCCCCTCGCAGTGCACGTGCGCTCGCGCCTCCGTTGGCGAACACAGACAAGCTCGCGCTCCCGGTGCCGAGTTTGCGCTGCCGGTTGCAGCCGGTTCTTGCGCGTGCAACGCGGCCCACTTTGCGACGTCTCCGAAAGCATGCGGCGGTCACGTACCACGAAAACACAAGGGATGGACAGACCCATGGCTTTAGGAGCTTCGCCCCTAAAAAAAAAAACACCAGCGTCACCGAGGAGATTCGAACCAACGACTCCCAGAACATTGAACCGACGTTCTACCCCCCCACTCCACCTCGCCAGAGGGCGCAACAGTGCAAAATAGGGCATGAACCCTGGCTCTAAATACACAAGACTGGCTGCATCTATTATGCTGTACTTGAGATGCCCTCGCAGTGATATCGCCTGTTCCTCACACGCCGATCTTGCAGACGGGCCCCATGTTGCTGTTAATACAAATTATGTAGCCGGATTTCCTTTATTTAACCTAATAAAAGCTATCGTACATGCCTATCTCGGCGATACAAGCCACGGTAGTTGGGTTCGTACCGTGTTGAGCTTGCTGCTTGAGCTATGAGAAAAGCGCGGACTTCACTTCTTGCGACACTATTTTCCTCAGTCGACCTCAGATTTACAATCCGTTTTTTTTAGCTCGACTAGGCGCGGTACAAGCGTACGTCTATCACCCTCTTCCAAAGCGGCCGTCTGCAGCGGCCCGTAGATTGGTTCCTTCGGTTTGCCGCTCGCTGCCCACGAACTTTTCTGACTTAGCTAGATGGGCGGCGGACGACATTTTCTCGGCCGCCGGTCGTTGTTTGTCGTCTTTTCGTCGCATATTCGCTCCATGTATACTGGCCTTTACGTACGCATCCATGTTTGGCATGCACGGTGCCGCGCGCAACGTGCGAAATTGCCAGCAGCTCCGCTAAAATCGGCGCGAAGTTTTCTTTTCTCTTGGTGGGCTCCTTTTATGATGCATAGTCTGCCATCTTTTTAAATGTCGATAACGAAGCCATGACAGAGGAAAAACAAAACAAGAAAATAAAAACAACTCGAGACATGCATTTCTGAGTTTTGCTTGCTCCATTCATGTCACTGAACGCTGCGAGCAATCGTTACACGAATTCATATTCTTGCAATTTTAGAATGCGCGGAGGAAGTAATCGGGCGCTTTTTCACAACTGCATTATTTAATATATACGTATGCAAATAACACATCGCTGATGAATTGGTGGGCGTAAATGGTAGGAGTGCATCGCCAAACTTACTCCCGCACTGGACAAGAATGAAATTGCAATTTTACTCTTCGTACTGAAGGGAGGGAGACGATGCCCAGGTACACTCTTCATTGGTGCGGGAGCGGAACTGGGGCTGCACTCCACCCCACACGAGAACAGTACGCGGTCAGGTTTGCTCTTCCTCCTCTCGGGAAGCGAACATTGCGTTTAACTCCCCGCAGCTTTCAATGTGAGTGCGCCAACGCTTACAAGAGTACAATGACTGTTGGACTCGTCAAAGACTCCCCCGATTTCTTAGAGTAATGTATATATATATATATTGTGAGGCCGTAGATAGCAGGTGACCAGACCGTGGCTTCGTAGCTCCTTTATTCGGAGGCGAGTCGACGAGAACGCAAGATGGCGATCAAACCCCAGCACTGATGATGATCTCCGAAGAAGCGGGCTCGTCGATGATGATGAGTATGTACAGGAAATGAAGAAGTGATCACCTCAAGCCGGTGGTGATGATAGTGAGCAATTGCTACCTATGGTGGCAGACAAGCTATAGCCTCAAACAAAGCTCACACTATATATATATATATATATATATATATATATATATATATATATATATATATATAGGAGAGAGAGAGAGAGATAGATAATAGGCGTTCAATGGAGCAAGCGGTGGTGGTGGAGCCGTCACTCGATGAATGGGGGAGGGCAGGGGGGTTCGTTTTAGTCCAAGTGCATGTCCGGCGTGAACGAAGGCGGCCTTTCAGACCACAAATGCGCCGTTCTAAATCTTGACAAGGTATAATCTTGGCCCCAAATCAGTAGATTGGACTGCCATGTGATTGATTGATTGATTGATTGATTGATTGATTGATTGATTGATTGATTGATTGATTGATTGATTGATTGATTGTACGGTTTAATTGATTGATTGTAGGGTTTAACGCGCCGATGCAACACAGGCCATGGGGTGCGCCGTAGTGCAGGCTCCGGATTAATTTTGTCCACCTGAGGATCTTAAGGCTGCGCCGAAATCTCGTACACACGGGCGTTTTTGCTTTTCGCCTCCACCAGAAAAGCGGCCGCCGCGGCCGGGAATCCAACCCACGTCCTCGTGCTCAGCAGCACAACGCCTTAGCCACTGAGCCACCGCGGCGGGTTGATTGTACGGTTTTAAGCACCGACGCAACGCAGGTGATGAGGCGCGACGTAGTGGAGGGTCCGGATTGATTTTGACAACATGGGGATCTTTAACGTGTGCCGAAATCTTGTACACACGAGCGCTTTTTGCTTTTCGCCTCCATCAGAAAAGCGGTCGCCGCGGCCGGGAATCGAACCCGCGACCTCGTGCTCAGCAGCGCAACGCCTTAGCCACGGAGCCACCGCGGCGGGTGGAATGCAATGTCAACGTTGCTCAAGGTTAGCGAAAAATATCGAATGGAATTTTTTACAATTAAATTTTTTAACGGATCGCAAACTGTATGTCCTTAAAATGTACAATTGGTGAATTTCACACGTTTAGCCTTTTTACTGGTAATTGTAGGTCATTTGTAAATGAAAATCAACGCAAAAGCTAACCTAAGAAGGAATAAAAATGAACTTGCGATACCAATAATATACCCTGTGTCAGGTACAACACACTTTTTCGCATGTGCAATCGGACGCTCCTACTAAGTAATATGTTCTAAAATATTTAGAATGCTTTTCGAGCGAATAAACTGAGTTAGCAGATACTCGAATCCCGAACTAATACAAGATACGCTCCAAACGGTTAACAAAACGCCATCGCAAAGTTTTAGGTCATGATTCGCAACACCACAGAGTTCAGCACACGTGGACGTATACGCGGCATTCTGAAGCCGCTGACCTGTCAAATTAACACCCGGTTACGGTTCTGATTAACGAGCTCTGAAGAAGGCAAAGTTACTACTGATGCAAAACACACAGCTACTATTAAAAATAATTATAAGAGCACTCCGTTCATGAGCCACTAGCCATTAGCCACTGCACGCAGTTCGCCCCTCTCCAATCCCTCTCTGCGCACTCGACTACAAAAATTTCAAACAGCCAGCCACGGCCCACGGCTATTGGCTGTGAGCTAGTTCTCCTAGCACCCACAGAGGCAAACAACGAAGCATGCGGGACAAGCACTCGCCTTCGAGAACTTCAACCATGCTTCGGCCGACTCCAAGCACGAGAAAAACAGAACAAAGCAAAAAATATTCACAATAAAATGGGCACACCACGCTCCAACCGGGCTCGAGGACTGCGAACAATTCCATAACTTATTCGCGGTAGGAGTGCAGATAGGGACAGCATTTCTGAAAGCGAACAAGGGGAGAGAGATCAACATGCAAAAGCACATCGACGAGAGGGCGTGCGAAAAAGGAATGAGAGCAAGGTGACAGCTGGGATGCTGGCGCCGCGGAGGCATTATCGGACCAGCCGCACAATTTTTTCTGTGTTACAGCCGGCACTCCTCTTTATCTGACTCCGCGGTCGCCCCATCAGTCTCTGTTCCAGTCTGCGCGCGCTGCTACTGCTGCTACAACCAACACTCCGACTGCGTCTGGGCAACTGGGCGTCGTTGGTGGTGTCAGGTTACAGACCCCGTAAGTGAAAGGTGTTTCCACCGGTTGAAGTCAGCAGACTGTCAGTCTGTAGCGACCGTAATCGCGACACTCAATGTGTAACGTTGCGTACAAGTGCAGTGAAGTACATTGTTGTGTGAACGTGTTTCCTTGTATTGTGCTGTGCCGGCGCAGACGATCAACTTGATGCATTATATATTTACAATGGCTTGTTTCCACGTTAAGCTTTAGGCCTCGCCGGAGCAAACCGGGTACAAGGTTTTTGTTACAAACCCAGGAGTGCGGCGTGGGGGAGCGTAGTTTGTGTGAAAACATGCATTTAACATGCCTCCTTGCTATCTGTTGAAGCATGCTAGTTTCGTTACCTAGCTTTATCAATTCTACGAGTGCCGGTGGCCGCACTGGAAGGCCGGGCGCACTGCATACGAATAACGTTTTCGCGGGAATTCGTACTGCTTAAAACATGCGTCTGTACTTTCGCTTTAATATGTAGTCCACTTTTGCGAGACTGGAACAACGTATCAATGAATGGCCATGAATGAAAGCGAAGCGCTGCCGTGAGCTAGCTGCTCTTTCGTGCTCGCTCGCAGCCATACGTGATAGTTTTCTATATTTGATAGCGGGAAAAACTGGTGACTTTGTCGTCCTGAACAAGTTTCACTCATTGTTGCTGCATATGTTCGACATATGAACTTATGTTTCTCTCCGAAACTGTGTGGGTAGCATAGTCTCAAGAATGCACACTTCACTAGCGTGTAACGCAACTGACGGAACTTCGTTTTTGCAGCTTGAGCTACACTGGCCGAGGTAGAGCAGCTTCGCGTGGCTCCTGAAGAGCCGTCCTGCGCATGCGCGAGGAGCAGTGACGCCAAACGGCGCACAGAATATTGCTAGCTGCCGGGTGTCTCTCACGCACCCCACGTGCCCAGCGTCTTCGCCGACCACCGTTCTCCACGTGGCGGCCCGGTCCGCTTGATGATCATGCGAGGGGCGGCCGGGTGTGCAACCGAAGGCTCGTGCGTCGCAGCAACACCGGCGTGTGCCTGTGGAACCAGCTTAGCTCTTGGGCGATTGGTGACGCTGCGCCGGAGCCGCTTTATAAATGTACATGTGTCACATAATGCGTATACCATGTGTGTGTCATTGAAGCAGCAGAAAGCATGATAATCCAGCTAATCCAGACAACCAGGAAAGCTAAGAATAACCAGCTGAATCTTAGCTCACGCTACGTATATCCTGGCATATCCGAGCTAAGCCACTGCTATTTTTTTTCGTCCTGTTTACGAAAAGGGTTGGGGGGTGGCGCAGAATTCCGAATCCAGTATCTATTCAAGTGCCCATGGTGAACAAATGAAGCAGCGAAGCGTTCCTACGTTCAGAGGCGACATAATAGACAATGGGAAATTGTGAAACTTGCTCAGATATAGGAATCACATGGTTGCTTGTAGCCTTATCTAAGAGAACCGTTGTTTCGCAATGCTGCCGTCTCTCCTGTAGTATGCGCCGAGAGCATGTATAATGGCGATGGTTTTTCTACGTCCTCAATGTCAAGTTTGTAACGTGTAAATTAAATGAAACGGCTCATACTGGAGTGCTGTAGTCGCAAACTTTGAATTGTGTTGTGAAGTGTAGTACAGATACTTTTAAACGGCTCTAGTCGAAAGCCTAGGCGTTCTACACTCCATAGCGGCACCTAGGCTATGAGGCACGGTGTCCTGGAGCTTGGTTCTGTATTATTTTCGATCACCTAGGGATCTTTAACATGATCGAAATTCTTGAGACTCAAGTATTTTTGTTTATGACTCCGCCAGAAATCCGGCCGCTGCAGACAGGACCGAACCTGCGCCCTTGTATTCAGTGGTAGCCACTGAGATTCCACGTTCGGCCTATAAATATTTTGTAAGTGCACACTATGCACTGTGCCTGTCACTTGTTCGGTCTTTATTACTCATTTGCGGTAGCAGCAGACTTCCATAACTTCACATTGTCTTACAAGGGGTTTTCGCAGAAGTGTCTTTACCACTTTTGCCTCGGTGTTATCAAGTTTCTAAGGCTTTGCGGTACCTTGAACTTTGTCGTCAACTGCATTACAGTGCATTGTCCAAATTCCTTTCCACTCCTTACCTCGGAGTGCAGGGGTGGAAGGGCTGCGCCAATCCCCTTTTTCTGCGCCATCCTGCTCCAAAGTTAGCGTTGCGCCAAAACTGATCCAAAGTGGTGTCAAAAAATGTGAAGCAGCTGTGAGGTGATGTTCAAGGCCAGTCGCATTGGCGCGGGTAGCAGTGGGGGCTGATTGGCGAGCAGTCATTCACGACGGTGCGCGCTCCGCCCGACTCCCTAACGGGCGAACTCTCACTTACTCGTCATAATCTCTAGGGGCCAGTGCTCTGAAACGAGAGGACGTCATTTTGAAACGACGCAGTAGCGCAATGCAAATGCATGTGTTCTTGGGCGGGGGCGCCGCTTTGAGAGGAAGTGGAGGGACGAGAGAGAGAGAGAGAGAGAGAGAGAGAGAGAGAGAGAGAGAGAGAGAGAGAGAGAGAGAGAGAGAGAGGAGAGAGGAGAGGAGAGAGAGAGAGAAACTTTAATGAAGATCAGCGAGGTTAGCCCAGCCGTTGCGCTGACTTGCTACGCTAGATGATTGAAGAAAAAGAGAAAGAAATAAAAAAAAAAAAGAAAGAAAAAAAAATCTATAAAAAGGAAAAGATGTCATTTGATGCGCCCAAAAATTTTCAATCACAAAACTCTGTCCAGCTCTGTGCTCCGAAGAAACTCTGAGAGCTTTGATGGCGCGTGCGGCCTGACTGAGACCCGACGAATCTCACAAAATAGCCCTCCGTTAAGTCCCGCACCAAGCTGCCTGCGCAAAGATAATATTAGTTTCTGCCTGTGCACGGTGTACTTTGGGTACACGCATATAACGTGACGAATGACTTCTCGTGGGCGACATGTGGAACAAAAAGGTGAAGATGCCTGCTGGATTTTTTAGAGGTAATGTTCCGTATAGGCGACACTCAAGCGCAGCCTATCCATAATAGCTTCCTCGCGCTTGCTGAACCTAGGTGTCATTCTGAAGGTGCACTTAGGTTTAATCGCGCGAAGATGTGCGTATTACTGCGTTGCGTCAGTCCGGAAATAGAAAAACCTTGTAACAAGGCCGCAAAGCGAAGGGCACTGCCCCCCATGGTTTTGATTGCGACTTTGCGCCCTTGCCACAGTGCTTTTCTTGTTCTTCCACTTCTTCTCAAAGCGGTGCCCAGCCCAAGAACACATGCATTTGTATGGCGCTACGACGTTGTTACCGAACGACAGCCCGGTTTTAGAGAATTGAGCCCCTAGTCCTCCAGTGGCGGTGCCGTTTCGCGTCATTCGGAAGTGAACTTGAAGTGTGGACAATGCCAAGATTTGCCCCTGAATGCAGCTCCACCGCACAGCCAGCTGTGCCGTGGTGCGTCGTCACCAGCAGTCGTTTTAATCTTCCCGCTTCTTGTTAAAAACAAAACGAAAAAATTCGCCGCGTATCTGCTCCTTTCGTTGCAAATGCCGTCAAAAGACGATAGTCTTTATCGGCTTTTGCGAAGTAAATGCCTCCCTTCGCTTTCCCGCTCACCTCTCATGTTGTTCCTCTTGCGTCCCGCAGTTTAGACGCTCCCGTACCCAGGCGCGGTTCTGGCACAAGTGAGAGGGGAGATCCTGTTAGTTATTATTAAGTAATTAGCTCGGTAGTTTCTTGCGTGAAGTACAGCTTTTTTGTTTTTTGGGGAGGGGGATAAGGGGAGTGTGTCCTACTGGAAAAAAATGTCGATAAACACTAACACGTTCGTTATCTTGATAGACACGGCGTGGTACCGCGGTACTTTTAACGTAGGTAGAAGCACCCATTACTTGTTGAATTGAACGAGTGGTGCGCACGCTATAGTGTATTGTTTCTCTGGTGTTTTTAGAACATCAACGTTTAGTTTTAAATTCTCTGGAGTCCAGTTAGGTTTAGTCAGGCAGTGCATCGAATCGTCTCTTGTTTCCTCTAAGTTTCTTTTTTCTGAATTTCGTTCACGCTTGGTTTCTCTTTGTTTTGTTTTAGATGCGACTGCATCTCATTCACTCGCCTTGTCCATGCAGCGTCGGCGTTGTTGTCGTCCGCCCCTCCCCCATTATCCTCGCCGCGCGTGCTGCGCTCTCCGCCGCTCACCCCCTCTCCTCTCCGATGCCCCTCTCTCGTCCACAACCCTCCCCCTACACTATAAAAAAATAATAGTTAGCGGCGCCCGTTTTCGATGCCACGACCCTGTGGGCGGAACGCGAGGTACATGGTGCTGTTCCCACTGCGCCACAAAACCGAGACAGAATCAAATGCTACGAACGCGCCTTATATCTTTGACTCATTCAAACTACGTCAAGAAGCTACTGATACAACGCATGATGGGGCAATGATTAGCACTTGCAATAAAAGAAAAGAAGCTCCCACTCACAGCAACAAAGACTTGCTTATCTCGCTTCGTCTTAGTTTTTGCTATGTCAGCTGTTATGCATTAATTATGGGAGCATATATTCTTTAACTCATTGGAAAAGTGATCCGCTCGGCATTGATCAAATGTAAAGAACAATTTTACTTGCTGTATTGTGTTCGCAAGAAATAAAAAAAAATGCAAATAAGGATTGTTTGGCTCTCGAAGCATGCTCCTAAACAGACTTGCACTCTTCCAAAGCTCGTCTTTTCACACTACAAGGCTGCTCCAAAACTCTCCTTTTGTTTCTCTAAAGCCGCTCCAAAACAGCTTTATTCCTTCTCCGAAAGGCTCAAGGCCGGTTCCACACCTGCGCGTGTGCGTATTACTTTTTCAGTGCCATTGGAGTGGCCACTGCATGGCAATTCTACATGGCGGCCGAAAAAGCACGGGGTGAACCCACTATGTCAGAAGGTGAGTGTTTGGAGATCTGCAAAAGATTTGAATGAGAAGAGCGGTCTCAAATTCAGATGGCAGTATCATTTGCTTGAAATATGGTAAATACCTTTTGCATCGCTGCAAACCTCTTTTTTATTCTTGAGCAGTTAACAAACTCAATGTTAATCGTGTTTGGGGGTACCCAGACCTGTGTCCTGCCGTTCAGTTACTCTTGCATGTGATATGCATTGCAAGTGGGTATGGTTGATGATCTTCAGTTCAGAATTTATTTCTTTGTGCATTTTGTATGGTGGGATCTCTTGTAACAGGATTGGAATTCACCAAATTTGACGGCACAACACTCAAATCTGTGTTGTATGTTCCCAAGATGCATGCGTGCTATGGAGAAGTTTTAGTTTAAAGCTACAGAATAATATAAACCACCTTGAAGTGTCAAATCAGTCAGTGATTGCGTGATTAGTAGCGCAGTGCTTTAGCCAAAGCTTCTTCTGAGTGTTTTAAAGAAATTGCAGAACCTGTGTATTTCTCTTCCCCTTAAATTTTTTTATAATTAGACAACTATTCAAAAACATTGAACATGAGAAAGCGCATTATTCTTTTATTTCCTCCTGTCAATCAGTTTTAGGCTGACATGGGACAATGTCTGTGCCTGCTATCAAGCTCGCGTTGAAAAACAATAGTTTGCAATGATATGCGCTGATGAAGGGTAGTTGTCTTTGTCGCAGCTTGTTGCAAATGTTTCTTTTTCACTGCAAGAAATGCTGTGCGATGTAAATTATACATGGGAAAAGGTAGTGGTGCTTTGTTCATAGATGAGCTTTGAGGAGAGTGAAACTGCAACTTCTGATTGTAGTTGTCACTTTCATAGCTGGTTTTAAGATCGCTTTGAGGTATTTCATCTACGTATGCTTTGTAGACAGGTCGGAGCTGGGACTGAGGGAAAAAAACTAGGTGTGCATACCGAACTTGTGATTGTGAATCGAATTCTACTAATAAAAATCAACTGAAATCGAATAGTTTAAAATACGAATATTTTTGCTCTAGTGCATATGGAGCTTATGTAACATCATGACTTCGCAATTCTGAGCGTTCATGCATTGGTAAGAAAATGGTGCAGACAATGAGGTTCAGGCGGGGCGGCAAAGCAGTGGAACCCGCCGGCGTGGCTCAGTGGATAAGGCGTTGTGCGGCCGAGCTCATGGACGCGGCTTCGATTTTCGCCCCGGCGGCCGCTTTTCTGATGGAGGCGGAAAGCCAAAACGGCCATGTGTTCGAGATTTCGGGGCACGATAAAGATGCCCAGGTGGTCAAAATTAATCCGTAGCCCTCCACTACGGTGCGCCTGATAACCTGTATAGTTTCGGCGTGTTAAACCCCAAAATCAATCAATCAATCAATCAATCAATCAATCAATCAATCAATCAATCAATCAATCAATCAATCAATCAATCAATCAATCAATCAATCAATCAATCAATCAATCAATCAATCAATCAAAGGACCGGAACAAAAATTAGGCATACAATGTTAAAAAGAAATAAGAGTTGAGAATGATGTGAACACAAAATGTGTATTTGACAGGTGCATCCTGGTATTGAAAAGAGGCATGCTAGTCGTTGGTATGACCTCACTGCAGATGTCACCGAGAACCATAAAAACTCTCGATTCATTACTGACGCCGCCGAATTGACAAAGAAACCTCTTTTTGCCTAATAAAGTTTACAAAAGTAGTTTTCTACTTAGCTGGGATGCAGCAGTTTTGTTTCGCTGCGGGCTCGAGCATTGTAAGATTTGTGGCACAGCTTCAGCGTTGCCCAAAAAAGCACACCTAAAGGGGGCTTATGCTGTGGGTTGGCGCTTGAAAGCTGACAAGTTGTGCGGCAGAGCCAACATTTATTGCTCTTTTATTGTGGGGGGATGACTGGGACGTCACCTGAGACGTAGACGCTGAATCTGAAATCAGGAGACGCTGGATCAATGAATTATTCGTAGATTTAAAATACTGAAAAACTTGGAATGCCTTAATCGGTGAAACTGTGCTCCGAATAAAGTGAATTAGCCACCTCTATTCGCAAGGTGTTCGAAGTTTCGCAGTATTCACACATGTCCAGAAGGAAAACAGGGTTGTAACCAGATAAAGGCCAAGAGCCTTGCTTTATCTTTTTCGATATCACGTGCATTTGATGATCTGGCCACACTGCCAAAAATATAAAAAGCAGCCCTGTAGCTGTTCATTGTTTAACAGTGTGGTTGTTTAATTGTAGCCGCATATACTACTTTTCACTTCACAATATCGCTGCCAGTTTCAATAGCGCTTGCTTTTATCTGTTCATTTAACGAGTCGCCAAGTGGGCAGGAAGTGGCGGCACCCCCTTAAATCTTTGATAGCGTGTGTTGTAACAAAGGAATGATAAAGCTGCAAGCTGCGAGGCTCTTGCTTCAGAGAAGGGCTGACTGCATGATAACGCTGTTCCTGATAAGGGCCTTCAAGGTGTTCGCACAACAGGTTTTGAACGACCGATTCAAAAGGGTTTGTCAGTGGACTGAAGATTTTGTTTCCTACCTTCTATTTTCTATTTTGCACTGTAAGACAAGCAAGTTAATGTGCTTTTCAATTTAATGTATTTTCGGGAGCAGAAGTATGGATTCCTGAAATGCACTGAAATACACTGCAGCGCCACCATCCGAAGGCGTGTCTGCTGTCAAGACGCTGTTTCTGCGGCCTGTTTTATCCGCATGTGTCTTTGTTTGCTCCCCTGAGTTGATGCGCTGTTGGTAAATAGAAAGACGCAGGTTTCTGGCCTTTTTACAGCGTTCAGTCCGAGCATGGCATAGCGCCGGAATTAGCGCAGGTGTGATGTGTTGAACGAGTGTGCTTTTTTGTTACTCCTTATAATGAACTCAAACACGCGGAACATTGGTTGTATTGGTTTAGTATTGAGCCCCAAGTTGTCTGGGTAGCAGAGGGAGGATGAGTGATAAAAAGAATAAAATCAAAGCCGAGAGTTAGCACACCCACAGATGGCGACCACAAATTTAGCCGCTCACCGGGGACCACTTTTGAAAAGAAACGCAACATGTGCCGTCGACGCGAAAGCCCTAGGTTTCCGTTCACCAACAGCGTATTAACTTATAGGAGCAAACGAAGATGCATGGAGATAAAGTAGGCCGCTCAACCAGTGTCTCCACAGCAGACACCCATTCGCATGGTGGCGCCGCCGTGCATTTCAGCCTGCGCTCGCACGGAATCCGGACTTTTGGTCCTGACAAAACAATTGTATTTGATTTATTGTTTTTCTTTACTTTTTGGCCTAGAATACGTACGCGTACGATGAATTGGAAAGCATTGTTTTTGTGCTGCAAGACAATTTATTGTGCGTGCATTTGGTTGGTTGATTTTTTTCTTTTATACCAGGAATACAGATACATTCGTGAAATTTGAACGCATTTTTGGGGGCGGGCTTCTTAACTAGTGCACATGAAAATGCCACTGCAGCTCTTTTACACAACTGCGTGCAATCGAAAATGTTCATGGTGCAAACGAGCACGGTCTGTGATTCATGGCTCCACGATTGTTCGTAAAGCTGAGAGTGGTTTTTGCCAGTTTCTTCCAAAGACTTCCAACAACTCCAGATTTCTGACGGAATAGATATAAGGTGTGCATCTTGTGATTGTAAAACTAGAGGCTACTTTTTACACAAAACAGGTGCACATAAAAAGCCTCTACGGTACACGTTGGATGCATCTAGGTTTATTACGAGTGTTTAGACAATGGACAGAAACTGGAAGGCATCTGAGCTGAGCAAAGGCCAAAACGTGCATTCAAAATCGGCATCGAAGGCAACCATGTTCAATGGCTTTGGAGGGACAAACTGCAGCAGGCATTAAAGCGGCCATGAAGGCAGTATATAAACCTCCTTGCTCCCTTTGAAATTACTAAGTGAGCAATGAACAGCGCGAAAAAACACAGGAGTGCTTGCAATCTGTGTTGAAAGAACTGCCTTTTGGTAACTAACCCAGCTCGTTACAGCCACAGAAGACCTCGTCTTGAAGGACCCCTGCAACACTTTTCTGACAGCGACATTTCGGGTCCTAGGTCTCTTCTACGGGTCGTTTAGATACAGACGCAAAACGAATGATGAGAATCAGGGCAGAATGAAGAAGGGTATTGAATTAATACGTTTACAAATACAAGCCAATGCGGCACTGCCTACGTTACACGTTAAGCCTCCAGATATGATAACGCAAAACGGACACCGTGGGGACCCTATGGTTGGCTGAGCTTGCAATATTTTGTATATGTCGTTGCTTCGACCTAATGAACCTGTTTAATGCTTTAGGTCGCATAAAAACTTCACCGAAAAGTCGAAAAATCAAAATTAATGGGGATAGTATCTGCCCGCTTTGAGCGCTTGTCGGCCCTTCGACATCGTGAACATGCTACAGGAGCGCCCTCAGCACTGCGCGGAGTATTCGGCCTTCGCTAAAATTCTTGCAAATAGTCAGTCTGCGTTGTATATGCCCAGATCCACTCTCAGCAGATATCAGCGCCGACGTCACAAGTGGTTTAGTGAGCGAGCATCGCAAAGCGGATTTTTGTTGGAAAGATGTTACCAAGGGCAACTGTAATTCTTGTGAAAAAAAAAATTGGATCCACCTTAATGGAGCCGTATGGCTACAAAGGAAAGCTGTACAGCTTTCTCAGAAACTTCGCAGTTGAAGAAAAATTCGTCCTGGTCCTGATCCTGGACCAGGGCGAATTTTTCTTCAACTGCAAAGTTTTTTATAGAAAGCTGTACAGCTTTACTTTCGTAGCCGTATGGCTGCATTGAGTTGTATGTTAAATTTTCCTTCGCAGAAACTTACTTCACCTTGGCGATTTCTCCTAATATGGTTGGTTAACTGTATTCGTGGCGAATTCTTTTCATGGCTAGTTTGGCCTGCGTCGGGGAGATCGCGACTGTGCTATAGCTTTTTATGGGTTAAAAAAGGAAGCTTTGGTGAAATCGCTTGTTGTATCATCGTGAAGGGGCTAATGTTCAAGATCGGTGTCCGAAAGAAAAAATATCTAATCACTGCCATAATTACTCCAAAACAACAAAGCTGTGCGTGCGTTCTCGGCGCACACACGCACGGGCAGACCGACAGAGACAGAGAGAGAGAGTGAGTGTCACGTCAATTCGTCAAGTGGACAGGACACACACAAAACCCATTTACTCGACGAGGACGATACTTCGGAGCACACGTCAAGTACCGGTAAACAGTCAAATAAGTGTTCTCGCGGTTCGAGTTTTCGTAAACGTCTCTGAGGATGGTGTAGCCTCACGTTACGGCCGATGTCTTGTGATGCTTGTATGGTTGAAAGCGACCGTCGTGTGGGGATTGCGGGTAATGAACCCAGACGTCGCCACCAATAACCAGGGAGCGTAGCCCCAGTTGCGATTTGTAACTGGTGCCGGTGCGTAGACCTAGCGTGTCAGCATAGCAGCCCAGCTGCTTCTCGTTTCTGGAGTTACCGACGGTGCGTTGCCGCGGGGTCTCCTTCCAGGATCACCGCCTGGAACATATGTTGGTAGGACTGAGGCGCAGTCAGGCCCCAATGACGCTGGGGTCAGTTCCAGGAGCGTAGCCTGGTCTCCCGCGTCTTCTTGCTTCTCTAACGTTTGCCTCTTTTTTAAATGCGAATGCATTTATTAGTCGGGGGTTGTCTTGCGTCCATCGAGCGGCGTGCGCCTGCATTCCTCCAGCGCGAGCGCACGTGAGCGCGCCGTCGTCGTCGTCGTAAATGCGAATGCATTTCTTAGTCGGGGGTTGTCGTGCTCCGTCGGCGTGTGCCCGCAGGTTTTATCTCTTCGCGCTCATTGCCGAACGCATGCGCTTGAAGCGAGCTGTACTAGTTTGCTCGAAGCGGCAAGGACGGCGAGTACTGCGGTGTTAGTCTCGTGTCTAACGTGTATGGGAACTTGATATCGCACGCCGTTGCCACGTCTCCCGTTCGAGACACGTCTCCGTACAAGGACTTGTACACCCTTGCCTACACCGGAGACGGAGTCTTTGTAGTGACCGTGTACCTCGCGCCCAACCTCGCTCGAGACGCCGTTGCCGCGCAGCTGGACGCGGCTATGGAAAGTGTGCGCGTGCGCTCCAAACCCTCTGACCCCATAGTCTGGTTGGCGACTTCAACGTTGAACGTGCGCAAAAAGAGTGGCGAGTGGCTGGTCGAGTACATGCAGACCAGGCACTCTATGTCATTGTCTCTCTGCCGGCTTCTTCGGGACACGTTGCCACCCACTACCATTCACGGGAGTTGCATTGATCTGGTCTTACGCGAAAACTGTGACGGCGCGGTATGCTTCTCAAAGACCCTTTGACCGTGCACTTTAGCGATTCACAAGGCAGTGATTGTGGCCGTCAGGTAAACGAAACACAAACAAGTGCTGATGAATAAATGATTACGTTCACACTCTCGTCATTAATTACGCCATTACTCGCAACACACTCATCGTTGCACCCAATGCATTCGCATTTCTGCACGATTCCCTTCGGGGAGGTGCGGGGGAATTTTTTCTTCTTCTCGTCTCCCTGTTTCATCGAAATCTTCGGACGCTTCATAGCTTTTCTTTGGCACATATCCCTTCTGGAAGGTTGCTCATGACAGAGCACGGTATTCTTACACCGTGTGACAGAGAGATTCACTGTTCACTGGTGCCCAGGCTTTGTATGCCTATTTTTTGCTGAAATGGCTGAATCATTAACACACCAGGCTTTAATTTTGAAGGTAAGTAATTTGACCCGAAGTGGCTTTGCTTCTTTTTTTTTGGTGTGAGCACCTCACAAATTATTTTTCTAAACCACGATATGCGGCTGTTTCTCCTCTTTCACTCAACCAATAAGTGGCGTTCACGTTGAGCCTCAGTTAGAGTTCCTCTATATCAGTGTTGCGGAATGGGCATCACCATTCCATTCCAATTCCATTCCGAGGAATTAGAATTTGTAGTGATTCCTTCCTTGCAATTCCTCGGAATGACAGATGTTAGCCCATTCCCACTCCTGGAATGGATGGGAAGCTCAATTACATTCCTTTAATTCCGCATCGTAAAAATTGCCTCAGGTGCTTTATGGAGTTGCCGAGGAACGCAACGTGTATCTTACGTTATTGTACGGGTTTAAAACTGCAAAAGTAAGCAAAATGTGCCACTTGCCACCCAAGTTGACAGGTATTAGAGGTTCTTTACATATATCGTGCAGAGCAACTATCCAACGCAAAAAATTACCGTCCCGTCCTATCGAAAGTAGAATGAAGCGCGAAAGCTAAAAGTGCGTCGAGCTTTCGCTAAAAGTGCTTCTAACCGATCGTCAAACCTTCAAGCACCCAAATCGCAAGCGAAGAACGAACCCATCGGGCAATTTTTCGCAAGTAAACACAACTGCGAACGATCTAAATGTACTAACTTACGTGGTTTATGAGATAAAGGTAAAGGTTCATTATTGTACTCCTTTTTCGTGATCGAAGCGTGTGTTGCCTCATTTAGAGCCGTTCGTTTTTTTTTATTTCGAAGTAAGCGTTTTGACACAATGAAAGTCCAGTTTCAGAGAGACAGAGAGAAAGGGAGACTTCATTTGCGGTCCTCAGTTTTACGCACGCGCCGTGTGTAGAGACCTTATCAGAGCTTTTCGTTCGAGCAAACGGTATAAAGGGTAATGTAATAGTTTTTTGAGAGAATGTGATGGTTCCTACTAAGGACGCATTCGCTTTAAAAGGGGTCAGTGTCGCACTGCCCCTTTTTGCATAGTAAGTAACGGATCGAGTATATATTATAGTATTTGCATGTTAGTATGTTTTAACGGTTTGTTATTGAGCGACGCAAGATGAAACAGGTATTGCGCTGTTACGTTGATGTAGGCTTTTTACGTTTCATCGCGCAGTCCGTCGCATGCTATCTGCTTTGCGTACCGTCGTACCAACGCCATTAGTATGCTGTGGATGACTAAGAGACATGTCGCGCGGAGCTTGCTCACATGTACACGTATTCTGAATGCTTACTTCAATGATTTCAAGTGAATCTACAGCATCGAGCACTACACTAATACTACCGTACCAATGCGAGAGACGGGAGGGCAGTGGCACAGAACACATTTAACAGTTTTAATGCGTAGCATTCTTTGCCGAGTACTCCTACACCAGAGCCGTGTAACGCCCTGAATTTCCACAAAAGAGCAGATATCGCAAAAGTTCCACCTGTAATCGTTGTAGTGGCGTGAACAGAGATAATTGGTCGAACAAAATTTTGAAAAACTAAAAAAACATCAAGAGAAATATTTTAAAAATGACGCAAAATGGCGCAACGTGTAACGCCCTGCATTTCCACAAAAATGCAGATTTCGGAAAAGTTCCAAATGTATTCGTTGTAATAACGTAAATGGAGATTATTGGCAGGATGAAATTTTGAAAAACTAAAAAATAAGAAAACTATTGAAAAAATACGGACAATGCCAAATCGTATATCGCATGCTGTTTCCACAATAATGCATCATTCGCGAAACTTCCACCTGCAATCGTTGCAGTAGCGTAAATGGATGTAATTGTTCGAACGAACATATGAAAAAATAAAAAAATAAAGACAAATATAAAATAATTAGGGAAAATGATGAACCGTGTAACGCCCTGCATTTCCAAAATAATGCAAATAAGGGAAAAGTCCCAAATGTAATCGTTGCAGCAACGTAAATGGAGATTCATGGTGGGACAGCATTTAAAAAAAATGTGACTGG
Organism: Haemaphysalis longicornis; assembly: GCA_013339765.2. Classification (NCBI taxonomy): domain Eukaryota; kingdom Metazoa; phylum Arthropoda; class Arachnida; order Ixodida; family Ixodidae; genus Haemaphysalis; species Haemaphysalis longicornis. The sequence continues at coordinate 11,942,689 of CM023458.1, forward strand.
AAAAAACCCACACTCATGACAAGCGGCGTAAGAATGCTACGCATTAGTAGATGAGTCTCTAAATTACTACTCGTTGTTTCATGTTTCATGAGCGAACGCTTTATATTGTTAGCTCCAAGACTTCGCAGCATCATCTTGCAGTGAGAAACACCGCGACTTCAGATGCGCGCCGTTCGTATCCCCTCTGCTTATCGACGCTATTCCCCACTTGCTGACCTGGCTACACGGCGCTTGCCAGTGTGAGAGACACCGGTCTACCATCGGCGCCACGAACAGTTGAACAGAGAAGCTATGCCTCAATAATGCATATTTCATTATGTCCTCCCTCCCTCCGTACCCGGAGCCTGCCGAAGCTTGAAGAGCCGACTTAACCGAACCACCGTACAGACGAGCTTGCGCAGGTCGAAGTTCACTTTCACACACGCTGCGGCAGGCTGCACGGATTCAGTTACTCGAGATAGCGGGTATGCGTTCTCGTTTTCGTCGCCTTTGAGATATACTGACGCAGTCGTCGCCACAGACAAATTAAGTAGCCGGAAGGCGCCAGAAGTGGTGACGTCGTCGTCTAAAAAATCCCCATTCTATTCCCATTTCATTCCGGGCTAAAGACCCTTAATTCCATTCCCATTCCATTCCTCCAAGCGTTTGTCGTCATTCCATTCCCATTCCATTCCGGCATCTCCAAAAGGTGGAATGAATCCGGAATCATTCCAATTCCGGAGTGGCAACTCCGCAACACTGCTCTATATAGCTCCCGCAGGGAGCTAAGAGTTGCGCGACCACCCGCCATCTTGTTATCCGGATTGCTGCGGGAAAGCCGCCCGTGGCGGGTGTAGGAGCCTCGCCGCCACACTTCCGACGGCGGCCGACGTGCGGTGGGGGCGCATCGGTCGGCGGCGCCTTACGGCGGCTACCATCCATGGCGGCTACGCTGGATTGCTGCGATGTCGCTCACGCTGCTGCTGCTGCTGTTCCTGGGCGGGGCGCGGGGCCGCCCGCATCGGCGGCTGCGGCGTAGCCGTACTGGGGGCTTCTCTGCGGGGCATGGATAACGGGAGTGTCGTCATCACGGCGGCGCGTGGAAAAGGGTTGCGCAACTCTTAGCTCCCTGCGGGAGCTATATACAGGAACTCTAGCCTCAGTAGCAAGGAAGCGCACATTCACACTCTGTATGAAAAAAAAAAAAAGCACTCGGGACATAAATTCAAAGTAGGTCTTTCCACTCAGTTAACCGCTCAGTTAACCAAAAAAAATAGCTTGAAAGTATGCAAGAGAGTTCCGAAAAAAGCCTAGCAACAAACATCAACGCAGCAGCAGGCCCGCTCGTTGTTGGCGGTGCGGTTGGCGCGGTGAACAACGCCGTCAAGAAGCAAGGAAAGGAGCTTCTGAGGTTGGACCAACATGGGCGCAAAACTTACGGAACCCGTGATTTTCGCTGCAGTCATTGGTCCCGGGATGCGACGTCATCGGGGTGAGTGTGGAAGCGAGCAGAACACCCTCCGTGTCAGAGCGAATGAATGACGTTCAACTTGCTTGTATTTTTAAATTTAAAAATGGAAAAACCATTTTACTTTTGCGGGAATGTTGATCATTCTTTTTGCGTCTATAACTGAACGACGCGAAGAATAAACGTAAGGCCTGAAAAGTACCTGAAAGTAAAGCGCTGCAGGGGACCTTCATCTGGGAGGAGGAGGAATACCTTTATTATCAGAGGAGGCACGAATGCCCTGTTGGGGAAGGAGAGGGACACCAAGGAAGGGAGGGAATAATAGCTGTTCTGCTCGCATTCATCGACGCGCAGCGAGGCTCCACAAACTCTGAACTCCGAGCCGGCCCGCTGTCCCTCGGAGGGGGAAACGTGTGTTTTGTGTTTGTTCTTCTGCTTGTGTGTGCGCGCTTCTCCTTCCCTCTCCGAGCCGGGGACGGCCGGAAAAGAATTCGGCCCGCTTCTCCCGCTGTCCTGCAACCCCGGCGAGGTGTTGAGTTGCGTTTCGCAGAACCGTGCCTCGCCTGGGTCCAGAGACGCCACGACCAGCAGTCTGCCGCTGCCAGCCCTTGAGACGGCACCATTTTTTTTACGGAGCTGAGCAGAAGAAGGAACCTTTATTTTTTTTCCACTTGTAACCTTTTCTTGTTTTTCATTTATTCTTAATTAAAGTTTTGCCTTTTTAATCCTTCTAATGTTTACCCGTTATCTTTATGGATAGCGGACGCATCGACCCCGTCGAATCGCGTACCGCGAGGCCAGAATAATAGCAAAAAAGAACACTGTTCAAGGTTCAATCACTTGAAATGGTGGATAGCATTTTAAAGTCGGTGCACATATAGTTCGCAAGTTTCCTGAAGAGATAGGTGCAACGTTTTTGACAGGTATACCGGTCCAGGTTATTACACCAACTTGTAGAGACCACTGGTTAGTGCGTATTCAATAACTTTCTCTAGCCCTGAGGGTCCTCTCGAACGCGTTGGAAATGCGCTTCTTCATCTGCGGGTGGAGAACGGAGGCCCAATAGTGGCTCGCGACCAGTCTTGAAGTGTGCACAGTGCCATATCAAATGGTACAGGTTAGGGATGCAGTTCTCGTCGCAATAAGGCCAGGGTTAGATTTGAGAGCTAGATCGGGGGGTCCGTTTATGTATTAAATGAGGGGTTAGGGCCGTGTTAGCAGAAATCGTATTAGATACTACCTCCCCCGAGCGCGTGAGCGTCTTGAGCAAGCCCGGCACACCCACCGGGGTTGTATCTTGAAGCCTCTTGCGACTATCCGCCTTGAAGTTCCGCAGGTGAAGTTGCCAGTATGATCGTGGTAGGTGTTGCAATGGGGCACTGGAAACCACTGGAGGTGTGTCAAGTCTCTCCGGGCAGCGGTGTGAGACGCGTGGTTGCGTTATGCCCCCGGCGTGTGTCCCGGGGACCCGACGATCCGGATGGCAATACCGTCCAGTTGAAGGTCTCGGATGGCATGTAGTATATTCGTGGCCATAATTATGTGAAAATGTTCTGTTCAATTCTGTAAGGGCGACATGAGAATCCGTAATGATGCGAAATTTCCTGGATAAGAGTGAGTCACAACGGTCGCGGATGGAATGGACAGCGCCCAGGACACCCATAAGTTCAGCTCCTTCAGCTAGGCCGTATGTATTGGAGATATACCGGGAACTATTTGGCAAGAGGGTGAAAATAAAAGATGTATTGACAAACTTTCAAATTTTACATTGCATTGATGTATTAGTGGCAGGTGTGAGGTTATATGGGCAAAATACTAAAAAACAGTTATCAGAGTGTTACGTTGGCATTGAAGCAAAAATTGTCAAGTTCAACTAGAAGCCCGACTACAATCGTCCAGTCATTTTCGAGACAAAATTCCGAAACGTCATAGAGAAATTGGTGGAACTTGGCTAGAAAGGTACCGCTGCTTTATGTTTTCTTTAATATCACCAATATTTGTGTGAATATAGCGATAAAATTGACGTGATTGTTATCATTGCGAAGCCGTCTTTTCAATGAACATCACTTGTATTTTCTCCTCTTGAGCCTTTTAAGTACGGCTCACGCAGTGCGACGTACTTGGAGATATGCTTACAATCCGTGGAATAGAATTCAGTTCCTTTGTGTGCCGGAATGGGCACAAGACAATAAGACCACAAAAAAAAACAGACATCAAAAATCCTGCTTTCGAATGTGCTTTTGCTGCTGGGAAGGGAACCTGCGGCATATTCTCATGCCATGTAAACGAAGGTGGGAGTGTGGTTCAAGGAATATTTTTAGGGGCGAAGCAACTTAAGGCGGAGGCTTGTCCGTCAGGCGTCCGGCGTCCGTGCTCACGGCTCAGCATCGTGTAAATGGAAACATCTGGGAATAAAAGGTTCACAAAATGTTAACAAGAACACAATTAAAGGTTCACAAAAGGTTAGAGGGAGAGAGAGAGGAAGATAGAGACGCACAGCACCGTGTAAATCGAAACATCTGTGAACAAAAGGCTCCCAAAAGGTTAGAGAAAGAGAGGGAGGGAGAGCTCCTGGAGAGCCGTGATGCGCATGCGGGAGGAGCATTGGATTGGATTGAATTGGATTTGGATAGGATTAGATTTGATTTGTTTGAAATAAATTGGATTAAATTTAATTGTATTGGATTGGATTGGACATCTTTTCAGCAGCTATAGGCACTCTTACGGGTGATATACGGTAAGAACAATCTCTAGTGCTTCGCCCACTCGTCATGATTTACTTCGTGGAGATGCGGGAATTTTTCTTGCAGATGTTTTACTCTGGCATTGATGACCACCCACACATGAGTGTGTGAACAAGGCCTTGTTATTATTGATTGACTGGCACGGCTTCTTTGTCTTCTTTTCTAGACCACAGTGAGCTCTTGGAGTTCTTCTGCGAGCTGTGTGGGGAGAGTTTCGACAGCGGCAGCGACCTCCGGAGCCACTGTGGCACGCCCGAGCACCGTTTCGTGCTCATGTCAGATGAAGAGCACCCGTGGAAGCATCGGCCACCACCACCGCTTCACTGCACACCCAAGAAAGAGCTCTCAATCTGTCAGAGGTGAGCTGCAAGTCGGCTGAAGTTTGACCAAGGGCAGTTGAAGGTTTCATGGCAGGAGCTATAACAGTCTTCGTGCCGTCACAAGTGCTGAGTGGCATTAGCTTGTGCTAGTGTGGCCGCTTCTTGGCTGGTTAATAAAGTTGCGCAAATAATAAATACTTCAATTACTTTCCAAATAGTGCTTCATATTAGATATGTTGAAGTTCTGAATTCCAGTTTTTATTTGAAATTTAAGGATAATGTTTAAAAGTTGGCTCCACTGCACGTACGACATGGGACCTTTCAAGATTTCCCGCTCGCCATGTTCCTGTGGTCGGGCTTCTTCGCACGATGGCGAAGTGCGAAAAAGCCCATTACATGCAAGCCTTGCACATGCTAGCTGAAATGCAATGGTGCTTGTGAAAAATTTATAACCCGAAGTTTACATTCAATTCGACGGCATGAGTGAGAAATCAAGAGTTATTGTAAATTTGCGGTAAGTTCTTATCACCACTACCATGCCTAGCCTCCTTTAAGTGGATTTAAGGTTCAGTCAAACACTATGCAGAAGCATTTTACCAGGGAAAAAGGAGAGGGACCTAGAAAGAAGTAGACGGGACAATCGCTCCCTAGAAGGAGGGCGCGCAACAAACAAGACGCGCCGTAGTGGAGGGCTCCAGATTAGTTTAGACCACCTGGGCATCTTAGTGCTCTGAAACCTCGAACACACGGGCGTTTTTTTTTTCTTTTTGCCTCCGTCAGAAAAGCTGCAACCGCGGCCAAGAATCGAACCCGCCTCCTCGTGCTGAGCAGCACAAAGCCTTGGACACTGAGCCACCACGGCGGGTCGCGGTGGCTCAGGGGTTCAGTACTTTTTGCAGTATAAGAGCTGCGCTGTGAATTTGCGGCAAGGTAAGGCTCGCAAAGTAACGTAACTGACCTTCGAAATAATTTTTCGGTTTTTTGGCCCTTTTCCTGTCGCTTATGTTTTATTCTCGCAGCAACAAAACTTTCGCAAGAGCGAATCGTTTAGTTTTCCCGGGCGGTTTCGTTATTGGGGGGTGGGGAGGTTAGACTACACTGCATGCCCAAGTTGTACCAAACGTCGTTAGGCGCATTCTTCGCACGTTGATAAACCGTGTTTAGGCAAAGGCCATTTGTTGAAACTTGCAAAAGTATTTAATGCCATATATTTTGCCAGAGAAGGCAGTCTGATTGAAGTTCCGATAGTCTTCGTTTGATTTTCGGGATCTCCTCAAATGCGGTAGCTACCACTTAGTACAGTACAGGCGTAGACTTTGCGCATTCCTAAACCATCGGTATAGACCAGCAGGATTTTGTCACGTTTTTCCAACCCACAACTCAAGTGAAAGTCTCAGTGATTGAAAAATAACGAAAAGAATTTGTTGCGACATAAAACAAAAAAACTCATTTTTTTAATTTGCATATTTCTCTCAACATTTTGAACTGTAGAAAATTTAGTTTCGAGGATATGTGGTTAGAACAGAACTCTAGTCCTTTTGTTTTTCTCAATGAAATGTAGAAAACTGGGAAAGTGTTCAAAACTTACATTCTGGTGGCCGCATAGTGAACTGGGGTGGTTGTTGAGTTCTTATACTTCTAACAGAATTTAGGATGGAATGTGTCTTGGTGAGGCTGGTGTCTGGTGACAAAACTGATCTGAAAGGTGTAGCCGGGGTTGTTAGATTTACCTTAAGAGTTAGGTTCGTGTATTTTAAATTTCTTATTTAGTGAAAATATGCAAGATACAACATCGTAAACTTGGTTTTCCAGATTTCCGAAATTTTGATTTAAGACTTGGGTTATAAAAAGAGAATTTTTGCGATTACAAAGGGTCATTGGATGTTTGCAGAGGAGTGGATAGGATGGTGCAAAACCAGAAGGCTCGGCTGGCTTAAAATTACATATCTGCTAATAAGGGAAATTATTTTACTCGTAATGGATTGTTTCCAAGTATGAACATCTAATCTTAATTTTCACAGAGCATCTACACGTGACTAAACACAAGGGTAAAAAACTGTTAAAAACTTTATCTGGAAATGCGTCAGCATTTTGTTTACCCGCCGCGGTGGCTCAGTGGTTAAGGCGTTGTGCTGCTGAGCACGAGGTTGCGGGTTCGATTCCCGGCCGTGGCGGCGGCTTTTCTGATGGAGGCGAAAAGCAAAAACGCCCGTGTGTACGAGATTTCGGGCACGTTCAATATCCCCAGGTGGTCAAAATTAATCCGGAGCCCTATACTACGGCGTGCCTCATCGCCTGCGTTGCGTGGACGCGTTAGACCCCACAATCCATCCATCCATCCGTCAGCATTTTGTTTAGTTTAGATAATCTTGTCTGCTGTGCATTTGCGCCAATGTGGTTCCAAAAAATTGTCAATTCGGCCAGCCACAACAGCGGCCATTCTGGCCGCCCTGAAACAAATTTCTGGACAGGCTTTACCAACTGGCAGGATGTGGCTACCAGAGATGCGAAATACTGCACATCTGTCGACACTGGGTAATAACAGCTGGGTGTATTCCGCCACTTAGCCTTGCTGTGCGTGGCGTGTACAGGCTAGGTTATAGCGTTACGGCTCGTCTCTGCTTGTGCCTTAAGGATGCCAGATTTCCAGCCATATATCAGGCCTTGTCTTTTCTTTTTCTGGGCTCCAATCCAGTCGCCGTGAGCAAGGCTGGTGCCAGATGAGAAAGCAGTGCTGCTACGCCCACAGTGACGATGAACTCAATGAGTGGAAAGAACGGCTGGACTTCCGCAGGGAAAAGGTCAAGGAAGCCCACAACATGCCACGAAAGGTTTGAAATCAATTAATCTCTGCTCCCTATCTTTTCTGTGCGGCATCCCTATGTTAAAACTTGTTCTTTTTGCAGAGTGTGGGCTCTGTCTCGGGTTTGCTTATTAAAATAGTGTCGTCACTAGGCCGGAGAAGTATCTGTGGCAGCGATAGAGTCTGTGGCAAACTTCAGCGCAAGACTTAGGCTTATGTGCCAACCACAACTTTAGCAAAGATAATAAAGACAGTACCGGCACCGCTGTGTAGTTGCGTCACTGTACTGTCTATGTTATTTTTCGTAAAGTTTGGGTTACTTAAACTTGAATGTTGGCGATGATATAGCAACTAGCCCCTACTGAAACATTCAGTTAACAGCAAGCTTCAACTTGGGAAGGGTAATAGCTGTGATTCGGCGTATTTGCCTACAAATACTACAGCAAAGCGCGCAGTTTGTGCGAATGAAAAGATGATGTACCGTATTTACTTGATTATAAGCACCTTTTTTTACACAATTACGATGCAGCAGTGGGTGGGATGCTTTAATTTTTAAAGAAATCTAGAATGACTGCCCCGCAACCTCCTTTTCCGCGGTGGTATCTTGACGGGACAGACTCGGAATAATGATTTATGTAACGCACTTTTGAAACAAAATTAGGTACAGACAGTTAATCCCCCGCTTACGGCTGATACTCAGTCACTTTCACTACCACTCGAGTTCGTCGCACCTCTTGAACTGGTGCTCTCAGTACCCCACAGCAGGTGTCTTCGCGAAGGAAAGATTGACATCCACCTAAATGCAGCCGTACGGCTACAAAGGAAAGCTATACAGCTTTCTCAGAAACTTCGCAGTTGAAAAAAAATTTGTCCTGGTCCAGGATTCGAACCCAGGACCACCGCTTAACCGGAGCAGTTGCTCTATCAACTTAGCTAACCAGGAGGCTAGTCGCTTGTAGCGCGAGAGCGAATTGATCAACAACTCGAAGTAAAGGACTGGTGTCAAACTTTCCTTCGCAGAAACTTACTCCACCTTGGGGATTTCCCCTAAATCTGGTCGATTAACACCTGTCCTTTACTTCGAGTCGTTGATCAATTCGCTCTCGCACTACAAACGACTACAAACAACTACAAACGCTACAAACCACCACGGGCTACGCATGCTCTTTACCTTGCGCGACCGGGGCAGAGACAACCAACTGCGACAGCGTTTGGGTTCCAACTGACTTATTTAGCCAGCGTGAGCGCCCGTGAGCGTGCAGCTTACCAGGAGTGCACGGGGTCGCCCACGCATGCGCGTGGGCTTGCGCCGCCTAACGAATTCCCGCCTTCGTCGTTGTTGGAACGCTCGTCTCGGCAGAGCTGCGCAAGTAAACGCGCGTCCCAAACAACTGAAAGCCTATTATCAGCTCTTCTCTCGAAGATAACTTTCTCTTCCGCGCGCATGAGCTCTTGGGCCCACACACGAAAGCGCCGCTTTGCATCGCCATATCGTCGTCGTCTTGGCCCGGCGGGCCCTCAGGCACCGTTCGCTACAACTTTATAACTGAAACAACGTCGTGATTACACTCGAAGCTCAAAAGATGGTGCGAAGAATTTTTGTGCGGGGACAGCAGTCAAGAAAACAGAAATGAAACCGATGGAACTATAAGGCCAGAAACAGATCGCTGAGCGTTGTCGCTGCGCGCTACGTTGCTCCGGTTGCTCCTGCGCTCACTGTATCCTTCCGCTAAGAACAGGGTGAGGGTCGATCCGGGCGTGTAATTGTTTTACACCGTTATAACACAAATATCTGCCACTTTATAAGCGCACACACACACGGAAGATTTTTTTGGGGGGGGGATTTCTCGTGTTCTTACTCTTCGTAAGAAATTGCTTAAATCAAGATCCGACTACTACGTCACAGACTAGTGTAATCAATGCCGTTGCGGTGAGATACCATCTGCCCCTGAAAAAACCCAATCTCACTGACCCTTAAAGGGTAGAGATGCGCGGGGAGCGGTATCAGGGTTTTCGGACCACCTTGCTCGGATCAAGGTTTTGGCTGCTTGGAATAGGGATGTGGTTGCGATTGGGACTGCACCTAAACGTTTGGGGAGTGGTTCGTTAAATGGAGTATTTCATGTAAGCGAAGAAAGGAAAGTGTGTTGGCTTTAACACTTCCATGCCTCAGCTGTTTGTTAAGAAGTAGAATACAAATGTGTGCAAAATGTAAACATTCGGAAAAGCAGGCGGTACTAGTAGGGAGAAGAAAGAAAGAGCATTACAGTCAAATCTTTAAATAACGCATCATGCGGGACCACCCAAAATCGTTCGGTATTTTGTAATATCGTTGTAATGAAAACCTTGTGGTTATAACCTAGTGCTCATACCTAGCAGTGAAAATGGCATACCTTGGCAGTATACGCGTATGCCGACAAGCCAACTCTCAAATCAAAACGTTGCACTCACTTCAAAGCAATTTATTTGGAGAAATCAGTTATTTTCTTCTGGAGAGTGCCGCAATTCGCACGACGGATACCATTCTGCGAATACCTCATCGGGAACATCATCGCAACGAGCGATGAAAGTGTGGACTTTGTTCATGTGCAGTAAGACATCAATTTTTCGACGCTATTCATCTTCTGTGTTCTAGAGCCCCACAGACGTCTTCGGTTCGCGTCAGGACTATGATCGCCGTCGCGTCTTCTTGGCTGTGTCGCTAGCTGCATTCATGGTTGGATCCCGCACAAACTTCGCAGCAAGATCACTCACCACAAAGAAATACCTGCCCGCAAACGTGAATGGCGTGAGAAGCAACTGAAACACCTACCGGCCCCGGACTGAAACCCAAAGCAACGAGAGAGAAAAGGGTCAAAGGCGGCTAGGCTGGCTAGTCTACCGCACATTAAACTGCAGCGTTTGTGGTGGCGCTAGCAATTGGCACTCAATATGGTGATGATGATAGCTACTCCACGTGGGGAAACATACAGAGAAACGGCGGTGGCAATAGTGAACTCTATTTTGCTGCAAATGGAGCTCCTCAGAGACAGGGTGTACAAGGCCAGTATTGACTGGACGCCGGGCCATGCGGAAACGAACACAGGAAATTCGGGCTGCCCATGAGGCAGCGCAGGAGAGCATCGCTCGTTCCTCTCCACCGAACTACTCGTTGTCCTCTTCCACGCCCCGGGCTCTTCTCCTGCTCCGACGTAAGAAGGCAAGACAACAGGAACACCGGATGGCCTCCCCGACAGGTTACCTCTTTAATGTTGGCACGCAACCAAGAGCGGCTGAAATATTCATAAATGAGTTTTGTGCTGACGCTGCGTATACTCCACATATAATTCAGAAATGGACTCGCAGACCTGAAGGACGGGAACATTGCCCTTATTGCAATATGGGCGTCATAATCTGAGTTACACCATCTTATTTGGTCATGCGTATACTTCGAGAAGCATCGAAACACAGCTTCTATCACGTCACATCCCGTTTACCTTCTCTGATATATCAGACAACACAGACCGCGGGGAGCTTCTTTTGGAGCTAGCTTGCTAGCTTCGCAATTAAGAGTGGTGTGGCGCGAGTCGTCTAGCAGGGCATCCGTCACGCTGACTGAAAAACTGTGAAGTGTGAATAAGTGTGAAATGTGAATTAAGTGTGAAATGTGAAAACTGAGTGTGAACGAAGTGTGAACTGTGAAGTGCGAAGTGCTAACTAAGAACTGAAAGAGATCTTGCTATATATAACCCCCTTGCCATCCCAACCTCCAACCACCCGCTCATTGGCTATGGCCTTCCTTTCAGATGAAATATTCAACTAACTAACTGTTTCACACGAGAGTTGCGGCGCTGTTACTCTACCCGAATTCGTAATACTGATGTACCTCGACTGTAAACGAGAAAAAATTACGTGCGTTATTCCAGATATGCGCTGTACTGAAATTCATAGTTCTGAAATATTTTACATTGATAATATAGGCACATCTGGCAGGGATTTGGAAAGTGTTCGATACATGTGAGAAATTCGTTAATGTGGGGTTCACAGTAACGAGATTTGACTGTAGTTGCGGAGTGCTGAATGGAGTCCCGTGGTAGATGCTTACGGGGTTTCATTCATCGCCAGATGGTTAAATATATTCGAGGGCTCGACGAAAGTTGTCTGGTGAGGCAATACCGGAACAGGTAGCAAAGCAGTCTTTGACGAAGTCAAAAAAGGTAAGAGATATTTTGGAACCCGCATGGTTTCCTTGTTCACAGTTTGCTCACTGTGAACAAGGAGCTTGTACAGGTCGCGGAACATCTTCAACCTTTTTTGACTTCGCCAATGGCTCCTTTGCTGCTTGTTCCACGCATTAAATAGGTACGACATGGAGAAGGTGAAAGATTAGCGGTTACACCACGACGCACACTTCTGACTGCATGTGGCAAAACCTTGGTGCATTATAAGCACAAACGTACAAAGCCCGTGCAATCAGAGCGTGCAGAAATGCTTTAAAAACAGCCAGTTTGGTCGCCCCAACAAATGGCGACATCGTAAGTAGGACCGGCGACCACTCCTTTGCAGGGCTACCAGAAGTACGCGTCGGATCTCCTGTGGCGCTACTCGAAGGCCAAGGACGCTTCAGCCATGCAGCGCATAATGACCGAGGAGCTCCAAGGCCTGAAGTTGGCGTGCAAGCAGCCACTCCAGTGCACAGTCAGCTCGGAGGAGACCGGCCTGCTCTGGGACTTTGAGCTGCACACTACCGTGAGTGGGTTGCTATTGCCCCGTCCCTTTTTGGGGTGAGTTGCATGTGTGGTAGGTCGTCTTTTATTGTTGGCGCAACGACGATCGCTTTTGCGTCAAGGCGTCTGCCGCGGCGGATCAGTGGATGAGGCATTGTGTTGCTGAGCACAAGGACATTTCGGGTGCGATATTCGGTGGTGCGGAGCCCAAACACATTGTGGGCTCAGTCCCGCCCGCGGTGGCTGCTTCTGTGATGGAGGCAAGGAGCGAAAAGGCCCGTGTGTCTAGATTGGCGTACATATGAGGGATGCTGAGGTGGTCTAAATTAGTCCGGAGGACCCCTCCACCGTGGTGCGCCTCACAGTCCAGCTGTAGCTTCGACGCCTTGAAAGCAATTTTTCTCAACACTACCGTGCATACTTTATTTTAACCCGACTGCGATTGTAACGGTAGGAGTGACTTTTTGTCGAATCAAGCAAAAAAAAAAAACAATGGCGAAATAACTCATGCGAGGCCATCAGAAAGACCGAAAAGCACCTTTATTTTGCAAACACTGTGACTAGATTCCTACCGGTGACGCTTTGAACTTCATTCGAGGGATGTTCACTAGTCAAGGAGCATCGCTTGCTTTGAGAATGCACTTCTCCATTGGACGTGGAGTCCATGGCAAGGCCCACGGAAACCTTTTCGACTACGTGAAAAGGTGCTCCCGCTGGAGCTGCCATCCGAACATGGTCAATTCATTCGCATCGAGTCATCGGGTAGCACGTGAATTGCTGATTTCTTCAGCCATGCAACTAGCGCTCTTTAGAAACGGGCGGCGTACTAAGCGCGCACGTTGCCATCGCAAGATCTGAAGACGAGTCTAAACGCTTGCGAGCAATGAAGGCCACCGAGGCTTCCGCACAGTACGACGCGAAAACAAAGGCAAAGGGTTGTGCACGCATCGACCTGTTACTCGCAGAAAAAGACAAGAAAAACAGCAGAGACGGAGTTTACTTGTAATGGATCCAAATGGCTCTTACACATGTTGCCAACATAGGTCACAAAAGGGCCAAAGCAGTAAACGTCGACGAGAACTGGGTGCGATATGGCCCTTTTTTAGCAACTTGAATTTTTGTATCTATTGTAGTGCGAGGGTCGACTTCGTGTTGCAGAAGTTAGAAAGAAACCTCGCGTTACATTTGAGTACTACGGCAATCTGATGAAGAGTGTTGAAGGCCGCAGTCCTATCTTACAGACTTCTTACATATACAAAGTGCGTGACACAGCATTGTTGTCACGTGCCCTGTCGTCTCGAGCTGTGATCTGGTCGCGCGATCGTGCAGACTCGTCTCAGAGGCTGGTGCTACTGCGAGATGCCCACCGGAGCCACTTCGAGCTGAGGTGCCTGCGCGTTGGCTCTTCCATCCACAACCTCTCGGAGGGCTCCCAAGAGTGGGTCAGCAAACGGAAGCCCCCTGGCAAGAAGTTTGTCTACCACATACAGGTGGGGATTGGATGGGAGGTTTGGTGGAGGCATAGCTGTCTGCGGAAAAATTCGATTGCAGTTCATTAAACGTTATCTCTGTTTGGTCAAATTCAGCAGTAAAATATGGTTAACACAGCTTGTGTACCACATTGTGGCAAAGATGTAGGTTTTTCAACTTGTGTCGGTTTGGTTGTGTGCCTAATTTGACCGAACCGTAGCGGTATTGCGAGGGTCCTTCAAGTGGGTCAGTCATTGCAAGGTGGAGCGGCGTGCTCAAGCATTGCCAGGATTTAAAAAGCATTGCGAAATAGAAAAAGTGAAAAGCGTCGGCCCTCTTGGCCTTTGGAAAGGCCAGTGCCTGCGCTTTTTGTTGTTTATTTTGCAATTTTTGTTAATCTTCAAGACCTGGAAGCAGATTTTCTTTTTTCTCCCACGACCGGCTTTTGTTGCAGAGCAACAGAAATTTATTTCGTTGTGAACAATGCGCACGTCGTCACCCTCGCTTTTTCCTCGAGATGTGGGCAAAAAGTGCCAGACACTTGTGAAAGTACCAGTTCAGTGTCGATAATTGTTTTTGTATTTCATTGTTAGGCCTTTCATCTGACTAGCCCAAAGAACATTGAGTGACTTCGTTACAGCTGCATGCCTCCCCCACCCCGTCATTGCCAGGTGGCGTTCCAGGTATCCTCGTACGGCACGTTTCGGCAGACGCTGGTCTTTGACTTTGGCACCGAGCCCGTACTGGCGCGCCAGTTCAGTGTCGATGTGGTGCACCCGATCGCGCTGGACAAGATTAATAGCGGCCGACGGCGCATCCGGGGGCGGAGGGGGCAGTGGTACTCCAGCACAGTGGACGTCGTCCCATTCGCACAGAGCAGGAGGTGGGTGCCGTAGGGCGGATGGTCAAGGAACTTAGTAAGCCACAGCTTTCTAATTTGTTCATTCAATTTTATTTCTCTTGGGGGGACTCTCCTCACCACATTCCTACGAGACTTGCTGCTTCATGGCGCACGGGCTTACCATAATTAAAACCATCCTGCTCCCACTGTGAAAAGTTTTATTTCATGAATGTGTTCCTAAGCACCCCCTTGGATATTTCAGATGTATGCCACTGCTCTACTGAAATGAAGAAATAAAACTCTGACTTGCTCGACAGCTAGCAAAATGTAGGGCAAATTAGCTAAACCTAAAATGCTTTTCGTTTTTGTTACTGGAGTACTCTTGTAATATATACCTGAAATGAGCAAACTAGGGCGATAGAAACATTTTTATGAATCGGTAAAAAGTTACATTTGAGGAGGATGGTTTCTTTAACACCGTGGGTCAAGAGGACTGCGATCAGGTGAGTCCCCTTTGAGGGCCCCACTGGTGTTTATTACATAATGGGTCCATACATAGAAAAGATGTATTTGAATGCACTAGATTTAGCAACACAGTTGAGTTCTCGCATCTGCTATGGACAGATGGTTGACACAATGGAGCGCGACACGTCGTTCTGATGTTGAGCTGCACGGACAAAAAAAGAGGCGGCAAGAGTAACAGTTCTGGCTCTAAAACGGGACGATTTAAGGAAATGGTCGGTCCGGTGTCAAATCTATTTCGCGGGGCGGACGTACGGGTTACATTGACGGAAG
Source organism: Haemaphysalis longicornis (assembly GCA_013339765.2). Lineage (NCBI taxonomy): Eukaryota > Metazoa > Arthropoda > Arachnida > Ixodida > Ixodidae > Haemaphysalis > Haemaphysalis longicornis. The sequence continues at coordinate 11,957,815 of CM023458.1, forward strand.
AAAAACTTGATGGAAGTGGGGAAGGATGGGATGCGGTGACGAGCAGAGTGTGGATAACTCGGATTGTGCTTATAAAGATGAGAACGCTAAAGTCGTACGGGTACAGGGAGTGAAGTGGCAGATGTCTATTTTGAGTGAGAGAAATAACTGGTTATGAACAGGTGGTTCTAGCTTTGCTGAGACTGCAGAAAATTGCTCTGTCCTAGCAGCGTGATATTGTGTCCAATCTCCAAGTCGCATTTGCTTGTGTTTTTCAAAAAATTGTTATCGAATTACTGATGACTTCTTTTTTCAACCCTTTTTGTACTGGGAATAAAACACACCCTTTTCTGCAAGATTTAGTGGGAAAAAGTGGAAAATACTGTTTGTATTGAAAGATGTAAACCCAAGTGAACACGCTTTTCAACTAGCCAAACTTGTCGGTACATGCACTGACCTTCTGCTTTCGTTAAGTGCAGGTCAAAAGGAAGAATTAAGGCTGTGATTATAGGGCAACTTACATGAGACAGAGATGGGGGAAACATTTGAATTGAGACATAGACTTTCTTGTCGCCCGAAATATTCGAACTCATCGCTGAAATTTGATGGCCAGTTGTCTGATCGTGCCTCAATTTTGTACCCAAGAACGTCAGGATTTTCTCGTGAACAGGCAGTTGGTGAACAGCGCCCTCATCGTTTCACTTTTTTTTGCTGAACTATATAATATGAGGAAGCTTGCACTCAGGCTCAAGACATGACTTGCAAAGCTTTTGGTGAGCATTAACGGACACGTAGTTAAGTTTCAGTATTTTTTTCTATAGGGACCGGGCAGCTGGACGGGTGGCGCCACCCCTCGGCGCTCCCCTCGTCAGTGGAATGAGCCGGCGCATTGGACTACACAGCCTCCCGTTGTTTTTGTCGTGTTTGCTTCGGTGCTTTGAATGTTTTGGTGGTGCTGTGAGCGGACATAGCGGACATGTGAGATGAAACGAAGTCTAGACAGATGTGTTGGGTTCTTAGATGCAGTAACGACTACGTAAACTTGTCGGACGCTTCTAAAGTTGGTATCAGCTGAAAGGGCATGAGCGCTTTTTCAGCGATCTGCGCTTGGCTCCCCCCGTTCTGAGTCGAATAAAACTACTATTATTATTTTCATTTTCTTCTTAAATGCACTAACGGCTACGCAAACTTATTGGATCTTCAATTTTGGGAATGGCTACATTGACATGAGCGCTTTTGCAGCGCTCTGCGCCTGGCTCAGCGCGATCTGAAAAGGGAAATAAAATATTAGGAATATTGTTTTCATTTCTACCACTTTAAATTATCTTCACTGGTTTCAATGACTAGGGTTTCCCACGCCAGCCTTAGCGCTGGGATACCTCGTACTGGCTTTAAAGAGAAAGGCATTTGCGTACGAGTGGATTACCGTGTAGCCGTAAAAATTTTGCGGTAGTTTACACTTTCTGTAACGCAAGCTTTTGCCTTGGGTTTTTGGTGACCGACACTGTGACAGCAGGGGAGCCTGAGCCGAAGCGGAACTCCACGTTTGTGGTGGTCTTTTTTTCAGAGCAAAAGTTGTTCACCCACCCAACAGCCCAACCCACAAACCACCCTCCTCCCCTTCCCTTTTTTACCACCGCTGGAATAAGGCTGGCACCAATAGTTAAAGGGACACTGAAGTGTTATGTAAACATGCGGGATTTACTGCGCGTTTTTGTACCCGAGTCCCCAGGCCATGTTACCACTCCGGGCTTACCGATTTTTTAGTAAAAAAAAAAAATGTGTCCCCCCTTTTACCTCGTTTTCTGTGGCTTTTTTGGTGAGTCGGAGGGGAACTGGCAAGGCTGCGCTCTGCCGGCTCCCGGGGCCTTCAGACGAGTAGTGCCCAGGTTTGTCCCCGGGCCCGGCGGGCGCGAAATCGGGGAAAAAAAATTGCTTGGTCGAAATTCGTTGCTTAGTTGAAACAAAGCCGGGACACGTTTGTGAAAAGAATGTCCCTTTCCTTTTTTTTTTTTGTACACGATCTACTCCAAGTAAAGGGGTTCACACAAGCGCCAAGCCACATGCGACGCTTCGCGACGGGTCCCCAGAGGAAATAAAAGGGCCCCGAAGGGGGGAAGAGCGCAAAGTAATATAGAAAAGGGAAATAAAAATCAACTAAAATTTTTAAACGTACAGCGTAAAATAGGGCGGGAAGCACTTTTTTGCGCGGGGCGACAAGCACAGCGGTCAGCACACGACTACGCTCGCGACGTTTTTTTCCGTCAAACAATGCAATTGTAGACTACTATGTGGCTGGGCAGTTTACTGACCCTTTCGCGTACAACAAAATCCCCGAGCTTTTAAAATGCCAAAACTAAATAAAAGTGAAACCGTTTCTCAAATATACCCTATTAGCAAGGGCCTTGGGGCCCTCCGTGGCCAGGGTCGGGGGGGCTAGGAGTCACCAAGTGTTTGCAATCCGAGTTCGAATCCCCGCGGGACGTGTTTTTTTTGTAAATTAAATTTTTTTTTTTTCCGCCGAGTTTTCAATTGAGTCACCTTTTTTTTTCCCCCGTAGGGGGAAAGAACTAGTTAAACGGCGCGGGGTGGTTTTCGCGCTACAGTTCTCGTTGGCGTGCTGGCCATAAGCCCAATGCTCAGGCAGTGGGCCCCGGCAGAATTAACAACCTTCTGGTGCAAAACGCTTTTTACGATCGGCAGAGGGGGGCAAGCTCCAAAAATGGGGGGAAAAACGCATGGCATTTTACGTTGCGGGGGGCGGAGGCGTTCATTCACTGCGTAGGCCTCGGCTAGTGATTGCTACGATTCAAGCCGTCCTGGGAGGTTTTCTTATGCATTTTACAGCCGAAAAAATGGCAGAAGCGCGGTACGATGATTCTGAGATATTGAGAATGCCCATCCAACAAGCCATTTTGTTTTGAACCAAACCGAAATGTTTGAATTTCTAACCTTGGGCTGTCCAATCACGGCGCCCCTCCTCCCAACTCACAGCCTTTGTGGTTCGGCCGCCGCAAACCGCGCATGGTAGTTTTTCTTCTTTCGGCTTTGTAAAATAAATTTCGATTTGTCAACCGGATAAACGATGAAAAGTGTGCTAAATTTTAGCCAGTCTACGCAGTGCAAGCAAAAACGGGAGCTTGACATTCACTTCAGGGCCCTTTAAAAAATTGCCCGTGTTAATGTCACCGTTGTTTTTTTAAAGCTTAAGTATTCTTTACAGAGTACTTAAAATAATCATGTAATGACTTGTGAAGACACCAAAAACGCGCGATTAGTTGCCTCAAATATGGGTGCATCAGCCCGAGCCCTCCAGCACAGACACATTTTCGACGCACTGGAAAAAGTTTACATTTGGAGAGGGTGGGCATGGAAGTTCAAAATTAAACAGAAAATTTTCTAGCCCCCCGTCTAATGATTCGATGGTTGAAAGCAAAGCTTTCTTCGTGCGAAATCGAATGGGAAAAGGTCAAAGTCAAAGACGCTGCGATCAAAGACCAAACTTCGTGCTGGTCAAATTCGAAGCTCAACTAGTTAAAGTTTAAATGCAGAAGGCAAAAAAGGAAGCCCATACGAGAAAGCTTTGCCATAAGCCATCATCGTTGTTAGACGGAAGAGTGCATGATTTTTCAAGCGTAGGCGACAGCTTGTAAACCGACCGCAGCATTCAGTTGTGAAGCTGAGTACGGGTTTCGGGCACCCTCCTGCCTCGCGTCCTTCAGCCACGCAGGTATTGGTTTTTCAAAAACCATTTACACACTAGCCAGCAACCATTGCAATTCTTGTAAAGCAATGCTTCTCCACAACAAGCAATAACGTTCTACTATCATGCGGTATTTATTCTATCAACGATTCCCGATTACTCAGCATTTCTGTGAAATTAAACACGTTTCAGCCGTAGGTAATGAAGTTATGGAAGCGTCGTCCATCACAATTTCTGTTTTGAGGTAAATCTTCGAAGACACCCCCCAACTTTGTCTTTCGCTTGTGCACGACGTCGACGCCGTTTCGTCATCAACTGCCAAAGGCCAGCGCCGCAGCATTCCTAGATCGGTTGCACACGCCGGCTTTGTGGGAGCATTTAGCGGCAATACTCCTCGATTCGCGAAACTGCATGCAGGCATGAAAAAAATTGCATGAAGCAACGAACTTTCACTTCCAGCTTGACTTCCAGCTTGGCGCATTGAGCGTCGTCTGCTATTTGTAAATACTGAGTATGGGGATAAGTAAATAACACACATGGCATGCCTCGTAAACTTCACATCCACACTCAAGATTTACCGATCTGAAAAATGCACGTGGGGTTACGTACGCTTTGCAAGCCGCACCGCAGAAAAACGACAGAAAACCATTCACAACTACGCTGCGCTGACCGCCACCGGCATTCCACTGACGAGCGGTTCACCACGGGCGGCGCTGTTCGCTGAAACGACGGTGGTGCCATACAACGGCCGCCCGGTCCCCATAGCTATAGTGCCTATAGTGCTAGTCGTCGTCGTATGCGTGGAAGAAGTGGTATGCGTGTGGACGCTAGCAATGCTGCGAGGAGAGAACGACGAGCCGAAGATCCCAATACTGAGCCCATGCGCACCACGACACGCAGAGGGGAGGGAGGCTGTTCCACGACGAACCGAGAGGTGCTTGCAGTTCTCGTTCCGAGCACGTGGTGCGACGAGCTCCTGCTCTAAGGGCTCTTCTGCGATACTGAGCGCATGACGACTCGAGGAGCGGCTCTCCTACGGACACACCGAGGAGCGCACGCTATGTTATGTACTTCTAGTTCCAAGCAGGTGTTGTGATGATTACAGCCAAACGTTCCTCACAAGCGCTTTGGCGGCCGATATCACGTGTCTTACCGCTGTTGAGTGGGTATTGAGGTGGCTGCGCGTCAGGTGGCCCACAGCTGCGCGATAGCGTTCCTCTCTGGGTGTTTTCTGCAACACCGAGCTTACATGCCAGTAACAACAGCTCCAGTGTTAAAAAAAATGCACTCCACTGTAGGTCGACCTGAACATAGGTAGACTGCCCTTTTCAACCTCCGATATGAGAAAAGGCGGCAACTCCCGTGCATATCAATAGCGTCTATAACAGCTGGCTCAGACTGATAGGATAAGATGCACAATGAAAACTGTGAAATTCAAAACGTTGGCCAAACTTGGACAAAAAGTTCCAAAAATTGCTTCTCTCCGAAAGGAAATAATGTTTTAAAATGCCTATGTATAATAACCGTTTTTACACTCATCACCAAGAAGCTTATTAAAAAGTGGCACCTTAGCTCGAACTATTTTCACCAACGCAAAATCACTTATAGCCTTGCAGCAGTTTCTGGCATGGCTTGCTGCCCAATTAACATTGAATCTTAACGATATTGTGTTGGCGTGTTTTAAACAAGGGTGAATATAATTTCTGAGTCACAACAATTAGCGTAACACAAAAGTCGAAACTTCTTACTGGCATTTGGTTTTACCCAGAGACAAGAACCATATTAGCAACCCATGAGCAATGCAATGTAACAAAGGCGATACAAAGACGATGAAATATTTTCAACACCCACTGCGGTAGCTCAGTGGTTTAGGCGGGGTGCTTCTGAGCCCAAGAAAGCGGGTTTGGTCCAGGCCGAGGTGGCTGCTTTTCTGATAAAGGCGAAAAGCAAATATGCTTCTGTGTTGAAATTTCGGTGCACGTTAAAGATACTGAAGTGTTTAAAATTAATCCGGGGTCCCCCACTACAGCGTGCTTTGTAGCCGGGTGTGGCTACTGATGTATGACCGCCAAAATTTGAAACAGTTTCAACACACGTAAAGTATGCATGAAAGAGAGTATGTAGTAGCGGTGAGGTGGACTTAGTTGTAGACATCAGTGCCAAAGCACATCGATTACATGGCTAACAGAAACATGCAAAACGAGTCGACTAATTGTCTTTTGTGCCCGGTGGTCCCGCATTCAGTGCGAGCGCCCAGAGCCTGTACGACCTGTACCCGGCGCCGGACCCACAGGTCTTCCAGCTCACCCAGTCCGTCGTCAGAGGAGTGGACATCAGCAGGGAGAACTACAAGGCTCAAATGCACGAGCTGCTGTACATCGAGGAGATGGCACGAGCCAACGATATTGCCCGGTCAGTGCAACCGCTCGTTCTCCTTTCTTTACCAGCTAATCGATGTTCTTCGAGGCGCTGGTTTCAATGTAAGTGGCAAAAAGCTACCTGTTTTTCATTATTGCCGAATGCCTTCTCTTGACACAGTGGTGTTGGATGTCGCAAAAGAGCTTCCGGTCAGGGATAGGTAGCCTTATAAAGATCATTGAAATATTTTTAGACTTCATGTATGCCCCTGGTGAGCGAGGGGAAATACCACGTCTCTCGCTCAAAAAGGTATCGTTCTTTTTCCATGGTGTTTCTGGCTTCAGTGGGCCAGATTGCCAGAAACAGTGCGCCACAGTAGAGTAGAAGTTTGGTCTTCTTGCTTCATACCTTTTAAAATGTAGCACAGAAGACCAGGAACAAAGAACATATCTACTTCTTCTTCTTCCCTGGTCATTACTGTCAAGACTTCAAAGTAGTCTGCGCCAGAAGATGAACAAACATAAGCAAAGACAGAGACGCACACAGAGTGTAGCCACGAAGTTTTTGATCGGTATCTCCAGGCGAAGCAATAATGTGTCTGCCTCCAAACCGCATAAGCAGACCTAAGTGCCCCGAGAAGTATTCTTTATGCTGACGGCAATCTTATGCGGTTGGAGGTATTTCTGAGGGGATGAGAAATAAGTAAGTTTCTCCTAATTTTCACCAGTGTTTGCTACCTAATTTGACGTATGGTACTTCTTCTTGCAGGTGAAATCGGGCGCGTATTCAAGTTTTCACTGTAAACCATAATTTCTGTCTGCATTATGCCGAAATGGCTTTATTTGGACGGTCTTTTCTGGTGGTTTGCATTCGTCTTCCCACGTTTTTTTACGGCCACAGCTAATGGCAATTATTTGCCCATCAAAACAAAAAATCATCCTAAACGTTGTTAGCCGGGAGGAGTTGGTGGTCTGTTCTGGTCTCTGGACGGTCCTTAAAATATCGCTCTGGTCGTAGTAGTAAAACCATAGGCACATTTAGCCCAAGGTCAGCACCCATAGCAGCACATGTTCATGGGATTACGAACTCTGCCTAGAAGTGTGCAGTACCACTTTAATATAGGCGGCACCTACTTGCACAGTGGGACATTGAATCTGCGTTGCCAACTTTTTGAGGTTATTGCAGAGGTAGTCGGGCTTATCATACCTGACGTCGAAGATGTAGCAGCTAGCCCAAGGAGGCAGACGGGTGAAAAAGGGCAGGTCATTTGTACTGTTTAGTCTTTACTTTCGTCTCACGTTTGAATTCTATCCACTATGTCTTCCATGTTAGGGACAGGGTGGTTTAATACCTCTCCACCCCCTTTCCAGCACGTACAATGGCCGGGCAACCCTCCAAATCACGGCCGACCTGGTGGAAGACACGAACGCCCAGGGCGGGGAGCTGTTTGCGAGTGTGCCCCTTGCCGCGCCAGTCGCCGAGGACACAAAATGTGGTCGGCTGATGCTCCGCAGCTGCAATTTTGTGTGGCTCTCCCGCTACAGCGACCGCCCTCAAGCGCTAGGGAGAAGGAAGGTGTGTATCTATCCCATCATGCCACATCTGGCTCCCATATTTTCGGGGTGGCGGATGCTTAAGGGATACGGAAGTGAAAATTCATTCTGCTTTTCATCTATTCGAAATAACCGTCATTTTTTTAAGTCACTCGACTCCTACCTGGTAGCAAAAGTGTCCTGTTTTCCCAAAAAAGAAATTGATTGTGGACTTTTATAAACAGAAGCTACAATTGGAGGGCTACGACGCACACAGTAGTGGAGGACTCCGAATTAGTTTTGACCACCTCAGTATCGCTTACATAGACCGAAATCTCAACACACGGGCGTTTTTGCTGTTCGCCTCCATCTAAAAAGCAGCCAACCTGGCTGTGATCAAACCCGCTTTCTTGGGCTTGGCCTTAGTCTTAGCCACTGACCTATTGGCTTATCCACTGAGCCGCTGCGGCGGCAGCATCGTTATTTTTTGTATTTGAAATAATCGATCTATGACAAGTCCCGTGACTCCTGCGCGGTAGTAAAGCAACTTGTTTTCTTCCGAAAGCAATCGATGTCTAATGACAAACTACACATTTTCCGCCCTACTTAAATATAATTCTCTTTATAATGGTCCGTATAAACCTAGTTTGATTTGTCATTGACTTTACTAAATGGGTCAGTGGTTCTGTGGCCAGTGTCTTATCTTCGATGCTGGCAAAAAGAAGTACGGGCCTGTATTTAATGCCTCTTATTTTTCTTACATCTTCCCTGTTCCCACTTCACTTTCTCCAATTCCCTTCAGGTTATCCCTTATTCAGGTTATCTAATTCCCTTCAGGTTATCCCTTATTCAGGTTATCCAATTCCCTTCAGGTTATCCCTTATTCAGGTTATCCAATTCCCTTCAGGTTATCCCTTATTCAGGTTATCCAATTCCCTTCAGGGTATCCCTTCAGACCCCCTGTCAACCGCCCTCCTCCCAGCCGTCCACATCCACGACCCCTTCATCCACAACGCGCACTCGAAGCCCCAGTACTAAACGCACTCCTACCTCCAAATCCAAACTGGACCCCCAACTTACTCAAGTACTGCAAACTATACGTACTGGCATACATCAAGAACGACTCGCTCGACAAGAAGATTGCAAAAACACGCATTCCTATACCGAAACGCAGGTAAATCAACTACGAGCACTTCTACAACAAGTCATTACACGCCTTCCACACATTGACCCAACCAAAGAGCCCCCGAGAAAGATCCCACCCCCACGTCCGCAGATAGTTTCATAACTGCCCCAGTAACGGCACTACAGTGGAACTGCCGCATCTTTCAGCACCAGCGCACTACTTTACTGATGAAGGTTAAACAGTCCCAACCTCCCTTTATTCTCCTCCAAGAAACACACGGAACTCCGAGTATCCCCGGCTATGTTGCACATACGAACCCATCTATCACGCAAGTGACGCGCGGTAGGTCCCAAGTAAAATCAACTCTTACTCCAGGATATGCCGCCGTTCTTGTACAGTCCCACTTCGCTACCTCTCCCGTCATCCTCCCTGAATTCTCATCCTGTAATCACGAAGTCAATGCAGTTTTAACACGCCTCCTTCTGGCCGCAAAATTATTCTCGTCTCAGCCTACTACAAACCTATCGACAGTTCCTCACGTTCCTCCGAGTTGCCTGGATCCCGGCTCTCGTCACCCGTCACCCAAATATTCCAATAGTCATTTGTGGGGACTTCAATGCCCCTCACCCCCAATGGGGTTACAGCCGCACATCTGCTCGAGGAGGCTCTCTCACCGACACCATGGATCTCCACAATTTCATTCTTATCAATGAACCTTTCCAAAAGACAAGAATTGGCCTTCATAAAGCTCAGGAAGACACCACACCGGACCTCACTTGGGCAACACCCAATCTCATCAAAAGTTGGTCCCCCTACTCTAAAACCCTGGGGTAGTGACCATTTCCCCCTCCTTATAACGTTTCGCGGCAAGAAGACGCGCACCAAGCAAACACTATCACGACTAGACTGGGACACCTTCCGCGAATATATCGACCAAAAAGACCCCCCTGCCTCCTTTGATGATTTTGCGAATCTTATTCGAACTTGTACCCAAGCCGCCACCGAAAAAAATCGAGTGCTCTTCCGACACACCAGCTCTCGATGCCCACCTCACAAACCTCTGGAAAAAAGTGCACTATCTCACACAGCTGTACCACTCTACCGGCAAACGCCATACAATCCTTGTCCGCATCCGCCGCCAGTATAAACTCATCACGTCATATCAACGTTGCCTTTCCAATAACCACTGGAATGATCTCTGTGCAACACTCGGTCATAGAAAAGGCCTTCGGGCTCTGGAAAATTCACCAAAGCCTTGGACCTAAGAAAAAACAGCGACTTCCACTATTTTCTACCCTCACCTCACAAAAGACCCAGTCAGCGTTGAACGTGATATCACTACGGCTTTCTTCCCCCACGCCCAACTCCATCCCTCTCCTCCTCTTCCACACATACCCATTTCATCGCCACAGGACGACCTCGACCTTCCCTTCGCCTTCAATGAACTTTACACGGCCATTAACCAAGGTAAACCCAAATCTGCCCCTGGACATGACGGTGTGACCTGGAAACACCTCCGCAACTTGCCAAAACTGCCCTTGTTGCCTTACTTGGCCATGTTAAAGGCCAACTGCACTCAATTTCACCTCGCCCAAAATTTATTTTTAATGCGTAGTAAGTCCCCCCAAATCAGCTGGACACAAGTGGTAGCCCCGAAAAACGCCTCGTTAATCAGCCGTAAGCGTTTAAAAAAGCTCCGCTGCAGACCACGCTGCACCTGCCGGCGGATCGCGTAAACAGCCATGACGCGCCTGTGACGTTCCAGCCGACGGGGGCTTTTTCCTCTGCTCAGCCACGCAGCCGGAGAACCGGTCGAGCTCGGCTGCGCACGTGCGCGCGTAGAGCTTGCGCGCAGACCTTCTCCCGAGCTGGTGACCGTCCAGCCGCTCGCTGGACGGCTGCAACGTCACTGCGATGGCCGCGCTCTGCTCGGTTTCGGTTTCAAAATCGCCGATTTTTGCTGGCCGCTTGCGGCGTCCACGCGCGTATTTCAGCTGTTGTATTTTGCATGTTGCTTTCTTTTAAAGCAGACTATACGAAAATAGGGTTTTCAAGAGGTCGAAATTTTGAGTGCAGTTGGCCTTTAACCGCTGCTGGGAAAATGGTGAAGTTACTGAGCATCTTAAGCTCACTTTCATCTTCCGTATTCCCAAACCCAAGAAGCCTGGTACCGGCCCAGCTGACCTCTCCAACCTCCGACCCATCTCTCTTACTCCTGTTTTCTACAAACTCATAGAAAGGCTAATCAATAACCGTATCACCCATTACCTCGAATATGTCAAACCACACTTTCACCCTGCACAGACTGGCTTCCGCCCTAACCTGAGCACTCACGATAGCCTTTGGCTATTACGTCGAGTGATCAATCGCTCCCATCACAACCACTCTCCTCCCGACTTGATCCTAGCAGTTGACCTTCGCAAGGCTTTTGATCGCGTTAACCAATCTGCCATACTAGAGGAACTGGCGCACGCCTACCCCAGCACCCGGGCACAAATCTGGATCCGCAATTTTTTGAACGCTCGGCCAATACGACTTCAAGGATCTCACCCAGGCTGGACTCCTCGCACTTACTACCTTGACCGCGGGTACCTCAAGGATCCATACTTTCCCCGATCCTATTTAATCTCGCCATGGTGAGGGTAGCTCGAAATCTCGAACGTGACTCTGCTGCACGATTCACAATATATGCAGACGATGTAACCATATGGACTGAATCAGCCGACTTTTCATGCTCCGAAGACATGCAAACCGAACTCCAAGCCGCCGCAAATAGCCTTGAATGCTCCTTGGCCTCTCTTGGTTTGGAATTAGCCCCCGAAAAAACCGAATTCTTACCTGTATTTGGCCACAAACCCCCTCCACACTATAACCTTCCAACTCTTCTTCTCGCCGGTACTCCTATAACAGCTAGTTTTCAACCCATACGACTACTCGGAATCCCAATCGGACACAAAAACAGCCCGTCAATATGGGTAGAGCAACTGAAAACTAAATGGAAAACAATTCAACATGCCATACATCGCCTCTCGAACAAATTTGGTGGAGCAAGCCAGAAGGCAACCCAAACTTTAGCCCACGCTGTCGCAATTGGTACCATAACTTACGCAGCCCAAACCTACGACCTCAACAAAACGGCCATGAGAACGCTTCAACACCTGCACCGAGCCACCCTTCGCACCATCAGCGGACTACCAAAACATACTCGTCTGGAGAGCTTGCAAGCTGCAGTTGCTCTTCCCCCACTGGAAAATATAATTAAAGAGCAAGTGAATCAATCCCTCCATAAGCGCACATTAACTCATCAAGGTGTCTCTATCGTCGCCTGGGATAATCTCAAGCCGCCTGAACCCCCCGACATCCCATCGCCTCTCGCTCCGTGGAGCCGCCCTTCTGTCACGGACAAGAGGATTGCAGTCATTGATCACTCTCCAAGCAGTCCCGATCACATCCCGCACGTATTACTAGAAATCAATACCTCCAAGCAAACAAGTGTATACGTCCTCAACATTTACAGTACGCCCCAGGCTAGACGAGACACATTTGACCACCTATTCGACAGCACCCTCTCTTTAGCAAAACGGACAACAGCCCCGTCTTATAGTGGGCGACTTCAACGCGGCACACCCTACTTGGGGCTACATGACAGAAACTCCCCAAGGGACGAAAGCTAGCCCTGACAATAGCCAGGTGCCATCTTACGGTTCTTACAGAACCTGGCCAGCCCACCCACATGGGTAACAGCGTTACACGGGATACATGTCCGGACCTCACTCTAACCCATGGCCTCAGCAACCACAGGTGGTCAAACCTTGGGGAGACACTCGGCAGTGATCACTGCATCCTCTTCACTGAGATAGCGGACGTCGGCGCCAAGGTTTCCAACCGATCGGTCGCAATCACCGACTGGGTCGCCTTCCGCAAGCGTCGTGCCCAACCGAGTGGCGATAGCTCACCCGACACTGACCCTCTGTCAACTACTGGAGACCCCGAGCAATCGCCTCTTCCTTCCCTCCCAGAGTGGATTAAACAAATTCAAAGTGATCTGGCAGACACTACTAGAACCGTACAAACAACAGCTCACATGCCAGACGTGGACAGCCACCTTCTTCATATTTTTGGGTGCCCGCCGTAGCCTCAGCAAACGATGGCGAGGGCAAGGGCACAATCGGAAACTTCGTAAACGGATCGCCTTGCTCACCGCCGAAGCCGAACGCTACGCAGCAGAGTTGACACGGGCCAACTGGCAAAATTTCTGCAACCAGCTACAAGGAACACTTGGAACAGCAAAGACATGGTCGCTGCTACGCAGTCTCCTCGACCCCAAGCAGACCAAACAGAAACCACGAAAGCCATCCGTACATTACTCCACCGGGAAAACCTTGACAAAGATACCCTTCTCGCTACACTGAAACAGCGCTATATCAGCGTCGGTCCCCACCCCCAGTATCGGCCTTACCCAGACACCTCTGACACGAATGTCCTGCTCGATGCTGACATCACAGAGGCAGAAGTGAGAGCGGCCCCTTTAAAACCTCACAAAAAGCACTGCACCGGGAGCGGACGGCATCCAATATAAGTTACTTCGCAACCTGGACGACCGCGCCATAACCCAGTTGACGGCTTACTACAACGATGCGTGGCGCAAGGGCACTCTACCACAGGAATGGAAGCACGCGGACATAATCCTGATACCCAAACCGGGCAAACCCCCTTTCATTTGGCAACCTCCGCCCCAACTCACTTACTTCGTGTCTGGGCAAGCTTCTCGAGCATATAATTCTTGCTAGGCTGCAACCACATCTCGAAGCCACCCACTTTTTCCCCGACACAATGTTCGGTTTTTGTTCCCACCTGGGCACACAGGATGTGCTCCTCCAACTCAAGCACGACATCCTGGATCATCCCAACAGAGCCCAAACTCGCGCCGTCCCGACACTCGACCTAAAAGGTGCGTTTGATAACGTCGCACACGACCTCATTCTTGACAATCTGGCATCATCAAATTGTGGAGAACGCACATACAATTACGTCAGAGCCTTTCTGGCTGATAGGACAGCCACCATAGGGTTAGGTGAGCACCGCTCACCACCCTTTCAACTGACTGGAAGAGGAACGCCCCAGGGCTCAGTTCTATCCCCGATACTCTTCAATGTGGCCATGGCTAAGCTGCCTCCTCTACTCAACGCAATTCCGGAGCTTCGCCACGCGCTGTGCGCGGACGATGTGACCATGTGGGCAACACGCGGATCGGACGGCCAAATACAGGACGCCCTGCAAGAGGCAGCAGATGTAGTTCTGAACTATGCCTCTCTGGGGGGCCTGTCTTGCGCAGCGGAGAAGTCCGGCCTTCTTGTGTTGCCTCCCCCCATGCGACCAGTAACCAACCAGAAATATCCGTTTACCTTACCAGTAATTTGATCCCGTGCGTCACCCCAGTCCGAGTCCTAGGACTCCATCTACAGTCTAACGGCCGCGCCACGCACACAGTTCACCTCCTCAAAACCCAAATCACGCAAATCACGCACATGATCCGTCGCATCTCCAACAGACGCGCCGGCCTCAAGGAAGCAGACACCCTCCGCATAGTTCATTCCTTACTCATCAGCCGCCTTGCCTACCACGTCCCCTTTCACAATTTGCTGCGCTCCGAACTCCAGCGCCTCAACACTGCCTTACGGACGGGAATCAAAGCAGCCCTGGGACTTCCCCCCCACACTTCTACACAACGTCTCCTTCAATTGGGTGTCCACAACCGATAGAGGAAATTATTGAGGCACAACGAGCTGGTCAGCTTATCCGCCTTAGCACTACCCGCACCGGTCGTCACGTGCTCGCCCGCCTGGGATACCCCGAGCCGTCGTCACCTCTCCCACCAAACCCTGTGGCTCTCGCCCCTGTCCTTCGTGCACGTTTACAAGTTGCCCCGCTCCCCAAGAACATGCACGCGGAAACCAACCAGGGCCGACGCCGCGCCCGAGTCGAAGCGCTAGCCCGCCGGTACGGTCAGGACCCACATGTGATTTACACCGACGCAGCCAGTTATCCAGCCAACCCCAACGCTAAAGTGGCAGTGGCCTCTGCAGTTGCTGACAATGCGCAAACAACTTGCTCTGTACGCACCGATTCCATCAGGGTGGCCGAGGAAACAGCCATAGCATTGGCTGTGTCCCACATCACCACCGCTCGACCCGCGGAAGCTGACGACGACGATACCTGGGCAATTATAACAGACTCGCAAGCCGCCTGCCGGGCATATTCTTCTGGAATCCTCTCCATCCAAGCAAACAACATTCTTCGACAATCCGATCCATCCAAGCTTCCCTTCATTCGTATCGTCTGGACCCCTGGCCATGCCTCCCTTCCTGGAAATGAGCACACACACGCGCTCGCCCGAGAAATGACCCACCGGGCGTCAGAGGAAGCGGACAGACAGATCCAGGGTGGCTCCAAGACATCAGCTTCCATCATCCCATCCCACGAACATCTCAACTATGCAGTCACACTCGCCTACTACCGCACACAAAGAAAAACACTACCTCCACCCCACCACTCCCTATCCCGCGCCGACGCCACGTCATGGCGGCAGCTCCAGACACACACGTTCCCAAACTTACACCACAAACACCTCTTCTACCCCACCCAATACGCTGGCAACTGCACGGCTTGCCAGAGCCCCACTCCCACCCTCTACCACTCTGTATGGGAGTGTCCGCGTCCACCACACGGGCTCACCCCTATACGCATCCCCACCCTCTCCTCTTGGGAGGCTGCTCTGTCCAGCACTGCCCCGCAAGACCAACAATGGCTGATCGAGCGGGCCCGCTGGATAGCGTCCGCCATTGGAGTCCTGGACTGAGGACCCCACTCATAGAGGCTGCTGTTCGGCTAACAAATGATCAATAAATGTTTTCACCACCACCTACGGCCACCCATCCCGTCCCGCGCAACGCCCGCCCCGTCCGCGCTGCCCGCATCAACGCTCTGCGAAACAGTAAACTCCCCCACGAAATTGATATTTACACCGGCGCGAGCATTTCTCCTCCACTAGTTGGCACCGCATGGGCTTTTCCTGACCTCCCTTCCATCCAAGGCAAACGATCCCTTAATATTCCATGTGCTACCATCCTCGAAGCGGAACTCCATGCCATTGTTCAAGCCATAGACTACCTCATGTTTGACTTTCACTCCTCCGTGCCTCCCCAGATACGCATCCTGACAGACTCTTTTGAAGCCCTACAGGCTCTAAAATGTCCTACGTCGACCAATACCATCGCCAACAAAATCACTCATCAGATCTCCATCTTGAAATCTAGCGGCATTCATGTTCGCATCGACTGGTCACCTGGACACGAGGAGTCATCACCGGGGAACCAGGCAGCCCACTCGGCTGCGCGGGAGTTTATAACCTCTAGTCCTCCGCTGCTACCCGACTTGGCTCCTCCACCTACTGAGACATTACCACCAGCGATACAGCTTCTACGTTACAAAAAGGAAAAAAAAAGACCGTCTCAAGGCCCTGACTCCAACCGGCTTTTTATCCGCCCTGTCCCCACTCCCACGATCAGCAGAAATTTTCACAAACCAATATTTTGCTAATGCTAGCCTTACCCCTGAGACCTTGCGTAAATGGTACACCCCGTCTCTACCGCCTCGATGTCCCTTCTGCGCCTCCCCCCTCCCGCCAATCTCCAGCACCTAATTTGGCACTGCCCGAAGTTCGCGCGCTACAGAACCTTCAAGCCTCCTCCAAATACAACCTCTCTTTACATCGACCCTCGTACACTGGAACCCTCCATGCTGGCTCTAATTGCACACTTGTCCCTAAAAAGCGGTCTAGCGCGAGCAGTCTAGAGTCGTGAGCCTGCTCTCCTCACCCCACGCGGCCTCTTTAGCATTTTTAAGGAGCCCACCTGTTTTGGGTCGAACTGTACACATTTAAGACGTCCCAAGTTACAAACCCCCCACCTTCTACTTCCCCTTCCCCCACTTGACGTAGAGTCTTCCTGCCACAATAAAGGCTACCTCCTCCTCCTTCTTCAGGTTATTTGACCCCCTTCAATAAACGTCCATCACGTCAATGTCGTCCGGGCTTAAGTAAGGTATTTTTTGTGGTGTGGCAAAACAGTAGATAGACGGCTAGTTGGTTGAGACTGATCATTTGGAAAAACAGCGTGAACGAGACAGGACACAAGGAGGAGGAACGATGACAGCGCGCGCAACTCACAAGTGAAGTTTATTAGAAAGCAACGCTTGTATGTAACATCCGGAACAGCCACGTGTGGCGACCGAGCATAATCACATCTTTGATCCATTAAACAATTCCACGTGCTCAGCACTCCACTATACAACCTATTCCGCACCACGACCATACAAGAAATCAAATTCCCGTTTGCCAAAGAAACCAGGCCACATTAGCTGAACGGTTTCCACAGAAAGAGTTCAAAAATTCCGAGCAAACGCTCGTCCCCCTGCACCCTCGACTACTCTTTGAGCCTCACCCGAAAATCCGGTGGACCCGCGTACATTGTACATACTTTAGTGCCCCAGCATTTATGGCCCTTCGGGCGGCAAAAGACCTCACTACGCACAAAACATGACCAAGTATCCAAGCATAACCACGCAGAAAAATGGACCGAGTCTCCAAGCATAACCTTGCATAAACTCAGCCAAACCACGAATAAGCTAGGTGGGGCTGCCAGTTTTGTTGTCTGCCCAGTCTCCGCGCCACTAGTGCGAAGCTTCCCTAATTTTTTCTTTTTAATAGGCGATCAATCGCATGTGGGAGTATTGGCGATGTCTTATGTATTCGGTCTAAAAGCTGATCAATCAATCAATCAATCAATCAATCAATCAATCAATCAATCAATCAATCAATCAATCAATCAATCAATCAATCAATCAATCAATCAATCAATCAATCAATCAATCAGTCAATCAATCAATCACTCAATCACTCAATTAGGTGCATTTTGCCATATGTACAGCAAAAAAAGGTGGCGGAGAAAAGGCTGCGCTTTCACAGATTGACAATGCTCCAGCCAGCTTCCTATCTCAGTTATGGGAATCTTCAATGACATTAGTCACATTGAAGTTAGTAGGCAAAATACTGTGAAATACCACTTCTAATCACCATTTGCTTAGAAACTCATTATGCATATTAACTCTCTTTTGCCACAGTCTCGCCTTCCCTAAATCACTTCTTCCAAGAACTGAGAATGATGGCGTTGCCTCGGATTATGCAGTGTTTGTAGAACGGGCAAGGAGACAACCCACAGCATTGCTTCAGCAAAATAATCGTCATGGTGACGTTATAGATCCAAGTTTAGTGCGAACTTTGTTTGATTTGTTTGTTTGATTGGGAAAGACAAATATATTGCCTCTCAAAGCATTTCCCGCACTCGCCGATATATACCGCCACGTGACATTGCCAAGTTGCCAACCATGCTGTGTGGATTGGGTAATGCTCCCAAACAAACGCAGGTACGAAATTCTGACCTAACGACGTGGATCAATTTAGGTGCGAAATTTGTAGCAGAGTGACGCAGAAATGCCATTCATTTCAGTGTGACCATGTGTTTTCAAATTGAAAAAAAAAAAGATTTCCGGAGTTCTGGGCAGCCACTATCTACTTGGAATGTTGAATGTTCAGCTGGGTTGTATAATTTTGCTCGGATCTAACTGTGAGCATAGTTCGCCATGAGAAGCATGCATGGAATTTATTGGACACGCTGTTACTCGGATTCAACCTGCTTTAGCATTGTTGAAGGGGAATAATAAAATTAGCTCTGCATTCATCTGGACGTGGTCAGCGTGCTCACAACTGTTTTCTTGTCTTCTCTGCCAAATACATCGTAAAAACTTTGGGTATAGAGCACGCCTATTCAGAAAGCAGGTACAAAAATTGTGTTTTTTGTTTCAAGCTTTTGATTTGTTTAAGGGTTGTGTCTTACAGGATGTCATTGTTTCAGCAAGGTCTATGTGATAACCATCAACGCATTGCAGGTGTTTGAACTGCCCATCCACTTGATCGAAAAGCGCTGTGTATACATCCGAGTTACCAAGGAATGCGTTGAAGAGTTTGGGCTGAAGCCACGAACCAGCTTTGAAGCAGAGGTACGTTGTCAGAAGGATTCATTTTTCTAAGTGCGCGCAGATATTCGTTTTTTCTCAAATATTTAGTTTGTTGTAAGTTATTTGATGTATACCGTGACCAGTAAGTCGTAATTTTGGTAATTTTTGTGGTTTCAAAGGGTTCTGCATTCGTTGCACACAGGAGAAAAAGTAGAAATTTGGTTGACAAATATTAGAAGTGTATTTACGTGTAAGATAGCGTAGCACACTTTCAGGTGAGCAACTACTATAAGATCGATGCTAAGAATGGTTAGCTTTACTTTTTTGGTACTTGCAAAGTGAACCACTGAAGACGAAAAAACCAGAGAAGTGGCTGATTGAGGAAACCCGGGTGCAGAAGTCTGCTTTTTTAGTTTTCATAGATTTTTTGTTGTCTTTGTGAAAGTGCATTCACCGTGCTAGTAAATTAGGCTTCTGCATGTGCCTGCGTTTTGTACTTCTTTGCTTTGTTCGTGTTTTGAGGCTTCTAGAGAAGTATTAAAAAGGAAATGAGATTATTGTGACGCTCCTTTAACTTTTCTCGCACACAAGAGAAATACAATTTGAAACGCGTTTTTGGCTCACAACCAGATACAATCAGAGAGTTGTTTCAAAGGCAGCATTACCGTCATTTAATGGGGGCATCACCTTGTTCTCTCCCGTCTCTATGTTGCAAGTTGGTAAAGATGGTCAGAGACCGGCCGATAGGCAGGGCTTGCCATACTCCAGCGTGAAGTTTTAATGTTCACGCGTGCTTTTCATTTGAAAAAACACTGCAGAATAGAGATGTGAGTGGCTAAAGAAACCAAAACAGCATTAAAAAACAAAACAGCTCAGCTTTTTTTTTTGTTTTCTTCAACCTAGATAGCACCTAAAAAAGAAAAACAGACCTTCTCCGGGGAAATTCGTAGTGATTCGACCAACCTGCAGATAGGGAAACACTTTCAGAAACCGATGATTTGACGTAAATCATGCGCGGAGTTTGAGGGCGGAAGCTGTGCTGAGACTTTAATGATGCAGCATAGAACAAATGTATTGTTTTCAGTGTTACCGAAAAAAATCATCTGGAGGTAATGTCTAATAGCATAGAACAAATGTATTGTTTTCAGTGTTACCGAAAAAAATCATCTGGAGGTAATGTCTAATAGGGGATTGAAGGCGAAAGCCAGCGATTATCGAAGACTTCTTCACTGCTGCATCGCGTTTGCGATACTGTCACGTTAATCTGTTATGCGGCACGCATCCGTATAATTCTTGTTCCATCTTGGCACTGCAAGGGTTAAAGGTTTATGGCTGCGGTTCTTGGAGACCTGGCTTAAAACCCCATTAGAACCCAAATAAGTTTGTTTCTGTAGATATTATATTTGCTTGTTTTCTCATTACAGCGGCCGTAATTTGGTTTCATTCGTGTAGTCGCCAGCAACTACGGTCACGTTTCGCTTTTAATGAGACATCTAAGGCTTTTGGGGACAATGGTAGGCTGCCATTCATTATCTGAGCTTGTCCCTGAAGAAGAAAGTGTATGACAGCTGCACCTTACCGGTACTCACCTACGGGGCAGAAACTTGGAGACTCACGAAGAGGGTTCAACTTAATTTTAGGACGACTCAGCGAGCAATGGAACGCAAGACGATAGGTGTAACATTAAGGGACAATGAGAGAGCGGAGTGGGTCAGGAAACAAACGCGTGTAAAGGACATATTAGTGGAAATTCAGATGAAGAAATGGACGTGGGCAGGGCATGTAATGCGAAGGGAAGATAACCGTTGGTCATTAAAGGTAACAGAGTGGATCCCTAGAGAAGGCAAGCGTTGCAGGGGGCGGCAGGAAGTTAGACGGGCAGATGAGATCAAGAAGTTTGCGGGGATAAATTGGTCGCATATTAGCACAGCGCCGGGATAATTGGAGATTAATGGGAGAGGCCTATGCCCTGCTGTGGGCGTAAATAGGCTGGTGGTGTGATGATGATGATGATGATTATTATTATGAAATGATGATCTAAGGCTTTTGCCTCAAGAAGTACGTCGATTTTTTTATAAACTTGCGCGGATTCGCCTTTCTTCAACTTTGAGGTTTAAAAAAAACATGAACAGAACTTGTCCTTTTCACACCTCTCGAAATATCCCGAAAACTTACACCTCTAGTAGTGAACAGCTTCCAACACCATTCTGTGACAGCCAAGTTGAATGGTAGCTTCCTGTTGATTCTGTCAAACCAGAATGTTCCCATCCTGACAAAATAGAAGAGATGTTTCACAAGGCCTCAATCTGTTGTGTATCCACGTCCACGGTTCAAGTAAAGTGGGCTTGACCTCGTAGACACGTGATGGTTCTTCTCTTTGTGGGCGAAAAAGGGTGGGAGGGCGAAAAGGACACGAGCAAGTCACTGGGCTCTGCAGCTACGCTGTACTGGAATAGTTGTGCAGCGTTGTGATTGAGTGAGCTGTGTGGGTTGTTTGAGTGCAGGATCACGTGATGAGTGAGGCAAACAATCTTCCTATTCACGAGGTACAGTATTGCAGTCGTTAAGTAGTACTAAGAAGCAAAGTCATACTTTCAAGAATAAAAAAGCTTTTTTTATGGCTAGCAGCTCTGTCACATACACATCCAGCCCTTGTTAGTCCCGTAGGTGTCACTTCCAAAAACAAAACCCACCCCAACCCCGCCGTTGTGTGCGTGCAGGTGCAGTTTCAGCTGGACCGGCTGCCCCTGTGCCGGATGCACTATGCCGTCGACAGGCTTCCCACGACCAGCCTTGTCCTCCCCGAGTTTCGCATCCGACCCTCTCCGTGCCCGCGGTGAGTGTACTTGGACGGTAGAATGGGCAAGTCCGGTTAGCTTTATTGAAGCCAGTTTTATACACTGGGGGAATGGGGCTCAGGGAATAAAAAAAGGGGGGGGGGAAGAGGAAGAGATAGGAGTGGGAAAGCGCGTACTCTAGTCCCATTTCGGGCACTATAGTCTTTCACGCAAGTACGTTTCACTCAGGAAACATAAAAGACCGATGACTTAGAATAGCTTCCACCGTAAATGTTCGATTGTCCAATCGGGTCAGCGCGGTGGCAAGCACGCTCCTCTCCGATGAGTATTCGGGGCAGCGACACAGCACATGTTCTATAGTTTCTTCCGCCCCCCAGGCGTCACAGTGGGCGCTGCTGCCCATCCCTATGAGGAAGGACAGTGTCTCCTCTTATGACAAGCTTCACAGCTATAAACAAATACTTTGCTTGGAAGGCATTCTTCAGAGGTATAAAGGTGTTCGTAGGTGTAAATATGTCTCTTATGGCCTTTTATTAAAGCATTGTTTTAATTGGCAAATGCGTGCCACATCAAGTGGTTCAGACGGACACACGGTTCTCCGCATTTGGTCCACAAAGAAATGCTTACTCACTTAATATGCCGTTTTTAGTGGATTGTAACACCAGGTTTTTCCTAATTTTTGTAGCTGCAGTGGACCCTTGCGTTACATTTGAAAATTGCAATTCAAGTTGCCAAAAAAGCGCAATTGTGCACCCAGTTATCATTGACAGCTACACTTTTAGCCATTTCGCGATCTAAGGTGGCAACATGTAGCATGTCTGTTTTGATTCCCTACAATGCAAAAGGGATTCTCTTCGTTTTCTTCTTTTTGTGCGGTGGTAGTGAAGCGCAACAAACCCTACTTAGGTCTACACAGTACGACGCAAAAACAAACCAAAGTGCTGCGGACGCCGTCAATGCGGTCAGGCCGTCCCAAGTGTTACCACACCTCTTGGGCTCCCGTTGCTATGGCAACGTGTTGCACTCAGTATGACGCCCGTTTCAAAAGAAGCTATTTTACGGCTGAAGAAATCGGCAATTCAGCTGTCTCCGGAAGACTCAATGCATCGTCCATCCGCGGATGGAGGCTCCAGCGGAAGCGTCTTTTCACATGCACAGCGCAAACGTCTCACGACGGTCAGTGTAGAACTGATACACATTAAGGCAGGCGTCGTCGCTCGACTGATGGGCATCCCGCAAACGAGGTTCAAAGCGTCACAGGTAGACATCTAGTCACACTTTTTAAAAGAGAAATGTGCTTTTTCATGCTTTTGCTGGTCTCGCGTGAGTGTTTTGGCGTTTTTTTTTTTGAAGCGACAAAAAGTTACCCTCGCGTTACTTTTCGCAGTTTCATATTTTCTTTCTGGATAACTAAACATTCACTCTTCGTGTTACAATCTCCGTCGTGGTACAATCGAGCAAATACGGTGCCTCATGCAAAGATATCTCTAAAGAGCTATGTAGTGTTGTTCGGTTTCGGGTAAATCCCGAATTTACCCTTTTTTTGCACCCCGACCATGTTTGAAAAGCACTGGGTTGAGCCGGATTTCTCCCGGAATGGAACTTTTTAAAGTAGCAATCTGCCCAATCGGGCGCTGACAGACCACCGCTCTCAACCGGTACTTGCTAGAAGCAAGCCCCACAAATACGGCATTAGAACTCATTGAGTATTCGCCTGACTCTAGCGCTCGCTACCGCAGGCTGGCAAATGCAGCACTGGCACTGTTGGGCCCAACTAATAGAAGCTCTAATGTCGAGAGAACTTTCTTACGGCTGAGATACGTTCAACGATGGGACAGGTCTCGAACAAAGACTGACCAGTCTACGTAGGTGGGACCGTATACGCTGCATCAATGATTGTATGCGTGACTATGACCTCTCTGTCAAAAACAAAACTAATGCCCACTTGCCCGCTCATTGTCTGGCCTGCATGATTGGTGAGTGTGTATGTGCCGCTGTTAAAAAAAGTTAAGTTTCTGCGGAGTTGCAGCGACATGAAGGCACGGGAAACTTTAGAGGCCTGTCATATAAGAATGAAGGAGGATGAATGCGTGAGTGACACATCAGTGTTCCTTCATAAACCACCGCTTGCACATCTTGACGCTAGTCTGTCGAAATGTAATGGAGCTGCTTCTAAAGATTGCTATGGTTGTGAGAAGTGCGCATGAGCGGCCTGATAATAAGTGCACCGATATTTGTGTGATCTGTCCAGTACATTTAGTTTGTTTGCGCTCGTCCCGTCCTTCGCGCATGTATTGTCATATTCGCGCAAAGCCAGTGTTTATTCTTCAAAACGCACCAACTCACCCAACACGAAGTTCTTGTAAAGTCCGACATGATGCGCATGTGGATAATTATGTAAACAAGGACGAGTAGGCAATAGACGGCCAGCTTTTGGGGAATAAAATGTTTCATTTATTGGAGGTTATCAATGCTTTCTGATGTCATCCTTACTGATTCATTTCCAAACAAACTTTATCGAAAGTATTTGCTAGAAAACCTTGAAGCTCCTCAATTACCAGCGTTAAAGTTAAGAAGCTTGTGATAGCCTCTCATTGAATAAACTAAGTGTATTACTTAGTACATATCTTGATTTAACCTGAAAATTCCGAAATTCGTAATAGGTATGCCGTAAAGTCCGATTTCTTCCAATTTATGAGTTTACAATATAGCACCCGATTTTTACCGCCCGATTTTAAAGAAATATAAAACCCGAAAACGAACAACCCCAGCTATAAGTAACCAGGAATCTCTCCTGGCTTGCCTCACTCCCAGCGCGGAGGCTGCATCCTCCCCTCTCCACAATTTCTCTGGGAGGGAAGGCGTGAGGTCGTACAGTTTTGCACTTCTCAGCAGGGAATTACAGGTTTCCTGGCTGTCGTAACCGTTCTTTTCAAATCAAACGGAGAAAAAAAAATGATCTTGTATATGAGAATACCATATAACACACTTCATTCATTAAACTGCGTAGTGTAGCCCAAATAAAATAGATGAACCCACTTCAGTTTCCATTTGATGTTTGATGCGGATGCAAGAAGTGTTAAAAAAATTTACGTTTCACGCTACAGAACCTCAGCAGTAATTGCACAGAGACCAGCACCACGAAGTTATCACTGTGTTAACTGGATGCTAGCGTAGCAGTGAATAGATGAAGCAGAACTAGCGGCCCCAGTGCAGTCGCCCAGTCAGGGTTCGTGGTGGTGGCTTAAGTCAAGGGCCACCAATCGCACAAACATAATTCAGTGATGACGTAGAGATGCTGCCCGCTTAATCTGTTTTCTTTAACAATGCCTAGAATTTGTTTGAAGCCTGTAATAAAATTGGTGTCATTCGTATCTGAACAAATGAGTGTTTTTAATAAAGCGGATTTGTATTTTGCCTTCATGTCCCCTCTACTGCGTGTGTAGAAGCATGACACAGTGAAGTACAGTGTTCCTAAAGAGGGTAGGCATTCACTGCATACATATTTAAAAAACACATAATTCTGATTATGGAGCGTTTTTTTCTACTTTCTGATATTCACTTCAGTGTCAATATTTTTCCACTGATTTATATGCAGTTTTTGTATTCACAAATGTGCGTTGAAACAGCTTGTTTCCGTACCATGGTCCTCCTCACTGATTTGCTTACATCGGCTGGGATAGGAGTTTTGGCGTGGTGGCCGCTAATAATCCACAAGGCTTTGTCTCACGCCGACCATTACAGAGGAATCAAAGCTGTAGACTTCCGCTAAACTCAGATAATAAGTTTGTGATCTGAAGTTGACAGTGGGGCCACAAAAAAAAGAAGCACAAATGGTTCGACAAATTTGCTTGCGTAGCTGATTGTGCTGCTTCCATTTTCCCTATTGGTTCATGCCTGCTTTATATTTCTTAGCTTTGCAGAAGAGGTCATAGATTGTGCTACAAGAAAGGGTGTTGGCTATAGAGTTTCAATCTGTCACTGCGATACCTCTCCATTATTTTGCTTGTCACATGGCTTATTTTTACTCCTGAAGCCAAAATTAACAAACAAGGCGACATTTGTTCTCTTGTTAATCTTGCGTGATGCTTATAAAAACTCCGTGACAAAAAAAAAGCTCTTGGAGCTCCGTTCTAGAGGCAACTTTCCAGTCTGTTTGTCAACCAATGCTTAGGAAATGTAGAATGCTCTTACCTAGTACACGATGGGACGGTGTAAGTGTGACTCATCTGGAGTATATGTTAGCATGAAACTCTATGATGGTGCCCGACGGTGTCTGAAGTGGATGTTCAATCACCTTGTCTTGTCTCGGCTGTGGCAGCGAGTGGGAGCAGAGCTGGGACCCTCGCCTCAGCGAGCAGCAGCAACGAACCATGGAGGCTATACTGTCTCCGTTTCCCGTGGTCGGCGTTCCCCCTGTCCTGGTGGAAGGACCTTGTGGCACGGGGAAGACCTTCGTTTTGGCGCAGGCACTCTTCGAGGTCATCGAGCGGCTGCCTGACTCCCGGGTGCTGGTGTGCACCCAATCGAACAGGTGAGAATTTCCTTGGCGCGACATAATCACCTGAATGATATTGTCCAGGGGCATGGTTAAGTTTTGACCGTTCAATTTCCGTTTCAAAGTGCCCATTTCAAGAGTAAGCCCTGCCTGGCTGAGGGCAAGTGACCTGGGAGTTTCGCAACTCAAGCAAGGCGAGGCGTGGGTTTCTGCGCACGTCATTGGTCAGAGGCCTCATAAGTACACCTATGCCAATACTGAAACGGGTTCGAAATTGACATGTTGAAACGCGCAAACTCGGAATTCCACCCCAGGAGTGTGCCAAGGATAGTCCACTAAGGGATTGGTGAGAGGGCAAGACATAACGACAGTCATCTGTAGCTAGTATCGCTCTTGTGGTTCACTCTTTAGTAGTTAGAGGAGGGGGGCATGACGTGGCAATGCGACACATTATTCTCTCCCCTCCTCCCTACAGTGATGAGAAGTGGTTCTCTGTAATACCGACAGTGGTGCAGAAGAGCATATGCAGGAAAATTTTTGATTCGGTTCTTGGGCACCTTAATTTGTGTGACGTGCCCATGAGAGGGGGACCAAAGAGAGAGGGGGGGTGAACCAGCGTAATGGTGGAGTGTTTTCATTGATTTCAACAGCGAGTTTGTGAAGGAGAAAGTTGTGCGGTTGTATCTCTTAAGAGTTGACGTTTTCTGTTTCATGTGTCTCAGCGTTGTCTGCGCCAGCACAATCTTGCGTGGATGTTTTTGCTAGGACACTGTAGCAGTTTCCGCTGACATCTAACAAAGCATGTGTTGGGTGTTAGCAATTATTCCTTTGAACTTTTTTCGGTATTGACGGCCAGACTTTTCCCCAAAGATGGAATGGCCAGGAATGGTGCGATGAGACCATCATTTCTTAAGCGTGCGGGGTGTACTAGCCGTGGGTTTTGAGCCTATGGATATTTTTTGATGCATTTCACGTCTTAAAAGCTTGTCTGCATTGCCAATATGCTAAGTTGGATGCTTGGCATAACATGCGTGCTTCAAGCTTTGACGCCGCTAAACAAGTGGGGCTGGGAGTTGGAGAAGTGCCGCAGAAATTATGAAGATTAGGTGACGTCTTGGAGCATGGATGCTAGAATGGGAGACAGGGGTCAAGAAACTCTGAAGCATTATTCGACAATATCTGACACCACCACGGAGTGTTGTTTTGGGTTATCTGGTTTGGGAGAGACAGATTTGAAATATTTTTATCGTGCCCAATCCTGTCTTTGCACTTCATCTTCTCAAAGCTGAAATTATCTCTGAAAGACGGAAAGGTCTTCGTGCATTCATTTAATATTGGCTTGACTTGACAAGGGAGCTCGATGGACTGCATCCTAAAGGGGAGTTCTTTACTGAAAATATTTTTCGCCCTCCTTCTCAGAAGTGCATGATTGTTTCGTGTGGGAAAAGCTCTAAAGGGTTCAAAATCCAACTTTGGAAATTACTTTGGCGTGTTCCAATCCAGCAGTGGAATGGCTAAAGGCCGAGTTATGCAATACAGCAAAACCCCGCTCGTACGTTTTCACGGGGCTGAAAAAATAGGCGCAAAAAATATACCAAAAAAATAAACTCAAACTCAAACTCAAAAGCCGGGAAACGCAAGAGCCATGGAACTAAATAAAAGGACTGCACAATTCAACTGTACCTGCCCTCACTGCTCGCTTATCAGTTGAAAAAAGTCTTGCAGCATTGTATGCCGCATTTTCTTGACGCCACAGATTAAAACAAGCGCACGCCCACTGGTGTCCACGTATGCCTGCACACGGAGATAAGCCGCTGACAACCGCTTACGTGCGACCGCAACGAGGCAGTAATAAGAAGTTCACAATATAAAACAGCTGAGATGGCCACAACTCGGCAAAAACAGCAATCGCAGGCAGTGAAACAATGATTGTACTATACAGCCATCATGTTCCTAATATATGCAATAGAGAGGAATGTGGCGCCAGCGTCTATGCGGCTCACATTAAGGCCGTCTGTGAGCTAGCAAATGTTTTCGGGTGTGCCTATGAAAACGTCGTCTTCGCGGTGAACCGGTGCATCGACCGTCAGCTAGGTTCACAAAACTCGTAGTTGAGCGACTACGTTCATACTTGAACAAGAAATAAAACGTGACGTTAAACAGTCGTGGACGAAGAGAAGATAGGACGGATACAGGCGCCCGTATCTGTCGTATGTTTTCGTCACCGAAGTACGCTTGGTTTCTTTTTTTTTATCGTCAGTTACAACTTTCCCGGCGGCATATTGCCCATTCGGTCATACGTTCCTGGGATATCTTAGGGATGTTAGAATGGGATGTCTTAGAAGCCGGGAAAACGCAACAAACAGGAGCATAACAGCATGGTTCTACTTGTACTACAGTCAAACTCGATCTAACGAAACCTGCTCTTACAAATTTTCTTATCTACCGGACAAATTCGGATTCCCCCGCAGGTGTCTATACGGCTGAATGCGGTTAGGAACTCGAACTAACGCAATAGAATCACTGCCACCCCAATTTAACGAAGAATTTAGAGAAACAGGTACGTTTAAAAATGAAAAATTTTTAATGCGTTACACAGAATGCCACGAATATTTTGCCCCTCGTCACAAAAAAAAACAAGGACACTAGTTTTTTTTTTCTGTGGAGCTATGCGATATAAATTCAGTAGTCCCTTGCATACCTCGGCAAAACTAGACGCCACATACCCACACTCACACACAAAAATATATTTTTCTCACCCACTCACTCACACTCACGCTCACCAGTCGCCCTCACCACTCGCACTAATTAGCACTCACGCTCACGCTCACCACTCACCGTGACCAATCGCACTCACTTGCGCTCACGCAAACCACTCGCCTTCCCCACTGGCACTCACTCGCGCTTACGATCACCACTCGCACTCACTCGCGCTCACCCTTCACCGTCTACCCTCGCACGCGACGAGTGTGTGCAGCAGACCCTCCATGAGTCATGAAACCGATCAGTACTGGTGCATTACGGCCTCAGAAAGCCATCCAAATCATATTCCTAAATCAACACGCCACCAGAGAATTAATTCTAGATGCCCCATGGCAGGAGCTCAGTGACGACATATTTCCGAAGATAAAAGCAATCCTGCCACTAATGATCATCACAGGGAGCGCCTCCTGCGAAGAATAGCCAACAGCGAGTACAAACGCAATAGTGGCGCTTACCGCGGTAGGCCCTGCAAATGGCGCGGGTAGCGCGAGAGCACTATCGAGTGGTGAGCGGGGCTCACCCTCACTCGCACTCACACTCTCCAGTCCAAACCGAGGCGAGGCTCACTCACCACTCACTCATGAGGGGTCAGGAGGGTGTAAGTGCACTATTGAGTGAGCCTGCCAACCTATGGTCCTGGCCAGCACGCTTTTCACAATCTTGAACGGAAGGAACCGCATCATCTATACGCCTCTTCGTCTGAAGTTGCGGTGACGACAACTTCAAGAAGACGTATACCTCTCATGAGAAGCCGGAGGAAACCCTGTTTACGTTGTGCGGGGATATGAGAGCCAAGAAGGTTTCGCTCACAGGGTAAGTGGTACAACAGACCGCGTTGTGTTTCGCGCAACTGCTGGGGGAGGACGACTTCAGGGCAAGTCCCAGCTGGCTTCCTATTTTCACAGGGGACTTTTAGCGCATCGCTTAAATATCGGCAAACGAGCGCCGTGCCCACCGCAATTACGATGTCAATGGTACCTGATGGGATTCGACTCCCTTTCGACATTGAATTTATGGAATCAACTGCTCGTAAAATTACAGTCCTGATTTTATGAAGTTCTAGATTTAACGAAATGACTCGCTGTTCCGGACGACTTCGTTAGACCGAGGTTTAACTGTATAGCACTTAACTTGACTCGCAACACGCTAGTGGTGGCCGGAACTCCTGTGCGGACCGCGGTGGCACCACGCAGCGAGAACTAACAAGAGAGGGCGAACAGCTCCTCTGATAATCGTCAGCACGTCCTGTTGCTTCCTCCCCTTGTGACGTGCCGAATGCGCAACATTTTTAACGCACGCGGGCAGCATTGTACAGCGGTTCAAGAAATGTGACGCGTGGTGGTTTCCTTGCTATTATCGCAGAAAGACCTGTTGATCGGCTAACAAACGTTTTCAGTGCTTTCAACCTAAACCAGCTGAAACGAGCAGTCAGCTAATATAGTGACGAGCGACGCATTTGATTGCAGGAAGCATAGCACAGATTTGAAGCAGACAGGAGAAGCAACTTCAAACAAGGAAAATACATATCCAGAGGTCGGCGAACTCACTCATGAGTCCACTCACTCAGACTCATTTGGACTCAAACTCACGCGTGAGTTTGAGTTTGAGTGAGCGCGAGGCTAGTGTGGCATGGTGAGTTTGAGCTTGAGTGAGTTTGAGCCGAGTGGTCCCGACTGAGTTTGAGTCCGATTGAGTCTGAGTACGCCTGAGACCTAGTGAATTCTGAGTCCATTTTGAGTTCTGAGTACATTTTGAGTTTGAGTCCATTTTGAGTTCTGAGTAAATTTTGCGTTTGAGTCCATTTTGAGTTCTGAGTACATTTTGAGTTTGAGTACATTTTGAGTTTGAGTACATATTGAGTTTTGAATACAGTTTGAGTTCTGAGTACACATGAGTTTTGAGTCCATTTTGAGTTTGAGTACATATGAGTAGCCTAGCAGGCAGCTATGGTTGGCTGTTAAGTTTGATGCGTCCCTGTGGGCTCGGAATTCAGGTTACCTGCGGGTACGGCACCATTCGCGATCCGCGTGATCGGTTGTGAGGGAGGGGGTGTCTTATTTTTTTTACTTTTTTGTTGAATTTTCATGACCCTAAGCACATGCTGTATACCAAGTTGTCGCGGCTGGCTCGTGAGTGATAATTGACTGGTGAGGTCATAAAAAGGGTTGTCTTAACTTTTCCTCCTGATGGATCCACTAAGAGGGTGGGAAAGGGTGGTGGGAAAGCACACTGCGGCGCTTGCTTGCTTGTTGTTCGCCTGCTACTGTTAACGGCTTGATATACTAGGGGCCACAAAGGAAGAGGTGAGAGCCGGGGGGAAAAGCGGGCGGGGGTGGTCCCTTCTGCTGTTTCAAATGAATTAGCTGAATTGACTGGGCAACGCCCCTTTAGACAGAATAATGACCGCATTAAATTGGGTGAAATGTCAAACCGATGAGGCTAAAGCGTGTAAAGTATCAAATGAAAGGTCCCGATTAACGAAATCACGCGGGGTAAATTAAAAAATGTTTCCTGATTTTAGTCATCAGGCAGTCATAATGAGTGATAGATTGGGTTAAAATTCAAAATGACGCTGCGAGGGCATCTTGGGAATCAAATTCAAGGTCTCGGTGTGGGGAATCATTCGGGACAAAATGAGTATGGTTATATAAAGACGTAGTCATGGTTAGTCATAGATTCGGTTAAAATTTAAGTTCATTGCGCAAGGGCATGTGGGGTATCAAATTAAAGGTCTCGATGAGGGTAACCACGTGCTTCCTGATTATTATCATGACATACTCAAGGTGGGTCATAAATTAGGTTAAAATTCACAATGACACCACTGGGTGTGCGGATCATCAAATTGAAGGTTCCGATGAGCGAAATCACGTGGGACAAAAATGCGGTATGGCTATATCATGAGATAGTCATGGTTAGTCATTGATTGGTTTAACATTCAAATTGATTCCGCTAGGATGTGATGGGTATCAAATTAATGGTCTTGATGAGCGGAATCACGTGGGAGAAATACAAAAATGCTTCCTGGTTATAACCATGAGATAGTCATGGCGAGTCTTATATTGGGTTAAAATTCGAAGTGACCCCTAGGGCGTGTGGGGTATCAAATTTACGGTCTTGACGAGGGGAATCCCGTGGTACAAATAAAAAAGGCTTCGTGGTTTTAATCATGAGATAGTCATTATGAGTCATAGATTGGGTTAAATTCAAGGTGAGGCCGATAAAGATTGTGGGGTGTCAAATTGAAGGTTTCAGTTAGGGGAATCACGTCGGACATTTAAATAATGCGTCCTGGTTACAGTCATGAGAGTCATGGTTAGTTTGACTGGTATGAATTCCATATGATCCTGCTAGGGTGTGTGGGGTATCAAATTAAAGGTCTCATCGAAGGGGATCACGTGGGACAAATATAAAAATGTTTTTTGATTATAGTTATGAGGATATAGCAAATGGTGTCTTTCTTTAATTGCTGGGTAGGGTTTAACCAAAATTAACTGCCAACCCGTAAGGCAGTTGTGTAATATACATGCGAGGGCTTGTCCAGAGATGTCCATCAATGTGGTTTATAGTATTAAAAAGTTTGGCGTCTAAATACTGAATCATCGAGGCAGGATGGCATGGGGTAAGAACAAAAGCCATGCCAAGCTCTCGAACTTAAATCACCAGAATCAAAAACTCTCTGCTAATAGCTGCCATTCAAACGTTACTTCCTCCATTTCCCCGTGTCCCAACAAACAAGCAAATCGTTCGACACATATGGTGTTGTGGTAATTGTGGACGACCATAGGTAACAGGGGGCATCATAGCTCATCAGAAAGGCGAATTTCACATTTGTTTATGAATAAGCCTTGCGGCCGCGTTTCGCGTCCGTAATTTCCTTCCCACAGTGTACCAACGTGCACTCGAATCCAGAATTGGCCAATTACATGTGAGACATTAACTCCTTGCTAGAGTGTAGGAGATAGAGAGGCAACAGAGCCACCAAGACATAAACAGACATTGTGACAGGAGGAAAACACTTCAGAAAAATAAGCAAGCGCAGTTTGTGTGTGCGTTCGAACAAATTTTATTACAATGAGAAATCAGCCCAAGATGTCAAAACGAGCACATGACAATGTAAAGGAAAAGACTTAACTCGGGCTCTGCAGTTCTCCGACAACTACATCTGAAACACAATAAAAGAACAGATGACTGACGCAACACACACACACACACACACACACGCAACACACAACACACGCAACACACATGCGCGTGTGCACAATTTCCACAACACACGCAACACACGGACACACAGATAGACACACACACGCACACACACACGCACACGCGCACGCGCACGCACGCGCACAAGCACACTCACACGCACACACACACACGCACGCACACGCGCACGCACACGGACACACACGCGCACACGCACGCACACACGCACGCGCACGCACGCATGCACTAACACGCACGCACACGCACACACCCACACACACGTGCGCGCGCGCACATGCGCGCACGCACGCACGCACACGCACACGCACACGCACACGCACACGCACACGCGCACGCACACGCACACGCACGCACATGCACACACACACGCGCGCGCACACGCACGCGCACATGCACGCGCACGTACGCACACGCACGCACACGCGCACGCACACGCACGCACACGCGCACGCACGCACGCACACGCGCACACGCACGCACACGCACGCCACACGCACGCACGCACGCACGCACACGCACACGCACACGCACGCACACACACACACGCGCGCGCGCACACGTGCGCACGCGCACACGTGCGCACGCGCACACACGCGCACACGTGCACGCACGCGCACACGCGCGCACACGCGCACGCGCGTACACACGAAAACGCGCGCGCGCTCACACACACGCACACACACACGCACACGGACATGCACGCACACACCCACACACACGCACGCACGCACGTGCACGCACACACGCGCACGCACACGCGCACACGCACACGCACGCACACGCACACGCACGCACGCACGCACGCACACGCACGCACACACACGCGCGCGCACACACACGCGCACGCGCACACAAGCGCACGCGCACGCGCACACACGCGCACACGCGCACACACGCGCACACACGCAAACGCACGCGCACTCGCACTCGCACACGCGTGCATGCTGGAAATTAACAGCTGGGTACGGTGGCGGTCATTGCTTACAACGACAGCGTGGTGCTTTTCCGAGCTACGAGAGCTCATCCCACCTAGCAAATGCTAATAAAAACTAATACAAGTGCCTCAGCAAACAACGAGACACTTTTCTGTTTGTCCCACGTGATTTCCCTCCTCGAGACCCTCAATTTGATACCCCACATTCTTTAGCGCCACATATCTCTGAATTTTAACGCAATCTGAGACAATCCATGACTCCCGTGTTATACGGTTCGCCATTTTCAATATTTTTTCTTCTTATTATTTTTTTTGTTTTTAACATTTAGTTTGATCAATTGTCTACACTTGCGCTTTTTTAATTATTACAGGTTGAACTTCCGTGATATCTGCATTTTTGTGTAAATGCAGGGCGTTACACGATCCTGGTGGGGGTAGGGAGAGGGGGGTACTCGGCAAAGAATGCTACGCATTAAAAAAGCAAAGGCATATCCATGAACGCCTCGCGCTTCAGAGATTCGCGGGGACAGTTCGCTTTGACGCAAGGCGTTTTTTCAGGATGCAGAGCAAGAATGCACAGAACCGTAACCCTAAACAGCTTCAGCATAAATGAACGGAGCAGTGAGCGGACACCCCCTCGCCCAATCTTGCTTGTTTCGACCCAGGGACCCAGCACACCATCGAGTCTGGACCGCCTCTGTCATAAACACGAACACGGAGCCTGCATCAAGAGTTTGGTATCCAATATATCCGTACAATTGCTTGCAACCAGCGCTAGTCATCATGGGCTGCTGGTATAGCTGTATTAAATCTGCAACGATAATTGTTTCCGACCTCACAGGAGCTACGGTGTCATGTCGTGCCCAATGCAAGAGTTTGAGCTCACGAATTTGCGCCCGTAATATTTTCACCGCGCATGAATTTGACAACACTGAATGCTAATGAAATCAGAGTCCATCTGAGCCACAGTACATTCCTAGCACGAGAGAGTTGTGAGGGTGTTTGAGTTATTAATTCATTTTGAGTTCTTAGCCCATTTCGAGTTCTGGGTTCATTTTGAGTTTTGAGTACATTTTGAGTTTTGAGTCCATTTTGAGTTTGAGTCCATTTTGAGTTTGAGTACATTTTGAGTTTGAGTCCATTTTGAGTTCTGAGTACATTTTGAGTTTGAGACGATTTTGAGTTTTGAATCTATTTTGAGTTTGAGTCCATTTTGAGTTCTGAGTCCATTTTGAGTTCGGAGTACATTTTGAGTTCTGAGTACATATGAGTTTTGAGTTCATTTTGAATCTGAGTACATTTTGAGTTTTAGTATATTTTGAGTTCTGAGTACATATGAGTTTTGAGTCCATTTTGAGTCTGAGTACATTTTGAGTTCTGAGTACATTTTGAGTTTGAGTCCGAGTGAGTTTTGCGCTCAACGTGAGTTTGAGTTTGAGTGAGTGCAGATGTGCTGCTCAGCATTGAGTCTGAGTTTGAGTGAGTGGTGATTCGAAAAAAAAATTGTGAGTGAGTTTGAGTGAGCTGCGCCAACTTTGCCGAGGTATGTACATATCCGATATTCAGGGACTGATCAGCACAGTTTAAGCCGCCGCGCAAAGCTGTGCGCAGCCACACATTATGAAGCTCTTCCGAGCGTCGGGCATTCGCCAGATTTGGTAGATTAAAGGTCAACTGGGCTCTAAATTTCAACCTCTTGAAAACGTGATTTCGGTATAATCTGCCTGAACGGGCTACAAAATGCAAAATATGACAGTTGAAATACTCGTATCAATGGCGCAAACAGCCATAAAAGATCCGAGATTTTCAAACCGAGATTGAGGAGAGCGCGTCCTTTCATCCATGAGCGCGTCTATTACTGCCAGGCTGAAGTGGCGTTCCATCCGGCCTACACGGCGAGCGAGGAGCCGCGCACTGCCGGCTGGCCGAAGCAAACCTGGTCGCAACGCTTCGCCCTCGCCGCAGCCCTAGGAAAAGCGCACCCAGCGGGACTCGACCGGTTCTCCTGGCTGGCGGTAGGAAAAGGCGCAGGGCCTGCCGCAGCGTCACTTCCGCTTCATGGCTGTTTGCACGATCCACCGGCCGGCGAGCTATTTTAAACGCTGCAGGCAGGTCAACAGAGATATTTCACGGGGCTACCAGCCTTGTCCCAGTTGGTTTGGTGGTAGGTACTGTACGTGCGAAGTAAATTTGGCCGAGGCAAAATTTGAGTCCATTTGGCCTTAAAAAGCAGTTTTAAAAGGGGTAGGGGGGTGCTGATGATTATCAGGGGAGCTGAAACCCTCTTCCGTTAGTCCTCGAGTGCCTCGCGGCGCGGAACCACGGTCATCTGCGGAGCAGCTCTGGCCACCGCTCGCGTGCTGCAAGTCAAGTTGAGCGCTATAGTAGACCAGTTGCAAAACTCTGCTTCAAAATCTGTGCGGCACGAGCACTCCTTCTTCGTTAAGGCTTAGGGGCAGCGTATTGGTTCGGTACATAAAGGATACAAACTGTACTTTGAATACCGAGCTGTTCAGTAATTGTTGACCAAATAGGCACGCGTTGTATTAGGTAATGCTTGCTCACTTTTTCTCCGCGTTTATCTTAGGACTTGTGGAAGCAGATGCAAGTGCTTGAGAACTACTTCAGCTCTCTGTCGACCAGTGGCACGTTAGTCCACTTGCTAAGTAGCTGTACCTGCTTGCGCTGATTACATGGGGCAAACCGGGGTGCACTTTTTTACACATGGGGGGCCTAAAGAGAGTTTCACAAATACTGTATACTGAGCAACTCTGGCTAAAGGTGCCTGGCAAATGGCTTCATCTTGAAGTGGGCATGGATTAACTTGGGGATGGCGATGAAGAAAAATCCGATTGTTCAATTACAAAGCGCGGTGGTTGTGAATGCAAGGCCGTGTCTTTTCTGTGGTGTGCTGCAGTGCGGCGGATCTGTTTGTTCTGGACTACCTGGCAAAGAAAGTTGCCGACCGGCCCGCACTGCGTCCCTTGCGACTGGTGGACGAGTTCCGGAAGCCTGATGATGTGGACCACCGGCTGCTTCCTTTCTGCCTTGAGGTGGGGGCCCCCGTTTGCAACGACAGTGCTAACAGGAGGGGTTGTATCGAACCTGATTGGGCCTGAATTGGTATCACTACGAACAGGCTCTGAGTCGCGTATTGTGTTGCGGTTTGTTTGTTGATGTCAAGTTGTGCGTGGGTTAAGATTAACTCATTAAGGTGAAAGCGTCGCGTTTGCCATCAAAGTGACCGTGGTTGTCAGTCTTACTGTCGAGCAACCCGAATGGTGCCAAAATTGCCGTTACTGTAAAGAGGATATAAGCAAGATTGGTGTGGGATTTTAGAGTCGTCTCTAGACGAGCAGCCAAGTGCTCTAATCACAGAGCTAACGAAGGGGCCTCGCACATTCGAACAAAGAATCGCCGTGACAGGTGCATGCGGCAGCACGTGACTGGAATGTTTTCCCGTGAAGGACAGCTCGGCTGTGGGGAAGCTGCAGCGAGAAGTGCAGCCAATCTTCCAGTCGGGGTAATTTGCGTCAAAAGGTTAACAACTAAAGCAAAGAAGCAAGTGCAAACACTGCGAAGCAGTAAAGAAATCGTAGAAGGCGAAATCCTATAGGAATAATCGTAGTACATGAGTGTGCTTAAATTCTCGGAGAATTCTCGGAGAAATTCCCGGAGAATTTTTTTGTACGGTACACCGCAAGAACACGTTTGAAATGTGTTCCTAACAACGTGTAATAAGCAATATAATTTTTATGAGAACCAAGCAGCTTGGTGTGTACGGCTGCCATCGCGATTAGAAATCGAAGCACCCTTTGTGCGGTGGTATGCACTTGAGTATAAATGTTTATTCTTCGCAGTATGCAGTGCCTAGATATTGCCTACAGTTTGAGATATACTTTTATGATGTACGATTTGCTAAAAGACACAAAGAGGAGTTCACTCAATTTCAAAGAAGTTTTGATTTTGGTAATTAGCTCATCTCCATTCGAGCCACAAAAAAAAAAACCTTTTTTTAGGGCGGAGCCCTTGGCCTCCGGTACCTGGTATTTCTGTCGGCGTTAGGCATTTGTCGCCATCTGCGAAACCGTCTGAGCGGGAGAACGCTGCAGCGAAGGCAGAAAGAAAACAGAGAGGAGCGTCTGGGGAAAGTGTGAAGGGGGAGGGCGGCAAGCGCGACGATGGCGTCGCCTCTCAGCGCCTCCCATAGGAGAAGGAAAAGCTTCTGCCCCGGCTCACTTTCACCATGCGTCGCCGCCCATGCAATGCCACCGACAAGAAACGCCCTCTCCGAGCATTTTGCCTAGACCCTGATCCATACTACTCTCACCCGAAACACGTGACATTTCCGCGGGAGGTTCAAACACTATTTCCAATAACGAGGTTGGCGGCTGCGACGCGCGATGAGATCACAGCAGAGGAGCGCTCGCCGCCGTCCGTTCGTTGATCACGTGATCACTTCCGGTGACGCAGGAGATATGCACCGTGACCGAACAGACTGCAGTTCCCGCTGCGAACAAATTTCGCCATAAAGACTATAGTAATCGTCAGTGAATTTTTAGCCGCGAAAGCACAAGAAATATTGGAAACCTTTTAAATGTTATACATTGCAGTGACGTAATGCGGGAGCAGTGATTTAATAGAAATCGAACTTTAGCGCCGTTATCAGGGAAATAACTGCAGGGTAGCATTCCAGTGATAGCATCAAACTAAACTCCAGGCCCCACTGTCATGTTTCATGACTGTGGCTCAGGCCGGCTGCCACCAGTCACACAAACAAGATTCTTTGCCGTCGTAGAGAAGTTATAGGAATGTCGCAGGGGAGTCGCCGCTTTTTCGTATGTTTTCCTTCCTACAGTAGAACCTCGATAAACGGAAATCGCTTAAACGGAACAGTAGACTGTAAGTTGGTTGGTTTTGTATTCGGATAACGTAAAGAAACTCTCGGCAATCCGAGCTAAAATTTCCGCGTCACCGTGTAAACGGAACGAGCAATGGAACTTCTTGTGAAACCCATTGGCATGAGAATCAGCTTTTTATGGTTCCGGTAAGGCGTGTTAGCGCAATGAATGCAACATCGCAGTTCTTGTTTCAGTCGTTCGGTCTCGATTCAAGACGCTGTGGTTACAGGGCTCAGCTCAACTCCCCCTCCCCCACCCCTGCTTCGTGCCTTCGTGGTGCTTTCGCGCTTCATTACCGCGTTGCCGTCTTCTAAAACATGCAGTTCCAAGGATTCAAACAAAAATAATTGATGCATTTTGTAGTGCGCAGCGAGTTATTATTGCCAAATCTTGCTTTCTGAAAAACTATCAGCTACATTTTCCTTCTAGTGCTTAGAGTACCATTAAACTCCCCTAAGCGTGCCTACGCACATAAATTGCACTTTCACGCATCGATCTCAGTAAAGGGAACTCCTGTTAAACGGAACTAATTGTTTTCGGTCCCTTAATTTGAAGCTCCGTTTATCAAGAGTCTACTGTATGTCGAATATTTGTCTCCCGCGTGTGGTAAAAGTGGTATCACTGTGATCGGGGCAAAACAGTCTTTTTAATGAACCAAACGCGGATTTTGTTTTCATGGTTTCTTCAATTGTTCTGCGTCCACTGAGGCTTAGAACAAGAAGGATAGTGCCTGTGGTTGGCAGTTGTAGCTCTAGGTGGATGTATGTACTTCACATGCCATTTCACTTTCTCCTCAGAGGCCTGTACTCGGCATCATGGCTCGTGCGCTTACGCAACCTGCATTTTACCTTTTCCTCTCCGCTTGTCCTAGACATGGGTAGACAAGAGCTGGGGGAAGTAGATACACCGTAGAGCACAATATGAATGGGGAAAAGGGAAATGGGGTGTAAAAAATCCAAACAGCACCACATCCAAAGGTCTGCCTGGATGTCATGGGAGCAAAAATGTCAGCCTAGGTACTTGGAAGAGCTGTTGCTTTGTAGCTGCCCCTAGTGCGAAAACCCGATGCTTTGCAAGGCAGGACTGCCATTTTTCTGGAGCTGGCCTAGTAATGCGCCTAATAAAACCAACAGTAATTATAGTTAGATACTAACATAGTATATACGAGAGGGAACTCTGGCTACGGTGGCTAGGTGAGCCGCACTTCAGCAGCCATTCTGTTATGTAAAAGGTAAGAAAGTTCCGGTCCTTGGCATGGCTCATGGACAGTCCGGAAAGTTGCGTGTAGCTGCAAAAAGTGAAGAATATC
The DNA here is from genome assembly GCA_013339765.2 of Haemaphysalis longicornis. Taxonomy (NCBI): domain Eukaryota; kingdom Metazoa; phylum Arthropoda; class Arachnida; order Ixodida; family Ixodidae; genus Haemaphysalis; species Haemaphysalis longicornis. Next base: position 11,998,014 of record CM023458.1, read on the forward strand.
ATTGTCAGATTTTTCAAAGTTCTTCAATTATCACCACATTAAGCCCGCGTGATTCATTTGTTAAAACGTATTTGGAAGCTTCATGCAGAACAAGATAAAATGTTACTTTCATTTTGAATACTTTGCCTTTAAGAGTGATTAGCAACCACGTGGCTAGCGGAGCCAAGTAGGAGAGGATCAATGCCAAGTTACCATGGTGGCACCGACAGCGGCACACGATTGTGACAGATTTCCCTCTGGAACAAATAAAGAGCTATGACCATGCGTATCACTGGTAGACCGGTACAACTATCCCGCCGCAACAATAAATTACCGGTGCACATCTGCGTCCAGGTTCCCCAGGACCAGCAGTCCAAGGAGGGCCCCTGGTTCCGGCAGCCAACCAGCCAAGAACTGGAGGAGTACCGGGTGGTGGTCACCACCCTTGTTGCCTCCGAGATGCTCATTGCCAGCGGGCTCAACCAAGGTCTGTAGGGGTGACTTTTGGGGTGTGATACGTGACTAAGCTCGCAGGGGAGCCACGTGGACACGGTGATGGGGATTGAAGGAGGGATATCCAGGGTTCATGCAGGACCTTGGAAAACCTTCGAAACCCTGGAATTAGAAAGGCTTCTTTTCATGGCTTTGCAAGTATTGGCTGACCCTTGAAAAATCCCTGAATTTCAGAATTTCACGAAATTTGTATTTCAATAAACATAAAGGCACCACGAGGCCAGGTAACGCCACAGTGGGTGTTCGCTACTGGGTTAATCTTCTTAATGAATTAAGGTTTGCATATCGCAACATACTTCACGATACATACGATACATCACGATACATCACGATACATACGATACATCACTTCCATCCCCAAAGATGGAAGTGATGTATCCCGGCAGCAGAGACCGCTTTTCTGATGGAGGCGAAAAGCAAAAACGCCCGTGTGTTTCAGATTTCGCCGCACGTTAAAGGTCCGCAGGCGGTCAAAATTAATCCGGAGCCCTCCATTAGGGCTCGCCTCTTCGCGTGTGTAGCGTCGGCGCGTTTATCCCTACAATCAAATCAATGGAAGTGATGTTGGTGTGATTGCCGCAGAGAGGGCCCTTGTCAGCGGTGATCACGGAGCGGCAATGGGTCAGAAGGAGCAACGTGGGCCGATTGTTAGTGCTGAGTGGTTTTAAAAGGAAGTACAGTGAGAGCGAGAGAGATAGAGAGAGAGAGAGAGAAAGAGAGAGAGAGAGAGAGAAGAAACACTTAATTTTTGAGACAACGGGCTCTTCTTGAGGGGGGGGGGTGGCTTCAGCTCAGATGGCCGAAGCGACCTGTAGCACCCATTAGGGCAGGATTCCTTGGTCCATAAGGCAATAGCTACCCTAGGCCTGCACGGTCCCAGTGAGTTGAAGGGGGGACGGGACAAAGGCAAGGGTGTGCGGGGCACTCGCACACAGTGTAAAGCGTGTCAAGCTTCTAGCATCTTGGACATTTTGCGCAGGGGAAGAAGTGCGGGTGGCTGTAGTTGTGTGCGATGTGGCAAAGAATGGGTTTGCAGAATCTGCCACATCAGTGTTTTTTGTGTCGTAAGTTTGGTGTCGGGAAGTACAGCGAGTAGGCGCTGTGTACCGAAAATACAGCTTTGTTTAATCTAGAAAAACTAGCCTTTGGCAAGGTAATTGACTCAATTATGGTTCTGAAAGGCGTTTTCAGAATGAAAAAAAGGAATATGAATACAGTTTCAACTTTCAAATTTTGCACTGAACGTGGTCTGCAGTGTCGCAATGCGGGGAATACTGATATCGGGGCATTAACTTCGTACGAAGCAGCCGTGGACTGGGTAGAGAGGGTGTGGCTTCCTACCTGCATTTATTTCCCATTAGTGGGTCCAGCAACTTGTGGGGAGCGCCAATGACAAGCGACCGTCCAAGTGTGCAGTCGTGTTCGATCTCTTCTGTGAGGTGGCGTGGCACTGCTGGTCAAGCACCTCTTATGAATATGGTGGCGTTCGCTCATGATGGTGATAGTGGCGCAGAATGCAGATGGGGATGTCGCCGCTGTAACCACATCTTATCATTGAAGTGGCGCAATCAAGTGTAATCGGCGACACTGCTGCAACCCCCCTTAGGGATTTCTTTGCGGGGACATAGGTGAGCGGCCGCCGATCGCACAGATAAGATTTTGTGACGTCGTGAAGAAACCGCCGCCATATTTATGGTTCATGTTTCCCTCAATATTTTCATCATTTGTTTACAGCTTGGGAGAGGTGGGGATAGGGGTTGAGGGGAGGCTGTGCTATCAAAAGGTGAGAAAAAACGTGTTTCGCAAAGGACCTCTACCAGCCACTGCCCAGTCAAATATTCAATGCTAAAGCTTGTTCATCTTCATTTATCTATTGATGAAGAAGGGTGAAAACAAAATCATTCTTTCAGTTGCTGCTGTCCAGCTAGTATACTGGTGTTCCAAGCAAGGATCGCGCATCTCGAGTGTACTTCTAGATTGAAATTGCTCTTTGCCTTGCTCGTTTGCTCAGACAAGGTGTAAATTGGTGCAAGTGCATTTATCTATTATCGGGATTGATTTGTTTGTCTTGTCTTGTCTTCACCGTCGTTGTCTTCACCGTCCCAGCCCATTTGAAACGCAAAGCTCTTTTAGTGGGACGGATTATATCTCCACCAAAATCTACTGCATTTCCCCGCAGAGGCGACCGAAAAGTTCGGATAAGATCTCTAGACACACGCCCGTGCGTGAAACCGGGCTTCCATTGTGTCAAAACAGTTAAGTGGAACCCCAATAATACGACTTTCAAAAGATCGCGAGGAAGCGTCGTATGACCGGGGTGTCCTACGACCGGGGTGCGGGTGAATGTTGGCCTAGTAGACGGTTAGACGCGACAGGTGGGCTAAGAACTTATTTAAACTGCTAAATTGGGCGCGGTCGCGCGCGATTTGTGAACCTTTATTTGAAGTCCCAAGTTTAAAAATAAGAAACGTTTACGTTGTGCCCCACTCCCATCCGCGGCGGCCGAGCTAACCCGCCAGCCAAGCGCTGCGCGCTACGCGACTCCCGTGCTATCCGGCGCTATTTAAAGCCCTCCAGCCCGGCGCCCTACCCGCGCTAGATAAAGCCAACGTGGTCGATAAAATCTAGAGGACAAAAGCGAGTGCGAAACTGCCAGAACCAAGCGAAACGAACGATAGCACAAGGCGGAGATAAAAAAACGGCATTCCCGTAGAGGGTGGGACACCCTTCGAATGGAATGGTCCCGTGCTGTCCCTATTCGGTCAAAGTGCTCAACACATAGGAGTTTTCGTTTCTCACAAGACCCAGCAATGCGAAATACATAAGATGCTTCAAACTTAGCGAAGAAACCTTGTTGTGGCGAAAATTATAGCGCGGTCTTTCTACAGGGCCTTGCTGCGGCGGCCAGCTAGTGACCCAAAATGGCGGTGCCAACATACACGTGTCTCCACCCTTGTGGCGGGCGCATGTGAATGTAGGCTCCCTAGCAAAGAAAGAAGCGGAGTGACAACGCCGCTTTGAAAGACACTGATAAGCAGACAGCAGAGAGTGGGGGAGCAGAGCGTCGTGAAAGGAAGAAACTTGGATCGAGCGGGCGAAGAAAGCGGGTGTCCAGTCATGGCCGTTGGGTTTCGTCGTAGTCCATTCGTCGGCGGCTCGATGGGAGCTTCAAAGTCGCGGTCCACCAGACACCTGAAGCTTGAAATACGGCTTCTCGCGGTTGGCGCAATGGCGTACAGCTGCCGCGTGGGGCCGTGTAATGTTAACTTCCACTCACGAGTACCCGCCTGCTTGCTTGCGTCTGTTCAGCAAGTGGTGTCACGTGCATGCGGACCTTTGCACATCAAGAATCGTCAAACGGGGTTAAGAATAAAGGTCGGGACGAGGCGGCGAAGCGGGGTAAAAGATATGAAAAACGCCGGTTTATCCGCGCCAGGGTCCGTCGTATGAAGCGGACCGAGTGCTCCAGAGCGTCATATCATCGGGGTTTTCAATGCATTGTTTGTATGGGGAGTTTGCCGGTACAGCGGTAATGCGTCGTAAGAAGCTGGTCGTCGTAATTACAGGGGACGTACCAGCGGGGTTCCACTGTACTTGACAACTGCAGAAATGGAACGTTTATAGATAAGGAAATACACGCATCGGTCATGAGTTAGGAGTACAATAGTATACCTTTATCATCGCATAAACCACGTATGGGAGTGCAGGTGCCGTCAGAAGTAATTGGAGTGCGGGGGCTGTGGCCGAACCGCATAAGAGCGCCACGTAGCTACACTGGCGGTAAACGAAACAAGCAGAACACGCATGCGTGCTTGCCGATGATGATTGCCCATTTATACTTCTCAACCCACTTGTTTTAACGCGGCTTCGAGCCTTATTAGCAGCATTCTCGTATCAGCGATGGCGCTGATAGTAGCGCTATCTGGCAGCGTCGCTCACACACTTTCAGCGCACTCGAGCTGCTGGAGAAGCGTCGCATCGCAGGGATCTGAGGTGACACTTTTTTCTTTGCTAACATTTTTAGGTGGGTAAGCTATCAGCGCCATCACCGATACCAGTATGTTGCGACCCATAGAGTCTCTTGGTAGGTATACTACAGAGGAAGCTGCGCCTGGTAATCCATGTCGTCGTGGGGGCTTATGGGAAGATCCCCTCTTTTGGCTTGGGCTTGGCATGGCAATTGGATTGTTAAGCGGTATTTGGGATTTGCTTTCTTCCCTGTGCATTAACACGTCTACGAGCTACGAGGAAGCCGAAATCCTCTCTGTTCTCTGGTCGCCGTGTTCGGTGAAACAAAAGGCAGTGCGTGATCGCCCCTGACATTGGTCATTCCGCAGTAGAAGGACGTATGACTGAGGGGGTAATATGCCGCCGCGAAATTTGTAGCTGACGAAAAAAAAGAAACAAAACGTACTTCGACTAAGACGACAAATACGGGCGCCTGTCTCTATCCTATTTTGTCATCGTCCAGGGCTGTTTAACGCCACGTTTTCTTTTTCCTTGTTAAACTGCAGCTGACGGTCGGTGCGCCGGTTCACCACGAAGGGCGGCGTTTTCATGTATGCTCAAAAAACTTTGCAAACTCTTCAAACAACTTATTAATTGAAATAATGGTAAAATTAATAAAATAAGAGTCTAACTAGTTTCCTCCCCAAATATTAACATTGTTCGTAACTACCACCTTGTCCTACAGAATAGCAGGCACAACCGTGCCGGCAAAAATACCCTTTTTATCCTTTTTTCTTAGTTTTAATACAGCCTCTTTTATTTTCCACCTACATGATTGCACACTATTCTTCGCGTTTTTTGTGGCACTTTGTTTAAATTTGTGGTCAATAAAATGTTTCAATCCAAGCTAATGATGAAACTAAGGCGAGCGCATGATCTAATGGCGGTCCATGACGACACAGATGGTCTTGATGTGGGCCGCATAGGCGCAAGCGCCAGATTCCTCTCTAGTGTATATTGTAAGAAACTCTATGGTTGCGAACAACGCTCGAAGCGGCGTTAAAAGAAGGGCGTTAAGAATTATAGAGGGGCTATCGGCGTAGGCAGGCACGCATGCGTGTTCTGCTCGTTTAGTTTACCGCCGGTGCAGCTACATGGCGCCCCTGTGCAGTTTGGTTTGGTCACAGCTCCCGTGCTCCAATTACTTCTGACTGCACCTGTACATTTCGTAGATGCGTTTACGTAGTGCGCGAGGAATCCTGGCATGGGTCCGTTCTTCGTTTGCGACATGGTTTTTTGAAGGTACGACAATCGACTGGGCGCACTTTCAGCGAAGGTTGTATGCACTTTTAGCTTTCCCGCTTATTTCAACTTTCTCTTGAAAGTCCTGGTAAATTCTTTGCACTAATCCCTACAAAACGTTAATTTATCCAGTCTCAAGTAATTGTATTGGCGCTTTGAGGTGGTTGTGTTGTGGTAGCCAACATACAAGCTTAAGTGCAGCTGTGGACGTCTGCTGAAAGCGAAATACTTGGCCTTTCTTATTCTTGCCTGCCACATTCATGGCAACAGGTGGGCGAGTGATTCAATATTGCCTAAATAAAAAAAACATATTGTAGCTTGGATTCAGGCACGCTGTTTTTAGGTGTTGTGGGCAAGTTTGTTGAAACATTGCCTTCAGTGGCTGACTGTGAGAGACAGCGTAGAGAACTTGGAACTTTCACCAGCTTACTATGCAAGACACTGCCACATGCTTTCAGTCACACCGCTCAGTCCAGCAACAGCTGCTCGGGTAGTTCTATTTGACAAGGACCGTTGTCGAATGAAACAGCCCCTATAACGAGGCTGCAACCTAAACATCCGTACCTGCTTTCAAATCGCATCTGTATACGTGATGCATCCTTTTCATTCTTCGGTATATTTATGTCTAGGCATCTGTTTTGCCGGCAAAAGTGACTTCTTTAAGGAGCACTGACACCAATTTTCGGCGTTAATATTATTGTACAGTTCGCTTCGTTCACTCAACAGAATACCCTGGCTGAAATCTGAGCGGCCTGCGACGCGAAGAACATAGTTCAATTGAATCTCATTTATCGCGCCGACGGAGCAGCGCGCGGAGCGGCACTCAGCAAATGCACATCAGCGTGACATCACCCCGTGAAGCCAAAAGAAGTGACGCGACAGCGCTCGTAAAAAACTCGTGACGTCACTTCACGCGCGCGGCCCCACGAGCGGCGAGCGGGCGCAACACCCTCTCAAGCGGGCGCCGGTGGCGTCCGCACAAAGCGGTGAGGCCAGGCCGGGATTCTGTCATAGGCGCCGTTCGGGATGAAAGCGCGGGAATCGGAAACAAACGATTTTCAGGCCGTTCAATGGAATTAAATGTCGCGCGCTGAAGTATTTGAAGTGCTGTTTCAGGTTCGCCAGACCATTAAGCATCGATAAAAGCAATAAAAGTGTAACATAAAATTTTCGTGTCAGTGCACCTTTAAGGTATTTTTCCCACCCTGCTAAAATGCTGTACCAAGATTGCAGTACAAATCAATTAATAAATGAATAGAGTAAATGCTTTTCTGTGACAGCCTCTTGTTCACTGGCCGTAATCATCTGGCCTTCAAATTTTGTGCTTCCTGTCTAGAGGAGCAATGTTTTTTCCTGCAACGTTCTTTTCTTTCGAGGCCACCAGACTACCAGTAGGGTGTGTTCCAGTAGATGTTAGGGATTCGTTCCAACGTCTTTTTTCGTCCCTTCTACCTGCAGGCTTCTTCACGCACATCTTCATTGACGAGGCGGCGCAGGCCATGGAAGCAGAGTGCATACTGCCGCTAGCCATGGCTGACGAGACCACTCGCATCGTGCTTGCTGGTGACCGTAAGCAGGTAACCATTTCAGTGTGCTCCTTTCCGTTGCTTAGGCCATAGATGGCGGCTGGTTCTTCTTGTAACTCAGCTTGCACTACACATAGGGATGTCGAAGTTTGAGTAGGATGACCTCCGTCAAGTGTGCTTTCATCTGCCACACTTAGGAGGAGCTTGTTGGGGCAACTCTAACATGCGCCATCGTTGTGTAGCTAGCCCAACCAATGCTCTGTTATGTGACTCTTGAGCGGGCGTCTGAGAGGCTTTGTCAGTGCGTAGTGCCTGAAAGGGAAAACGCCGTGTGGTATTAGTGGCGTCCTCAGAAACTAACACTTAAGTGATTGCACACCGTCTTGCAGTCCCAGGTGAGATGTGTGCGACTGCTGATATTTCAGCTCGAATAGAATTGGAGGGGCATGGATTAGAGAGATGAACCCTGGAATTTCGAACTCAGCCTATATCAAACCGCTGCCAAATTGTTTTTCATTCCATGGGTAAAAGAGCACATCACAAAAGGTTCATAGTCGCGAGAGCTTGTAATGTAGCCGTGTTGGGCCAGTGATCTAACAGAAGCAAAATACTTTCCATTCATTCCGGATGCATATGCGGGGACCAAGTGGCTTCTTGCCTTGAAAAACGGTATGTTAATGTCGGTGAATAAAAGGGTACTGTTAAACAGGCTATGAAGACAAGATGAAAGTTTGGTTTGAAGACAAGACGCAAGCTTGTAGAGAGGGGTTTGTTCCAATAAAGATGCCAATTTTGTTACAAACTTCGACCACAAACTTCTTCTTGGCCCTTTTTGCCACAGTTAGCCTTGCGCCATTAAAAACTATCCATCATCATGATCAAACCCAAAACCAAGATGTACTGAAAAGGCCGTGTCTAGAGTGCCGTCCGACTGTATTATAAGCACTCCTTTATATTGACGTCCACCGGCGTGCGGTAACAAAACTGCCGCGTCTTGCACTAAATCGCTCTAGATAACGAAAGCTAGATAACGAAAGCTAAATAACGTAACGTAAACGTAATATGACTTAAAGAGACACTGAAGTGATTTGTAAGCATTGCGGGATTACTAGCGCCAATTGTAGTCCGGAGTCTATAGGCCATGTTTCTACTACTGTGGGTACGTTTACGCGAATTTATATAGTAGAAAAATCATTTCGGAAATGCTGTCCTTCTCTCTGCATCTTGCCCATTTTCTGTGGCGTTTTCGTGTGATGTGAGGAGGAGATGACTTGTCTTGACTGGCTTGACTGCGCTACTGCATGGCTCGCCGACCTTCCGACAGAGCCAGTCGACCCAGCGTTTAGTCGGCCGGCCGCCGACGAGTCGTCGCAATTCGTTCACTCAGATGAAACCAAGCCATGACACGTTTGTGGATGGAAGAATGCGCCTTTCTTTACTTTGTTAGTTTGTACACGTATCTAGCTCCAAGTCGAGGTCGCTCCACACAAGCGCTGCACCAGCGTACATGCGACGCTTCGCTGACCGGTACGCTAGTATAAAATCTAAGGCCCCTTTAAGGCAGGAGAAGAGCCAGCGAAGTCAATATAGGTACTGAGGAAATAAAATCAACTGAAACATTTACCGTAGAGCGTAAAGCTAGGGAGCAGGAAGCACTTTTTTGCGTTGGGTGAACAAGCACATCGGTCAGCAGCATGACCACACATCTGCGAACGCTTTTCCGTCTAAAAAATGCAATTGCTAGACGTGAGTATTGTGGAAATTTGGGGGACGCTTACTGCACAAGCGCTATACAACAAATAGTCACCTAAGCTGTTTGAAAAGCTCAAAGTAAATAAGTGTAACCTAGTTATACATTATATACCTTATATTTTCAACACTGGCAGCGCTGGCCCGTGGCCGAGTAATCTGGAGGGCTAGGCATGCTATTTTGCAAGTCACAAGTTCAAATCCCGTACATTTTGTTTTTGTAAGTTGACTTTTTCGCTTTCGGCCGATGTTTTCGGGTACTCAGTTCACCATTTTTGGACCGTAACGTTCACTGCTCCACGAACTAGTTAACAGAACGCGCGCAGACTGACGCTGACTCGCTAGCGAGTTCTCGTTGGCGTGCTGTTGCCATAAGCACAGACTGCTTGCGGGACAGTGAGCACAGGCCAAAATCAACAGACCCTTGGCCTGGTGCGAACACGCTTTTTACGATACAGGCATGAGTGAGGCAAGCTCGAAATATGGGGGAAAGTGCATGTCATTTCATCGTCTGCGGGGACGCGGAGGGCGTTCATCCACTGCGTAGGCCTCGGCTAGTGATTGCTACGATTCCAAGCCGTCCTGGGAGGCTATCTTAGGCATTTTACAGCCGACAACATGGCAGAAGCGCCGCACGACGATTACTGAGATATCGAAAATACCCATCCGACGAATCCGTCGGATGTCAAGCATGTTGTTTTATAGAACGGAAACCGAAACTTATTTGAATGCTAATCTTGGACATAGTCCAATCACAGCGCACCTCCTCCCGTTGTCACACCTTTAGTTGGTGCGGGCGCCGGAGACCGCGGATAGTAGTTGTTTTCTTTCGCGTTTTATAAATAATTACCGACTTATCAACCGGATAAACGATGAAAACTGTGTCAATTTGAGCCAGTATACGCAGTGAAAGCAAAAACGGGAGCTTAAAATATTCACTTTAGTGTCCCTTTAACGCACACAAAGAGACCCAAATACTAACCTAAGGCATAAAATTACAATTCAATTTAATCATAAAAAAACAAACAACCGAGGCAAGAACCGGTCTCGAACCACCGTCCTTGGGATCAAGACGGACACTCTACACTACAATGACATTTTTTATAACCTTACTTCCCAGCTGAAGCGTTCCGTATACACTGAATTATAGGAATACGGAGTTCATACGGATTTTGCCGCCCCCAAGCACACCGCAGTGGATGTTAGTATAAAAAACGTGAATAACATTAGTTCGCGCAATAAAAACGTTCGGCACAGGTTTCGTGTTTTTATCTTCAATAATAAGAAAAATGACGCTCCGTATGTTTTCTGTACGCTCCGTATATACGGAATTCATACGGACAATGATTTGGCAGTTCTAGCAAACTTACAGACATGAAACGGGTGTCAAATTTTTGGATAAGTATGCACTATTTTATTCACGTGTGTTTCTCAAAAATATTCCGTGTTTTGTGGCGGCTTTGTTTCATTCTAGGAAAGTACTCCGTATTCCATATTCCTGTATATACGGAACCTTTCAGGAGGGTTTGACAATACAAACACCCACAAACACTCCATTGATAAAACTGCTAGCCGACACTTGGGTAGCACAAAGCCGGCAGAATTGCTTCATGCTTGCTAGTGTTTCCATCGCAGGCAACCAATCTGGAGGCTCAGGCTCAGCCCTCCATACTTAAATAATCTACCGAATGGACCCAGAAAAACACTACTCAGAGCACTTGACATCAATATCACCGATGGCGTATTGCTATACGCGACTTCCAAATGCCGTGCGGGGCCAGAACCATAACGAGATCGTGCGGTACACCATCATCACTGTCGATGGGCAAGAACCGGATTCTGCGAGCACCTAGAAGGAAATCTTTGTGTGCGCTGAAGGACGTCCCAGAAAGAGACCCCATCCCAAAATTCTAAAACCACATGTTCGATCTACGCGAGTTACTTGCACGGGTAACACTGAATGCCCCATGGAAGGTACAAATCCTTCTCTTTCTGCTACGTCTTTACGGCTAGCACGCCAGCGTGAAGTTAAAAAAAAATGTATTCATCCATGGCGGTACCGCCATTCCTTTGACATGCTTAAGCACATCTTGGCCTCGCCCTGCGTGGTACATTGATCTATACAATGCCACAGATAATACAATATCTGCAAGGTCCTGGTACACGTCATACTGGACAAGTATTGAAGATGAAGCAGGCTAGTAAAAACTTAACTGCCAGAACCACTTCACGGAAATATCCTCTGGATGCGCCAAAGAAAAAACACGCTGTCAAAACAATGAAATTAGGCAGTGACCTAGGTAATTTCATCTGACACGCAGTGCGCATGAAACGTTCCTGTACGTCACGCAGAAACAAAAAACGATTGACGACCTGCTACAAAAACAAATGCGAGAGCAAAAGGCCTCCGAGGCGCACGCGCCGAAACAGGTTCGTACGACTCATTTGTTCTAATGTCGACTCCCAAATACACAAAAACACGGTTGAGTGCCTGTATGTTCTTCCGCGAACAGTGCAATATCTGTAGAACATACCATAGTTTACTCATAAAAACACATTGCACACTGAGGCTCTCGCACACATTGAAAGACCAGTGCCTTTCCATTTTTCGGCCTTTTCCCGCCGTTCGACGGCCTGCCTGCGCCAGTTATGGTCACTATCGGTATAATTTTCTAAAGGCACTCTTAGGTACTTCGCTGCCGTCGTCTGCCAGCTGACACACTCGAAGACATCCAGAGCCTTGTCACAATGGCCTTGCCAAAAACCTAAACATTTTAGATGCAAAGCATCTCTTGCTCTCGGCTCCGTCGTCCGTCGTCCATCCATCTGCCGGCCCAGGAAGACACCGGCAACACTGCCGCTCCAGGAGCCCTTTAAAGGGACACTGAAGTGAATTTGTCAAGCTCCCGTTTTTGCTTGCACTGCGTAGACTGGCTCAAATTAGCACACTTTTCATCGTTTATCCGGTTGACAAATCGGTAATTATTTTACAAAGCGCGAAAGAAGAAAGACTACCATGCGCGGTTTGCGGCGGCCGCACCAACTAAAGCTGTGACGTTGGGAGGAGCGGGCACCGTGATTGGACGATGCCCAAGGTGAGCAACCAAACAAGTTTCGGTGTCGGTTTCGGTTCTGTAAACCACAACCGGTGGCGTTGTTGGATGGGCATTCTCAATAACTCCGTAATCATCGTACCGCGCTTCTGCCATGTTGTCAGCTGTAAAAATGCATAAAGATCAGCCTCCCAGGACGGCTTTGGAATTGTAGCATTCACTAGCCGAGACCTACGCACTGCATGAACGCCCTCCGCGTACCCGGAGCGCCCCAAATGTCATGCGCTTTTCCCCCATATTGGAGCTTGCCTCCCTCATGCCTGTATCGTAAAAAAGGCGTGTTCGCACCAGGCCAAGGGTCTTTTCATTCTGGCCTGTGCCCACTGCCTGCAAGAGTCGGTGCTTATGGCATACAGCACGCCAACGAGAACTCGCTAGCGCGCCAGTGCCAGCCTGCGCGCGTTTTGTGAACTAGTTCGTGGAGGCCATGAACGTTGCGGCCCGAAAAAAAGGTGAACTCAATATAGAAAACAATCGGCGGAAAACAAAAAAGTTAACTTACAAAAAAAACAAAGCACGTACCCATGGGGATTCGAACTCGCGACTTGCAAAATACTTGCGGTGACATACCTAGCGCCCCAGACAACTAGGCCACGGGGCTTTTTTTTTTCTTTATTCATGGGAGAATACGCTAGACGTTGCAGTACGAGGAATACAAGCAAACAAAAGAGTACACTGAAGTTATGAGAAGCACATATACATCAAAAATTTCAGGCAAACACACACAAGCGTTCAAAAGAGGGAACCAGCAGGTGGTTGGTCAGCGAACTATACACACTATGTCAAATGCCACAGTTGTCTCGGAAATAGGACTTAGTTGACCTTGAGGGCTCAGCAGGCCTATCACATAAGCGGTCATCGCCACAGACTGTACAAACAAATCACACGACATGTCATAGAGGCGGCTCACCAGGATAGTCGAATGGCAAAAAGCGGATAGAGAAAGGCGTATATCCATTTCTGTTTTGAGCGTTCGCTGTAAAATGTCCCACAAAAAGACAGCAATCTCTCGCAGTACTACAAAGCAAGTGATGCAATTGGTCTCTCGGTCGAGTACAGAGCCGACATTCTGTCGACCAGACGCTATAACGAACCCAGATCTTTCACAGCCAAGTTTTAACAGGGAGCGTGCCAGTGTGTAATTTAAAGGAAAAATGTTTTAACACCTGGCGGACACACATTTGTACACACTCTATTGAGGACATCCTGGTACGTGACATTGTAGGTACAGAACACGATATAAAGGTGTGGGAAAAAGCCCAGAAACCAGGCATCAGAAATAGACTCGCGCGAAGCAGTAACATTGTACTCAAGGCTAACCCGAGCCTGTAAGAAGCGGAACGGTCAACCACTTCTTTTGAGGAAACCTCGCGGGCTGCGGCTGCGTCCACAGACAGCGAAGCCACCACAATATCAGGAGAATTGTGCAAGACGTATTTGCAGTACAGCTTTCGAAAAAGGATGTTGAACATCTCGAAAGTAGAATAAACGAGGAAAGAAGCTGCCAAAGAAACAGATGAACAAAGCCCAAGTCCCCCTCGCACAACCGGAAGAAAAAGGTTATCGCGACGCATTGGCCTCACTACGCGAACACCAATGAAGGTTGCCAAAAATCCGGTGAAAAACCTGTATCCTGAGTCGTGAGCAATGTCACACCTGTAGGACATAAAGAAATTCGGGTCACAAGAAACGTGTTACACGCCCGAGCACAAGAAAAGATGGACAGACTGCCGTCCCCGCCAGTCATTCACTTGGGCTGTAGCTTTCACCGCCTAGCTCCGACCATGCGAGTCAGTAGTATGCGAAAACTGCGAGAGGGGTACTCCTAAATAAGTTAGGTCTCCATTCCATTTGATTCCGGCAAAACAATCAGGTGTGGTTCCCCATTCTCCCAACCAAAATCCGCAGCTTTTCTCGAAATTCAGGCCGCACCTGAAACTCGCAAAATTCTTGTGTAATGGCAAGAGCATTCGCCACGCTGGCCTTGTCAGTACAAAATAAAGCGACTCATCGGCATATGCTAAATGTTCACTTCGAAGGTACGATAGCGTGAAACCCTCTAAACATTAATGTCCTCTATTATGCGCCGTGCATAATGGTTCTCAGATATAACAAAACAGGAGTGGTGATAACGGGCACCCCTTGACGAACCGATGAAAGAAGGTGGATTGCTCTGCTGCCTTTGGTAATATAGGGTATATATTGTACAACCAGTTTACACTTTTATTTAGTTTTGGCATTTCAAGCAGCTTAGGTGGACTAGTTGTTGTATTGCGCTCGTGCAGTAAGCGTCGCCCGAGTTTCCACAATAGCTCCACGTCTAGCAATTGCATTTCTAGACGGAAAAGCGTTCGCAGATGCGTAGTCTTGCTGCTGACCGCTGTGCTTGTTCGCCCAGCGCAAAAAAGTGCTTCCCGCACCCTAGTTTACGCTGTACGGTAAAAATATCAGTTGATTTTATTTCCTTAGTACCTATATGACTTCGCTGACTCTTCTCCCGCCTTCAAGAGGCCTTATATTTTTCCTACTGGCGTACCAGTCAGCGAAGCGTCGCATGTGCTGCGCTTGTGTGAAGCGACCTTGACTTGGAGCTAGATACAGTGTACAAACTAACCAAGTAAAGAAAAGCAGATTCTTCCATTCACAAACGTGATTTATTTTTGATTTATTTTAGGGTTCAACGCGCCGACGCAAAGTAGGCGATGAGGCGCGCCGTAGTGAAGGGCTCCGGGTTAATTTTGACCACCTGGGGATCTTTAACGTGCGCCGAAATCTCGTACAGACGGGCGTTTTTGCTTTTCGCCTCCATCAGAAAAGCGGCCGCCGCGGCCGGGAATCGAACCCGCGACCTCGTGCTCAGCAGCGCAACGCCTTAGCCACTGAGCCACCGCGGTGGGTCATTCACAAACGTGTCCTGGCTTCGTTTCAACTGAGCGAACGAATTGCGACGACCCGTCGGCGGCCGGCGGACGAAACGCTGGGCCGACTGACTCTGTCTGAAGGCCGGGGAGGCGTGCAGTAGCGCAGACAATTGCGAGCTTGGCTCCTCGCGACGTCACACGAAAACGCCGCAGAAAATGGGCGAGCGTAAAGAGAGGAGGGCAGCATTTTCGAATTAATTTTTCTACTAAATAAAATCGCGTAAACGCGCCCAGGTGGTCGAAACATGGCCTAGGGACTCCGGACTACAATTTGCGCAAGTAATCCCGCAATGTTTACATATCACTTCAGTGTCCCTTTAAGGGGAAGCGTGCTCATCTCGTGCCGGCCCAGGAAGACAGCGGCAACACTGTGGCTCCAGGAGCCATTAAAGGGTAAGCCACAACCGGGCGTTCAGCAAGCCGAGCATGCGCAGTGGGTGTGTGGACGGCGCAACAACGACAAGGGAGGGACATAGCCCCGTCGCATCTAATAAAATTACACCATCTTCCCGTAGGGGAACCATGAGTATTATGCGAAACAGCCATGGGCTTAACGCAATTTCCCATTTCGTAGTTACGGTAAGTGAAAAGTGTGGCAGTTACGGTGGAAACCAAACTGTAAATATAACGGTAGCTACGTACCTCAACCTAACGGAAACGATGAACGAGTTTGTTTCCGCAAACTCAGTCAGCACAGTGTTCTAATATATCAGTCGTTAATGTTGAACCTCCTCTGTGCGTCCATTTCACAGACGACGAGGCCTAGGCCTCATAGCTCAGTGGCGACGGGGCTGTCTGTGCGCGCATTTCAGTGCAAGCGAACGACGTGACTACGTTAGACATTACGACGGATATGTTAAAACACTGTGCTGACTGAGTTAACGGAAACGAAGACTCGAGAAACACAATGCCTGCCCATTAAAACACTTCCTTTCCATCAGCTTCGCCAGCACTTGCTTCCTCCGTCTCGCCACTGATGGCACGCTGTCTGGGTTGTGTGTGAGTGTCCTTCAGCGCAAGCGGAAGCATCAGTCCAATCATCGAGTAGATATACAAAAGACTGTCGTTATGACTAACTCGAAGGGACAGTAAATATTTGATGGTATTATGAGAAATTCGCCCTAAGCGGAGGTTTTCTGCATTGGAGGTGTTACAAGAGAGCAAAAATGTTTTTCGTCTTAACTGAGCTCGTCTAGACGGGAGTCGACTGTAGTTGTATTGAAGGCTGCGGAATATTAAGCGAAGGCAAACCTTCCCGAAAGTTCGTGTTGATAGTTTTTGCTTTCGCTCATGATAATTAGGTTTTCAAGGGCTAGAGCTGAGCCTTTTCTTCTTTTTGTTTGCGCAAGTGTACAGTACTGGGTACAAAGTATCGAACACTGTGTTGGGGGCTTGTTGAACTCTACGTTACGCAGGACATTTCTTTAACAACCTTTTCGGTGTTCCGGTGTCGTTCCCAGTTCAGCCCGGAGTTGTTCTCATCGTTTGAACATGACCGACCCCTGCACGCATCTCTTCTGGAGCGCATAAACGGCATCCTCTCTCAGCCTCATCTTCCTACTCTTGAACATCCGTGCCGGATCACCCTGACAGAAAATTTCCGGTCACACGAGGCCCTGGTGCAATTCATGTCGGGCGCCTTCTACGGGGGACGGCTTAGTGCGGCACTTTTGTCCCAATCTGCTGCCCCGCAGCCCCACCCTCGGTTCTACCCGCTCAGCTTCGTCGCCGTTAAGGGAGAAGACCAGGACCAGGATGGTACCAGCACATCCTTCTGCAACCGGAAAGAGGTGGGGACTGGCGATACGCTTGGTAATACCCGCGCACACTTGGAAAGAAAACTCGTCGGGTACCATGTCTATAACTACTGCATGCTACCCGCGTATCTTGGTACCCAGAGAGTTTGGTATTTAACTTGGTACTGCCCAAGTACATTTTGATATATGCTTGGTATACCGTTAGTTTCGTAGGAAACTAGAACAGTAGATGTTACACCGCATTCAGACAAAGACATACCGAGAAACAAGACTGACCAGGGAGCTGTGGCGTGTTACTTCCTTATCTGAATGCGGTGAATCCCGCTTTACGATGCATTACCAACTATCACAATAAAAACAGTGCCACAAAAAATTCAAAATAGAAGAAATAGTGAGAATGCACACAAAACTGTCATCGCTCTTTCTCTATTTTGTTGTTTTGTAATGTCTGCTCTTTTTAAAATGTACTAACTTACCCAGTCTTTCATTTCAGCCCACTAAGCTGTCTTTGGTATCTGAGGTGGCGAAATGCCGGCCAGCTGACACTGTTTCATTAATCCTCCGACGGGTGCAAATCTGACGCCGAATGTACAAAAATAATTTCCAAATTGAGTGAATACGAAACTCTAGGACAGTTTCAAGGTTTAAACAGAAACTAGGCCTACGTGATTTTACTTTACCAAGATCGTACTGCGTTTGTTTTGTGCAATATAAGACGGTCTGTCATAACTCAAAACTGGAGCTTAGAAGACGCCTTTGTTGAGCACAAAAGAAAGCTTCTGAGTGTTTAAAGTGACATGGCATGAGTTGCTGAAAGCCATTCTAGTCCTGTAGTTCCACCGTTTGGCTGGGACTCATGTATTCTGTAACCCATGCTTTCTGTGACTAGGCGCGGAAAACATCTTAAAGGGGCAGTGAAGACAATAGGAGGGCTTGTACCTGGGCTAGTTGGTTGAATGCATGAAGTTGAACAGCGCAGAGACGGGACTAAGCGCCCGTGTTTGTCGCCTCTGCACTTAGTCCCGTCCCTGCGCTCTTCAATTTCAGGCAATGAAGACGAAATACATCTTTCTTCAGGTTTAAAGAATCAGCCTTTGGTAACTCATCTCTATTCCAGCCACGGAAGACTCTTTGAACTGGAAAAGGAAAAGCAGGAAATATTGAACAAATTTCAAGTTTTCACTACAATTATGTGTTATTAGCAGGGGGACGTAGTATGTGCTAGCACTGCAAACATAGTTATCAGCATGTTAAAGGGACACTGAAGTGAATTTGTCAAGCTCCCGGTTTTGCTTCACTGCGTAGACTGGCCCAAATTACCACACCTTTCGTCGTTTATCCGGTTGATGAGTCGTTAGTTATTTTATAAAGCGGGAAAGAAGAAAAACTACCATGCGCGGTCTGTGGCGGTCGCACCAACTAAAGGTTTTCACGTCGGGAGGAGATGGCAACGTGATTGGATGATGTCCAAGGTTAGCATTCAAACACGTTTCGGTTTCGGTTCTGTGAAACAACATGCTTGACATCCGACGGCATCGTTGGATGGGCAGGTTCGATATCTCAGTAATCACCGTGCCGCGCTTCTGCCATGTTGTCGGCTGTAAAATGCCTGAGACAAGCCTCCCAGGATGGCTCCGAATCGTAGAAATCACTAGCCGAGGCCTCCGCAGTGGATGAATGCCCTCCGCGTCACCGCAGACGCTCAAATGCCTTGCGCTTTTTCCCCATATTTGGAGCTTGCCTCACTCATGCCTATATCGTAAAAAGCGTGTTCGCACCAGGCCAAGGGTGTGCTGATTCAGGCCTGTGCCTACTGCCCGCAAGCAGTCGGTGCTTGTGGCAACAGCACGCTAACGAGAACTCGCTAGCTCATCAGTGGCAGTCTGCGCGCGTTCTGCGAACTCGCTCGTGGAGCAGTGAACGTTTCGCCCGAAAATGGTGAACCCAATTTAGAAAACATAGGCCGAAAACGACAAAATCAACTTGCAAAAAAAAAAAAAAAAACGATGTACACTCGGGGATTGGAACTTGCGACTTGCAAAACATTAACCTAGCGCCTCAGACCACTTGGCCACAAGCCAGGGCTGCCGAATTTGGATATATAAGGTATAAAATGTAAAACCAGTTTACCCTTTTATTTAGCTTTATCATTTCAAGTACTTTAGGCGACTATTTGTTCTATAGCGCCCGTGCAGTAAGCCTTTCCCAAACTTCCACAATATCTAACGTCTAGTAATTGCATTTCTTTGATGTAAAAGCGTTCGCAGATGTGCGGTCGTGCTGCTAACCGCTGGGCTTGTTCACCCAGCGCAAAAAAGTGCTTCCTGCTCCCTAGTTTTGCGCTGAACGGTAAAAGTTTCAGTTGATTTTATTTCCTTAGTACCAATATTGACTTCGTTGACTCTTCTCCCGCCTTCAAGTGGCCTTAGATTTTCTTACTAGCGTAAAGTCAGCGAAGCGTCCCATGTGCACTTGTGCAGCGCTTGTGTGGAGCGACCCGGACTCGGAGCTTGATACAGTGTACAAACTAACAAAGTAAAGAAAGGCACATTCTTCCATTCACGAACGTGTTGTGGCTTAGTTTCAATTGAGCGAGCGAATTGCGACGACCCGTCGGCGGCCGGCGGTCTAAACGCTGTGCCGACTGACTCGATCGGAAGGTCGGCGAACCGTGCAGTAGCGCAGCCAATTGCCAGCTCGTCTCCTCCTGACGTCATACGAAAGCGCCACAAAAAAGGGTCGAGGGTGCAGAGAGGAGGACACCATTTTCGAATTGCTTTTTCTACTAAATAAATTCGCGTAAACGCGCTCAGAGTGGTCGAAACATGGCCCATGGTCTCCGGACTACAATTTGCGCTAGTAATCTCGCAATGTTTACAAATCACTTCAGTGTCCCTTTAACTGACCGTCAGCAACACAAGTGACAAAATAAAACTGCACTGGAGGCCCTACTAGAATAGCCTATTCATAATTTTGGCAGTGCCTTTGGTCGGTGGCCACCAAAAACAGACCACATTTTCTCACGTCGTAGAGAAATCGGCGGAAAGGAACTGCAGATTGTCCCTTGTTCAATAAGTTAGGAGTAATAGGTCGATCATTTCTCTGATGTTCGTGTTAAAATTCGTAACGTTGCAATCGGAGCAAGCAGTCCAAACTTGCATTTTTTCTTCCTGGTAACTTGCAAACGGCACATGGATATTGCCGTTCTTGAGTTAAGGTGCTTGTGGGTTGTCAATATTTGCTATGTAGCCTAGCATACCAGCTCTACATTTTTAAAATGCTTTGTTCAACTTCCTGGTATAACGTTTCAGGCTGGCCACGTATGTGAATTCGTGAAGCAGCTGGCGGAGAGTTGGCCCGAGTCCTGGGGTCCGTGCGACCTAGCGACCATTGCCGTTGTGACACCGTACTACGACCAGGTGAATGTTGCTTGCTCCACGTAGAGGCATGTAAAGGGCGCTACGTTGGGATGGACCCGAGTCATTTGCTTCTTTATTAAAGCGAAAGGTTTTTAGAGGGACCGATGGTGTCCTGTCAAAACACGAATTTATTTCCCCATTGACCGGTTTGTCTACCAAAAGGCTCTGATTAGATCTCTGGACACATGGCGCGTGTGTGAAACCGGGGAATTTCATTTTGTCAAAACGGTTACTTGAAAGTTTTGAAAAAAATATGTTTCTGGGTACGAGAATACAGGTATAGGTCAACAGGCACAACGGTATACCTTTATCTCATAAACAACGTGTTGGTATGCATTTAGATCGTCCATGGATGCCTCTACCTATATAGTGCGCAAAAAATTGTCGCATTGATTTGTTCTTGGTTTGAAATGTGTGTCTTCCAAGGCTTGGCGTTGATTGGACGCATGTGCTGCGAAGGTTGGACGCAGTTTTTTTACCTTGCGCAATTCTCTCAACTTGTCTTTAAAAGGGAGGGTAAATTTATTTCTTTAAGTCCTACAAGGGCTCAAGGGGGATTACTTGAGGGCGGTGGGGGAATGAAGAAAAAGCCACCCAACACACAATTTTCCAAAAGAAAAAGAAACAGTTGCACAAAACTGACATTGTAATAACCTGGAAGTAGAAGAACTGCACAAGGCTCTTGTAAATTACGATAAATACATTGTAACCAAGAACGAAACTAGGAAAAAAAAGTAACAAGAGATACAGTAGAGTATATCTGGTGTTAGCTCGGTCGTGACTCAAATAAAGATCGAACAGAAGAAGCTAGGTTTTGAGGATTTAAAGCATTTAATTATTGAGAGAACTGAGGTTACAGGGGATCAGGCCAGAGGAGCAGGGAGAGAAAATGTCTGACGTGGTGCAGAGGCGTGGGGCGACTCACTCCGCGAAGGCACTTACACGTGAGAGAGATGGAAAACCCTAAAATAAACACTCGCGTTGCGTCTGGCGTCAGCACATCTTCTCGGGCATAACACACCCGATTAAGGGCGCGTTCGGGCTCCCGAGGAGCTCGGGGCTTCTCGGCATGGCCCTGGCACTAAATTGCGCTTTTCTGCTCGTCTTCAGGTGGTAGTTTCGGTGGTGTCGAGTGGATAAGTGCTTTACGGTACGCCGTTTTCGTTTCTCCGCGGAGAGAATTCTTCCAATTGTTGGAGCTAACTGAGAATGGCATCGAATCGTAGCATGGTAACAGCTATGGTAGTGTCTTTTGTTTTCGCGTAATGACAGTCAGGAAGCTTTGAAAGCCTAACACGAACTTGTTAAGTGAAGCTGTATTGCTCAGGATACATGTATTTTGTGTGTCTGTGAACGAAAGCTCCTGAAGCTCCTTGTGTTTTTGCAGCGTGAAGCATTGTATAGCGTGAAACGTTAAGAAACCAACATTATAGTGTGTGAAAATTGCGGAAAGCCGTGATCCCGACTCGCTACGCGGCATTGCTCTCAGACCCGCGCGGCTCTTCGACGATGACGCGGCTTGCGGTGGCTTTCGCAATAGGATGGCAACAATAGGGAACTTCGCTTGTTCCTCATGAGATGGCGGCACCGGCGCGTTTAGAAGCGGGGAGCTTGAGGGATCGCTTCGGCGGGAGGAGGCTGCGGTGAGGGGACTTCTGATGCGGCGCTGTGAGGCGGCAGCAAGCGGCTGATAGGGTGTCGACACCCCACGTCAGACAGTTTCGGGAACCCCAAAAACCTCATACCCTAGCATAACGGCGGCCGGCCGGGCACTCCAAGCGGTGACGTCACGGCGTGCGGCGGCAGAGTGACCCGGCTTTCCCTTCCAGCCTCGACCCGCCGTTATCAACCGGTAGCGCCGGGAGTCGAACGACTCCAGCCGCTCGAGCAACGCGGGAACCGTCGACGAAGTAGAAGACGGGAGAGCTAGGGTGGTTTTGGGAAGAAATTTTCTTGGAGGCTGGCATTCATGGGGTTTGTCTCTTGCCTGCCTTCCACGCCGGCGCCGTCTAGACGGCAGCCGCGTGGGGAGGATCGTCTGAGTAAGACTCTACCCGCAAGTGTTTGTGCTATTAGAACACAGTCACTACTAGTGTTGCACGCCGTTTAAGTCATAATTTGGACGTTGCGCTACTACAGTCAAACTCGGGTATATCGAATTATTGCATATATCAAACATCCTCAAAATCCCCTTGCAAACCTCATGCAAACATTTTGCGCTTTTGTACGCATGTATGGAACTTCCGTTCCCTAGCACATTCTGTAGATAGAACTCCACGCCGCAAGTGGCTCTGCAAGTGCAGTTCCCCTGATCATATGAGCCGATGAAGAAGACATCTTCTAGCGCCTTGCCGCGGTTTGTTGACGGGAAGGCGGCGTCGCTGGAGTGCGAGCGAAAAAAAGGGGCAAGAGAAACCGAGTCGACACGTTGCTACCCAGTGGCGGCTGCCTGGATGTTTTTTCTGGCCTCCGATGGGGGCACGAAATTACATGCCGCTCTTCTGCCGCGGAGAGGAACGTGTGGCATGGCGCGTGCTTGTTTTGCACGCGGCGCCGTGTCTTGGAGCGTAGTTGCGAAAAAAATACGCAAGAATTTTGATTTACCGACGAGGGCGGAGTGTACACCAATAAAGATAAGTCGTCGTTTGCAGGAGCATTCTAAATTCGAAATTCCTCGCTGCTCTTTTGAGCGCGATTCTGCGCAGCGAAATCGACGTGAGGCGATGGCGGCGCAGTCCGGCCGTTCTGGAGCGTTTTGTAT
The DNA here is from genome assembly GCA_013339765.2 of Haemaphysalis longicornis. Lineage (NCBI taxonomy): Eukaryota > Metazoa > Arthropoda > Arachnida > Ixodida > Ixodidae > Haemaphysalis > Haemaphysalis longicornis. The sequence goes on from CM023458.1 coordinate 12,021,002, forward strand.
GCATGTTCCTGCAGAGTGTTCCGCAAGGCGGCTTCGTTGTGGCTCCAGAAGAGACGTGTTGGGATGCAGAAAACGTCGGTGTTGAACACGTAGACAGTGAATTTGGAAAGCTGTCAGCATTCCCATGCGCGCAAAAGTACGTGAGTTTGTTACTGCCAACTACGACGTGCACGCTTTTTGGCGGATCGCAACTATGGGGGGATTGTGGCGGAGATCGCCAATGCTAAAGAAGCACACTCGGCTAGTGGCTCTGACGACGCTTCCAGCCGCCTACGGCAGCTGTGCTTGCAAGAGCATTCAGCGTGTCACCGCTCTGGCCAAGCGCAGTGAGCGGCGCCGGACTTCCTCATTTGGATGGCAGTAGTAAGCTCAAAGACAGTTTGGTGAACTCCATGACGCATAAGAACCAAGCAAAGTTTACGGACTTTTTTTATGTTAAATAAAGTGATTTGGCCATTGCGCTCTGTTTCGTATTTTCCGTGTTTTGAGGAATAAATCAGTACGCCCCCGCTGGTCACAATCTTGGAAAGTTCTCTGTGACTGGCGGAGTTTTGAAATAGGGTTAAAATAGGTGTATTTTATATTTCGAATTTTTTTTATATATCGCACTGCTTGGCGATCGTCTTGGAGCTCGGTATATACGGCTGTAGATCTCATCACTTTATATACGCATTTTTTGTATATTACTTATCAGTCAGCATTGCTTTCAATATCAGTTGGATAAAAATAGGTGTGCGTGGGTCTATCTTAGGCATAACCGCTGTCAACACTCAAAAGAAGTAAATTTTCTCTACTGTTCGCCTAAATATGGTGTCCCCTCTATGTCTATAAGAACTTTGGTGGCAACCCACGCTCACACAGCGGAGTAACACCATATATTTTTTCTTTTCACCTAATTGAAACCAGGCAAGTTTCTCGCTGACTTCTTTTTTGTGTTGTAGGCGCAGTACATTCGGACTCAACTAAGGGACTGCAATCTCTCCCGTGTTCGAGTGGAATGTGGCGCCACTGTTCAAGGTGAGGGTAATGCCTGTGTTCAGGTTTGGGTGTTCTGTGTTAAACGCAGTGCTGTTTTGTGGTTGTAACAGAACAATGTTGGCGGTACGTTACAATCGGGCGCAAAACCGAAATTCGCTAACAAGCGTGCAGCGGCATCGCCGTAGTCTCAAACGAAATCGAAATCGATCGGATCTAAAACAATTCGTCAACATCAAGTAAATGTCGGCACGCGCATTCCTCCACGGGCATACTTGACGTAATTTTTGAGCTATTTTTTACATCGTTTTTTTTAACTTTTTTGAGAAAACATACCTGCGCATTACAATTAGAAGCGCATTAAAATCGTGCAAATACGGTAGTTCTGTATGAGGAGAGTTCTTTGGTAATTGAAAAGACTCTTTTGCTCGGGCAAAAGAGTCTTTTTTTTCTCTAAGACTCTTTTGCTCCCTACGTTCGAGCGTCGGAAATTTGGTATATTAAAAAAATCGGCTAACGAGTGTTGTCGCACTGTGGTTGTTCTTGTGTGACAAGGCAGCGGCCACGGGTGTATATACTGTATTTGCCGGCTTGTAACCTGCCCAAATGACCAATCAAGCTTCTGTAGCAGCGCTGGTGACGGCACGTGATTGCGATGACAGATTTTCATCTGGTATACATTTGTGTGAAACGCTATGGGTTTCCCTTCCCGCTTTTCGACGTTTGCGAATAATCCGCCTGCGCAGGCAAGGTATTCCGCGCGGTGATTCTGAGCACGGTGCGGACACAAGCCACCCGCCTCGCGTTGGAGCGCGCGGCGGCAGAGTGGTCCCCGGAGGGGATAGTCGTCCCCCCCATAGACTTCTCCTTCTTGTCAGACACCGAGGCCCTCAGCACTGCACTGGCACGGGCCCAGTCTCTTGTCGCAGTCATCGGAGACCCCATCCTCCTTTGCTCCCGCAGGTGGGTTGTGGTCAGAGGTTTTGTTTTTTAACTCAAAACAACCTTTATATCAAGGATCATGAGATGGGTACACAATATATGCACAAGAAGGTTCCAAGGTCCCAAAAACCGCATCATGGACCTCGTATAGAAATAAAGAGAAAAAAGTTGTAGTCACAAGTTGAAGACAAGTAAATGAAATAGAAAGCTTGAATATACAAGCATTCCAAATTCAGCTGTGACAGTAGAACGAAATTTACATATTGACACTTCACGTTAGTGCAATGACAACAGTAAGTAATGTTTCAGTCTATTTCTGAAGGTTCAAGTGTCCCACCAGTGCAAGCACGAGAACTGAATAGTTGTATTACTGTTGTTGGTTGTTACTTGGGAAAGTAGGAAGTTGCTACGAGGGAATAACCGAGTGCAGTTTGCGGTAGAGCAGTGCTAGGCCATCAAATAGATATATTTAGAGTACACAACGCAATGCTTTGAAGAAAAAGGTGCCAAGTTTCAGCTGGTGAAGACAACAGAGGGGTAAAACCTCGAGGTTAACGAACAGAGGTTTAGAACAAGATAGACGGGCGGCAAAAGTAATCATTCTTAGAGCTTGTTGTCGGAATTCTTGATGCGGCCAGAGATGATTACAATAGGTGCTACTTGAGGATGATATAGAGTAAATAAATGGCTGTGAATAAACGCGTAATACGTAGTGTCGCGGTGAACAGTAAATTGGACTGGCCAATGTCCTAGTGGCGAGACAACTGCTATGCTGTGCCGCATCTGGCAGTAGAGAATGTCGTGGAAGAACCATTACCAAATGGAGAAGAAGAAGAACCTGGCAGTGACTGACCGGAACTGGCAGTTCTCCCCGTTCGAGCAAGTTATGATATCATGACTGCACAGAGTTTTCTCGGAATGCCGAGCAACTTCTGGTTGTGAAACTTGGAAGTTTAACTTGCAGAATGGAGCTTCGCCTAGTGGTGTGGATGGCTGTGACGGCAATTGCAGTGGTGTATTTTGTGCTACAACGGAGACACTCTTAACTGCCATGCCAGCTACAATCGTTCCAGTGAAGTCTATTCTGGCTTAACAACTTGCAGAACTGACTTTTGAATTGAGTTTAAGCTCGACTCTATGGTCAAAAAGTATGTTCTGGTGCGGCATGCTTTGATTCACAAGAAGGTTTGGACTGAATTCATCGGCGAAACCAGTGCTCCTTCCCAGCTGTGCGAAGATCGCGTGACATACTGGGCATTTTACCATACCCGCTGAAGCCGTTGCCAGGTCTTCGAGACCGAACAAAGTCGATCAGGACTATTGTGCCCACTTCTTCAACGTGATCAATAAGTCCCTCCATTCTCCAAAGCGTCCTGCCGTCCAATAAGTTCTAGCTAGGCATACAGCTGTGTTGGACTTTGCGCACAATGATCTTCCCTCACCGCTCCCTTGTGTAGGTTGTCCCACAAAATTCACACAGGAGACGCAACGCCCATCCACCAGAGGCTATACCACGTGTCGCCCTCTCAGTGGTCATCATCATCATCATCATCACCATTAAATACCTGTATACGCCCGTTGCAGGAAAAAGGCCTCTCCCATTACTCCCAATTATCCCGGTCCTGTGCTAACTGTGACCAATTTATCCCCGCAAACTTCTTGATCTCATCTGCCCACCTAACTTTCGGCCCCACCCTGCGACGCTTTCCTTCTCTAGGAGTCCACTCTGTTACCGTCAATGACGAGCGGTTACTTTGCCTTCGCATTACATGCCCTGCCCACGCTCATTTCTTCTTCTTAATTTCTACTAATAATATTAACTAATAATAGCTACGATTATCTACTAGCCATCAATCATCAAACCCGGGGAATGCTTCAGAAAGCTGTTGTTCGGGAATCCATCAAACCCTGGGCCGCGCCTGTTATTCTGGTGAGAAAAAAAGACAACTTCTGGTTATTCTGCGTCGATCATCGTGCGCTCAACGCCTTCAAAAAGAACGTTTTTCCCTTGCCGCGGATAGATACGCTGTGGATTGCCTCCACTGTGCGGCGCTCTTCTCCTGAATCGACCTGCACCCTGCATATTGCCAGTTACGAATGCATCCCGGAGAAGAGAGAAGACAGCTTTTGCAACCTGAGAAGGCCTGTTTGACTTCGATTTTCTGCCGTTTGCATTCTGTAACGCACGGTAGCCACGTTTGAGAGCTTCGTGTACACTGTCTTGCGCGACTTCAAACAGGACATTTGCATGTGTTACTTAGACGACGTGATTAGCTACTGCAGGACATTCGAAAAGCACAGCGAGTTCCTTGACATAGTGCTTCAACCACATAAAGTAAGGTGGACTTATCTTAAACTCAAGAAAATTTCGGGCTGCGCCAAACTCTCGTGCTCGGCTTCCTTGTAGACAAAGATGGAAAATGACCGGACCCGCAGGAGTTTGCTGCTGTCGGCGACTTCAAGAAACCGCGAACTTTAAAGATCTTTGGAGCTTTGTGGGCCTGCGCTTTACTTTCGACGATTTATTCCCGACTTTGCACAGCTCGCACACCCGCTGACTTCCTTGCTTCGTAAAGACTCACCATTTGAGCGGACTCCTGACTCTGACTCTGCGTTTGAGCAGCTAAAATTTTTATTGACTTTAGGCCCATTCACGCGGCTTTGACCCGATGGCGACATCTGAAGATCACTCGGGCGCTGGCGGCATCGGAATTGGCGCTATTGTTCAACTGATAACGGAGCTCAGCACGTGGTTGCCAATGAAAGTCGTACGTCAGGAAAGCCTAGAGTAATGACACAGCCACGGAACTGGAATGCCTCATGGTCGTGTTCGCTGTGAAGAAATTCTGCCCATATTTGCATCGCGGTAGTTTCGATATTGCAACCGACCATCATTCATTTGGCTGGTTGGTCGGAGTATACGTTATCTATCTAATTGTCTCGTGCGTTGGTCATTGCGCCTTCAACAATACTTTAAAGTGCAGTAATAACTCGTTAACTCGAAGTACTACGAACCGGTTAATATTTTGAGATAAGCGGATTTTAGAGATAAGCAAGGCTGCACGAATTGCCATGAAAATCGAGTTCTTTGAAAAAAAAAACGTGCTACTACTTACCAGCTCTTAAACAGCAGCTTCAAATCTTGCTTTTCATAAAAGTTTGCAAGAGAAAAAAACACAAGAGACGTTCACCGACTGGGTTTTGTGGAACTGAAATTTTACTTAGCAGAACTGAACTGCGTAATGCTGGTCTGCTTTGCGGTCGCACTCGAGTCTCGTAAGGAGTCCACCAACTGCTTGATGCATTGCATAAGCCGATCTTCCCCGCCTCTGCATTAAACCTTATCAAGAGCAGCAACTTCCTCTTTCGGCACACGTCGGCACCTCTCGAGGAGGTTCGTCGTCGTCGCCCCGTGTTCGCCGTCCCCATTTTGTGGCCATTTCAATGATTTCGACGTCAGTAAGCTCTCCTGTCACGGGCACATCCTGCTCGCATAGAACGTACACTTCTGAAAGGCCACGTCGCTTTCGGTGGCACCGTTATCGGTAAGCTTTATTATTTCTTGGCAGAGTTCCGATAGGGGATAAACATCGGCTTTGTTGTGAGACCTCAAAACGAGAAAAAAAAAATCCAGGGACTTAGGCGCGGCATCATCGCCCGAATATTGTGAAACGGTCCGTGGCGGCGAAATTACCATTCCACTTTCAGTCAAGGTTTCGGGGTATCCGCAGTTTGGCACAAAAATACTTCGAAATAAAGGGCAACAAATACATGGGACGTATAGAAAATGGTTTGGTGTGGCGGAAAATTTCGACTTAGCCAATTTTTCGAGATATTGTTGTTCGAGTAATGACGAAAATTGAGTATGAAGACGTGGACAATCACCTTGTTAAAAAGTCTCCACATTTTTGCTTTACGGCCGAGTATTTCAGCAAGAGCGACAAGAAATGCGTTGTTACAGCTTCTTGTGCTTCTCAGTTTTTCTCAACGTCGACCTCTCTATTCATCGTGCGTGATGGTCTGCTTTACAAGAAACACTACTCTTCAGATGGCGCCCGCACCCTTCTTGTGTCCCCAAACAACATCGACCCAAGAATCTTGTACGCCATGCACGACGACATCATATCAGACCACTTTGCATTCACCCGTACTTTCTACGGGCTTCGCCATCATTTCTAGTTTCCAAAAGAATGGAAACAGGACTAGAAGTATGTCACCAGCTTCCATCACTGCCTGCGCCGTAAGCATCCGACACTTTCTTCGCCTGGCCCTCTACAACCGGTGATAGCTCCTAGCGGACCATTAGCAAAAGTTGGCGGTGACTTCCTTGGTCCTTTTCATAAACTACCTGCTAACCTCCGCTGGATTAGTATGTGTCTACTACCTGACCAGATATGTTGAAACTACCGCTCTTCCTTCACCTGGTGATGTTGCGCGGTTCTTCCAGCCATCCATCTTTTTGCGTCACGGCGCTCCTCGCGTGATTATTACAAACGGAGGACGACAATTTATTATAGATATTATAGGA
>CM023458.1:12027546-12095046 GCA_013339765.2 Haemaphysalis longicornis
CTCGTAGGAGAGGAAAGACTGCCCGTTTGCATGCACGAAGCATGACCTATCCGATAAATAATTCATAAAAGGGATGTGATGTATGGTTGTAAATCGAGTTGACACAGCTTTCTAAATATTATATCATGGCAGACGACATCAAAAGCCTTGCTCAAATCGAAGTAGACGACATCGAGTTGTCCTCTACCCTGCACAGCTTCCGAAGCATGCAGCATAAAATTTACAAGATTAGTGGCGTTCGATCTCCCAGCGAGAAAGCCGTGTTGCTGAGGTAATAATATAGTTTTTAAGCTGAAACAGAGTAGTGTATGTAGTACAGTCTCAAAGCATTTTGTAGCAGCGCAGAGAATAGAAATCGGGCGGTAGTTTGTAGGGTCTAAATTTGACCCTGACTTAAATGTAGGAACCACCAGCGCAGTCTTCAACGAGTGGGGAACTTACCGGTATTGAGTGACGTTCGAAATATTCGCTCCAAGACCGGAACAAGAAGATCCCCAAACGCCTTCACTACTGCCGAAGGAATGCCATCAGGGCCGCACAAAAATGAGGGCTTCACTCGCTTTAGAGCTCTTGATACAAGACTTTCCGAAATAAAATATTCTGAGCGTTTATCATACCCCGGAAACACTTGAGGGGGGCAGGCTGCACTTTTCTTGCCGAATACTGAACTGAATTGTTGAGCAAAAGCATTAGGAACGTCAGGAATGCTGTCACCCCTCTTGTCAATGAGGTAAATATCTCCAGGGTTGTTTTTAGAAGTTTGTGCACGGACATGAACCCAGAAAGCTTTAGCATTGCGCGGCGCATCAGCTTCAACCGCGGCAATATAACTGGATCTATCGCGCTTAAGCAGATTTTTACAATGCGACCTGAGTTGACGAAATTCGCTCTGCCACCTCTCTCGGCCAGTTTTTTTGCTTGTTTGTGAGCTTAATTCTTTCTACAAAGGGCATTTCTTAGTTCGGATGAAAAGCAGTACGAATAATTGCTACTTTGTTTAGTTTATTTGGGTACAAATCTGCTTAAGCCATCGTGAAGTACTTCGGTGAAAAAATCAGTCACTTCGTTAGCGTCATTCAGAGTGTCCAATTGTAACCAATCCGTCTCAGCAAGGAAGTGAAACAAGCCAATATAGTCCTCATGAGCGAAGTTGTAACCACGGACGCCTGGTGTGTTGACGGGAGGACGGTGGTGGGCAAGGGATACGTTAGAAGTTGAAATTAGTATGGGGGGGTGAAACCTGTCTGGTTTTACGAGGTCAATATAACTACGTGACAACTCAACGTGTTCTATGTTAGTAAAAGACAAGTCCAAAACGTTTCCACGCAGATTCCTAATTAAGTTGCATTGCTGTAACAAATTAAAAAAAATAAAATCTAACAAAATTTCACACTTCTGTGATATCAGATGGGACGCCCGATCAACCAACTGAGTTTCCCATGCAATGCTGGGTGCGTTAAAGTAACCAGTTATTAGAAAATCGTGATCACTGTGAGAGGTTACAACATTTTCTATTGAATTTAGGGTATGTTTGAAGTCAGTGGTATTTGTCTCGGGTGGTATGTAGTAAGTGCATAGTAAGAGGCGTTTGCCCCGAGAGCAAAGCACCTCTAACCAGATAGACTCAGTTTCCAATACAAGGTCCAGGCGCCGCTTACATTTAATCGAATCGTGTACGGCAACCAAAAGGCCACCTCCCCGTTGTTTGCCGCACGAAGGGTCACGGTCATGCCGATAGATTTGGTAGTTTGAGGGAAAGAAGGAGTTAGAGCTAATTTCCGGCCAAAGCCAGGTTTCTGTAAGAATTATTACTGGAAAGCAAGAAGAAACTACATTAGAAAAAAATTCGGCAGGTTTTAGTACGTAGCCCACGGACATTTTGGTAGAAAAAATCAAAACTGCAGTTATTCGCCATCGAAACTGTGTTCCTCGACATAGATAATTTGTTCACACAACTCACCACGGAAGGGTTTAAATGGGCAGTGCCGCGGCCAAAGCGCAGGGTCTCTCAGTTTCTCGAAACACACGTCGTCCACGGTGACGTAGAAGGAAGTGTACGAGTCATGCTTGGTTTTCAGTCGCTTGCACATGATCGGCACAGCACCCACAGAACACAAGTGCTTGGCTACGTGCGCCGATGTTGTATAAGGACGCAGCTTGGTGAGAAACATAGATTTAGGGGGCCTGGGCGGCCGACCGCTGCAAGTACAGTCCCAACAGAAACGCCAACTGCCAGCGGACGAGGGTTGTGCCTTGCGCGGCGTTGCTGCTGCTGCGTCGGTGGTGACAAGTTCTGGAGAGGCCGAGAAGCCGAATTAACCGGCGTTGGGCTTGGAGGGGCAGAGGCAGGGAGCACGGGATTCTGCGAAGAGCCGGGCGTCCGCGGGGTAGGGGGTTTTGTTTCCACGACCGTCCTGGTTGGCAGCGGCGGGAAATCGGCCAGCCGGGGCGCACCCCTCAGCCGGGCAAAATCGCTGTGCAGGGAATGCACCTCTTGGTGCAGCGATCTCACGGCATCGAGCGTGAGCCTCTGCCTTTGTTGCGCCCTCATGGCGGAGCTAGTCGTTGTCCTCCCCCAGCTTAAGAACCTGGTCAGAGAGAAAAGAGATTCCCTCCAGGGCGTCCACGAGAAGGACACGGAGGGAAACCAGCTCGGCGGCGAGGTCAACGGGGTGTGTGGTGGTGGCTGCGAGGGAGGGGCTGGACGAAAGAGCCGGCAACGCTGCCGCTTGCGAGGAAATGCCGTGATCGATGTTAGGACTAACCGGTGGCGAAGCAGTCCTGCACGTAATGCAGACGAAGCGCCTTGCACCGGACTTAAGTAACTGGACGTCGTCGTCCGGCAACGTGATACATTTCGCGTAAGCGCGTTTGTTGCACTCGCCGCAACGCAGAAATTTCTGTTTTCCGAATAAAACACAGTAACAGAGTACGCAAGCGTCCTTGCTTGGCGCCATCTTGGAAAAAGATAGTAATAATAATAATAATAATAATAATTAAAATAGTCATAATAATTATATTAATAATATTACTCTTAAAAGTAATATAATATTAAAACCAATAATAATAATAATATTTATAATATAATATTACGATAGTAAAAATGCGGTTGTATGGAACGCTTATTAAGCCACATTGTTCAATGCAGATTTATAACCGTGTTTTCATCCAGATATGACCTTACTTCCAAACCACACCCATGCACTTTCCACTGACGACACCGGTAGAACAGAGTCTTTCTGGTATATGTTGACTTCTAGAAAATCAAGATAAACCGAGATCATTTGCTCCTGACGGCATTTGTTCCGGTGATGTAAAGCGATGTGTGGTACAAATTTTGTTTTACCTTGATACAATTTTCTACAAGCGTATATCAACGGGCACTTCACCCGCTCATTGCGAAATTTCTCATGTTCCGAATAAAATGCCCGGCTGTAAAGGATGTAACCCACCACCGATCCTTTAATTACCACAAGTGTAAAATTTCTGACATCTCATTACCCACACATTGACTCATTTTACTCATAATAATATTTTCATAAATGAGGAGCACGGCTTCATGAAAGCTTTTTGTTGCACCACACAACTTGTAGACTTCTTTCTCAAGCTCGCTTCTAAGTAACTACGGTGGGTTAACTGATTGTGTGTTTCAAAATTTTCTAAAACCTTCGACACTCTCTCGCTCTCACTTCTCGCCAAACTAAAGATTTTTTCGGACCCGATTGTTCTCTGTTTGATAACCAAATTTTTGCTCAAGAGGTGTTAATGCATTGTTTTAATTGGTTAACGGTTATCAGACGGTAATGTTTCATCAGTCTTCCCCCACGGCTCGATCCGTGTACCGCTGTTATTCCTTATTCTTGTTCGTGATATATCGGTTTCAAGTTCGTATCGCATACGTTTATTTGCGGAATATTGCGTTTTATGACGGATGGTTCGGTGTGAAAGTGAGGGCATTTCTTTGCAGAACGATTTGCATTGTATCACACGGTGGTGGCAGGGCTTGTAGAGGACTTCGAATAAAAGCATTGGTCACATAACTGTTGGCGAATGCCTCCTCTGGGTCTCCAATGGATCTTCGGGCGACCAGCAAGATGCACTTCATCTAGCCATTCAGGTCATCCAACAATACTGCCAGTCCGAGGACTACAGTCAAATCTTGGTACAACGAACACCACAATAATGAACTTTTCAGATTCACGAGCATTCAAGAAATCCCAGGCCGACTGCTTATAGTTTTAATGTAAAATTTTTTCACTACAACGTACTTCAGAATAGCGAACTTTTCAAAATAACGATCGTTTTATTTAGTTCCGTGCCATGTTAACAACCCCTGGGTACTACGAACTCATATTTTTAAGGCCGGATATTCTTAGATGTCCGTTAAACAATCGCGGCAACCGGGGCAGTGTGCTAGTAGACGACACGGCAAAGCGCAGCGCAGAAGAGGACATCTTGCAACTTGCTCTGCGGAATGCGCGACCCGATGCAAGAGGGAGAAAAAAAGGTGAGGAGAAGAGAAAAAATGAAGCATGGGTAGCCTTCTCCGTCCCGAAAGCCGCAGCCGCGCTATTCGCGCTCACCCCAACTTTTTCTACGTTCCTCCGCTGCTCACGTGGCTTGCTGGATCTTCACGGACATCTGCGGAGCTGACAACAGAGGACATTGCCCAGACCGTGAGCGTTCAGGATGAAGACGTGAAGATGGCAGCGAGGATGGCATGAACAACGATGCCTCTGAGGGTGCCGCAGCAGCACTCGAAGATTGCGACGAGCACGCGACGACTGTGGATGTGGTGGACAGCATACAAAAACTCCGCACATGTCCGGGGAAAAATCGCACGGCCACTGATTCACTCTCCAGGAATGTGTAAGTGTTTGAGTCCTTCGTGCTAGGAAGCTTGTGCTACTCGCGCTAGATGAAAATCGCCAACCACTTTAAATACACGTGCATTGTTTCATAATCACTAGTGCATTTTTTTGTGAAAATGACTCCAAGGATGCACTGCTGTACACGTAGGTCGTTTTAGCATTGAAATACTATTTGTTTTCTTAAAGTTTGCGATTTTCACTATTAGGACCTTTCAGAATAACGAGCAATTTTCCACGGTCCCCTGAAGTTCGTTATATCGAGATTTCACTGTAGAGTGTGTCCCCGAAAAATAAGACTTTTAACTCTGTGCAATAGAACATATAAGAAACGCCCAGGTCCCATGCCAGATCCAGAACATATTATAAGGACTACCCTGTCCCCAATGTACCACAGCTACGCATCTTAGGCCTGAACATACCAAAAAGGTGGCTAAGGCTTCCACACTACCCTTCCCTTACAACGGAGTCTCAACCAGCTCATGCACATTATCCGCAGGGTCTCCTATCAGCGATTTGAGTTAGAATAAACTGACACCCTGCACATCATTCACGCCGTCCTTATTACCCCTGTTACATACGGCACACCGAACTTCTCCCTGAACCCTGCAGAGAAGGACAAAATAAACATTGCCATACGTTAAGCCTACAAGGTCACCGTCTGACTACTGCCAAAATGAGCAACAAGAAAGCTTTTACAGCTCGGCGTTCATAATACTTAGGAGGAACTTGATGAAGCTCATCCCGTCTCCCAATTCACGCAACACAAGCTCCCCAGAACCGGCAAGGCTACACTTACCTGGCTTGGCTACAGGCCTCCCCCAAAATGCGAACAGAGGCCAGGCATCCCTCTAGCCATTCGACAGTACATCAAAGTCGCCCCCATTACTAGAAATAGGCACAGGAAAGCATGTTGTTCGGCTAGTTGGTTCATATTCATATTCAAAACTGCGCGTTCGGAAGGACAAGGAAAGAAGACAGAGGACGTGCGCAGACTCACCACTAGTTTATTAAAAAATGGAGCATGCTAATATACCCACACAAGCACATGCGTACACATGTCACCACCTTTGAATTTCTAAACCGTCTTATTATGTGACAAAGGTTGTGACATGTGTGCGCATATGCTTGTGTTGGTATATTAGCATGCTCTAATATTTTCATAAACTAGTTGTGAGTCTGCGCCTGTCCGGTGTCTTTTTTTCATTGTCCCGTCCGAATGCGCAGTTATAAGTATTAGAAATCTGCAACCCATGTATACCCAGGAACGCCGAGAAGATGGGTGCCAGCCCAAACAAAACGCGTCCGCAAGTCTCTCTGTAATATATACAGAGATGCCTGTCTGTACCACCAAAAACCCGCCCATGTGGTCAGTCCCGCGACGTCAAAGGTGCCTAAGTGACGGCCGCTACAGTTTCCAGGAGTTTTATTGGGGCACCGTAAGAACTTTTTGTCCCTCGAAGCGCCACCACTAGAAACGACGACGACCTTACTATAACAACAGACTCACAAGTCACCTGCCGCAATTTCCTCCTAGGTCGCATAACACCCGCGGATTGAAAATTCCGCAGTGTGTGCAGCAGCTTCCAGAAATGCACATCATCTGGGACCCCCTGACCCGTGTCCTTCGAGGGGAACGACACGGCACACGCCGCTGCCCAAGCTAGTACCCAACGGGCCGTTTCTCAAGAAGGCAAAGTCACGCAGCCCCTTCGCTCTGCCAATCCCACTGCTCTTAATTTTTAAACGGACTTGCTCTACCATTGCCGCCACTAACGACGACACTTCCGCCACCGCATCTCCATTTATCCAGAGTTGAGGGGAGTGCCTGTCGCAGACATTTTACAAACTGCGGTGCTCCCCCATGCCATGTACCCCACCCTCTCCAACGCTATGTGTAATTTCAGTCCCCAAACTGGCACCTTCGTACCGGATGGTACAAGGTACCAGGGCTACCCCATTCCTTAGCCTATATTTTCGCCGAACGTACGAGCTGTGTGTGGGCCAGCTGGCCACCTCCGACCATTCAGTCCAGCGTAGCCTTGTTGGAAGGGCTACGGCAGCCAGCGCGGACAAGGGCTTCCCGGACAAGAGGAGGCCACCCATCGGGCGGACACCCAGCCGTACATGCCTTAAGCTACTCTGAATAAACTTTATTCACTCACTCGCTCACATGCGCGTTTACAAAATGAACCAAAAAGAAACTGCGTACATCGTAAACACCTATGCATTTAATACAACACCAGCGTGTTTTTGCGTTGGTTTATCTCATCATTGCGCCGGGTAAGCCAGTATTTATGACGTTTTTGTTAGGCGTAAAGGGTCTGTAATGTCCACTTATGAGGTCAATGGCCAGGCGCTCGGCCGGCGCGTGAGAATTCGCCACTATGTATGGCGACGTAGCACTGCCCAACACCGCAGAGCAGTCGACGCCAATTTGTCACGGCAAGCACGGGAGACGGATTGTATGACGGACCGAATACCGCGGGGATAATTCCCCATTGAGAACGCAGACGGTGCCGCCGGGTTCAGAGAATTGCCGGCTCGGTGCGCGAGGGAGGTGTAATTGCCGAAGTCGGAGCGCGCGCCGCGTGAGCCTCAATTGTTAACGGGCTCTGGTCGGCATAGTGCACTGTCGCCGCATTTCACCCTCAGCACGCGGGGTCGCGCGCTCTTGCTCGTCCGCGAGCGGGCCGTAGACCCGAAGATGGTGGCGCCTCATTGAATATTCCGCAGCGCGCTGAGTGACAGCTGTCTACGTGAATTTGGGCACTCCCTTACGCGTGTACGAATGCTACAGGGGCGTTCGAGAGAGAGCGTGAGCTCGGGGTGTTATAAGGCGACCTTGACCTTAGAAGTTGTTCCTATCTGAGCGCTGATCTGGGCAGTTCCCGGCGGGACAAGGAGTCTTGACCGTTACTGCTAGGTTCGGATTTGTGAGCCCCCTAGGCTAGAGGTTAGGATCGCGTCGGAAGTTTCAGGTACAGCGCTGTACCGGGCTACTGGACAGATACCCCGGCGAGAAGAGTCTCGGGCGTCGTTTCTAGAGCGGTTTGTTTACGCTCCCTGGATAGGAGAGTTAGACGAAATTGAGAAGCTCGAGTGATTTGTGCTCACTTGGAGCTAGCTTCTAGCTGAGGTTTAAAGTTTTTCCTTTTATTACTCATGTACCCAGTTTTCCCACTGTAAATAGCTGCATATAAACTCTTTTCGTTTCACCTAATCAACCCCAACGCTTGAGTTCGTCAATTTGACCGCCGCCTGCAAGAACTTCAACACCATCGCCCTGCCAGCCATCCTGCCAGATCAACCGGAGCCCGGGCAATAGGGTTCATGATCGACACCGAACTTCAGGGAAACGAACCACAACAACCATCTTTACTGGGTCTTAACTTTTTTCAGGAACGAACGATTATCATCAAAAAATAAAAAATACACCCTACCTCACTTCAATTGTACACAGACAAAATTAAACACGGACAAAGTGTACAGAGACAAAATAAGAACCTCACCTCGTCATTCAGTGAATCATCACCAGCTGTGGTGAAGAAGCATGTAGGAACAAACTGGAAAATATACTGAAAAACAAAGGAACTAATTCCGAAACGTAAGAACCTGAAAGTGTGATGTATGGCCGATAAAATTTAAGTAGCCGAGCTGTCCAAAATGATGAACAGAAGCAAAACAGACAACATTCGCGCGCATAACAAGCCAGTCATCGAGGGAAAGCTGCAAATAGGGTAAAGCCTTAAAGCAAATAAATGAAAGCTAGCCATCAGAAAAGACAATGTATGCAGTCACACACGACGAGGGTAACATAACACACATCTTCGACGAGATGTAATGGTAGCAGAACTATTCTACACCAGGCTGTATGCAAGCGGCCTTGGAAACTGCTGAGAGCACAAGCTTAATTTGCGATGTCCCTCTAGCTACTAAAGAGGTTCTTGGAAAGCCTCTCATAGTCATAAAAATTGGAAAAGTAGAAGATTACGACTCCATACCCCTACATCGTTTGAAGGCGGGAGGAGGTATGGTCCTACAGTAAATCGCTGTACTATTTTCGGAATAATTTAACTCTGAAAAAGTGCCCTTGGGATCTAAAAACGAGACACTATTCTGCTTTATAATAAGGGAGATCCAGAGGATGTCAAAATTGCAGACGCCTCAGCCTAGTCTCGGTTGTGTACAACTTTTTTACCAATCCTATACCGTCATATCTCGCTACTCCTAACCCCACATTTACTACTTTCTCACCTTTGCGAACATTTTCAGTATCCCCGCAAGATTTTCTATATTTTAATGCAAAAATATTTCATAACTTGTAATCTTAGTTACAGCGCCTATTTTAGAATAGCGCACGTAATTTATTTTTTTTTACAGTCGAGCATGATCAGTATTATAAATTCGGTTAAAGCAACAGCGTCGTAACTCTCGCGTAAAACAAAAACCACCGTTGCTGTGTGTGTACCCCAAGCGGAGCAGCTACCGTCATCACCATAGTTAGGGGCCAATATGTAGCGTCACCACTGCAGTGTAATTGTTCAGTAGTCTAGCCATCTAAGCCGCCTTTTCCACTTCTCTCTCTCATTTCTTTATGTGTCCGTCGATGGCCGGTCCTTGGTTCAGTTGTTTCTAAATATTCACGTGTGTGAGCAGGTATTTATTTGTTGTAAGGGGTCCTACTGCGAATTTTGTGCGAGTTGTAATGATAAATGCAGATAGCGGCCGAGCCAAGAAACGACAGCAGTCATTGTCTCGACTGGGAACAAAAACGCGTTTGTGTCACAGTACAGAGAAGAAGATTAGATAGTGTTAAAAAGGATGCGTTTCTACACACAAAGCCGACACTCTCCTCACTCGGTGCGATGATGTACCCGATGAGATATTGGGCAGTGCAATCCGTCGTCCGTGCGGCACTCGCCAGAAGAAAGTAAGTGATTTCTTCAAATAAAGCCGCTTTGAAGTGAGTCGAATGTTCAGATTTGATAACCTTGCTTGTCTGTACATACCTATACTTCTAAGGTACTTCATTTTTACTCATTAATATTGCCACTGGCATATACCCGGAAGGTATTCCAACAATATTCCAAAAAACTTACTGATTTTGGCCATTTACCTGTGATTCGTTATATCGAGATTTGAATATAATTACAGGTATAGGTGACAGAACGGACTCATAATAACCACGGAATCAAGCCGGGTTTAGCAAGAATATTCAACCATGGACATAGTTATGTTGTCAACCAAAAGGTATAAAAATCCGCAGAATACCATAAACACATTTATGTGGCATATATAGGCTATGTGAAATCACTTTATTTTCTAATTACCGCAGCCACGCTAGAAGCACTAAAAGTTGACCGAATAGAGGAGACGTATGTAAGACTTTGAGAAGACATATTGCCGCGAACCATGTACGGGTTTGTGAATTTATTGTTTGTTTTTATTGCCCAGCCGCGCCCGGCTCTGCTATTTCTGTCCTATGCGAAGCGCGTGTTCCATTCTTTATTTTTATGCCGCACGGGCTATCTCATTCAGATAAGCAGACTGTTTCGCCTTAACGCCGCTAGCCCACAGTAATCTTCTGTGATCTACAATTTTCTGGATGTGAATCGACGGTTCCAGAAACTCTCGCGCCGAAAGATAAAAGCCTGCACAGCAGACGCCGCGGCATGAGGTTGTGCGATGCTCGCAGACGCAACTAACTTTGTTGACCGCTGCTTCGCCACCTCTGTATTCTTTTGAGTTGTTAGGGGAGCACAAGTTCTCTCCAATAAACTTGTTTCTCCTTCAAGACAACTGCGTCATCCTTGTCTGCGTGACAATATTTAAAGAATGCACGAGGCAGGAAAACTCTCCACAAGCAAAGCGATAACTTCCCGATTAAGAAGGTAGTAGGAGAGGAAGATACCAGCTGGCCAAAACTATTCACAGGATCTGTGGATGGGGTGTTTGGAATTGGTAATGATGATATTAAAAATTTTTAGATGAAACAAAGGCAATATTCTGCCCCTTACGCCAGTTTTGTGTGATGTATGTTTTTTTAGAGCTCACCCTAAAACGCTGGCAAGGAGCACTAAGTATTGAGTTAAACTAAAACTCTATGGTTACCTGGGCTTTGGCTGAGTGCAGATGTGACAGTAACGTTACGATGCAGCGAAACTTTACGGCGAAAGAAAGCTTTCCAGCTGGCTTCAAGCACGTGGGGTAGTTCGGTGCAACATACGACTGCCTGAACAACGTAATTGTGATTGCCACAGTTTTTCGAGATATTGTCACAAAGACAAGGACGACGCAGCTGTCTTGAAGGAGAAACAAGTTTATTGGAGCGAACTTGTGCTCCCCCAACAACTCAAAAGAATACAGAGTGGGCGAAGCAGCGGTCAACAAAGTGACTTCCGTCGGCGAGCTTCGCAGAATCGAATGTCGCGGCATCTGCTGTGCAGGCTTTTATCTTTCGGAGCGAGAGTTTCTGGAACCGTCGATTCACATCCAGAATATTGTAGATCACAGAAGATTATTCTGGGCTAGCGGGGTAAGGGCGAAACACTCTGCTTATCTGAATGAGATACCCGTGCGGCATAAAAATAAAGAATGGAACACGCGCTTCGCATTGGACACAGATAACAGAGCCGGGCGCGGCCGGGCATTTAAAACAAACAATAAATAAACAAACCTGTACATGGTTCGCGGCATTACCCCCCTCTAAGAGTGCATCGAGCCGATGCTAAAATAAAACGACGACAGTCGAACAAACAGCCACAACAAAACAACAACAACAAGAGTTCATCATCTTGCGAAGTACGGTTTGAAGCGAACCACGTGGACGACTTCGGGTCGCGTGTGTCGTCGTGATGTGCCGGAATCACCACTGTGGATCACTTCGTAGGTTAATTGGCCAACACGTCGTAGAATCTGGTAGGGTCCGAAATACCGTCGCAGAAGCTTCTCACTGAGTCCGCGTCGTCGAATGGGATGCTAAACCCACACATGATCCCCTGGTTGGTACTCGGCGTCTCGGCGTCGGAGGTTCTAGCGGCCGGCATCCACAAGCTGCTGGTCCGTTATACGAACTCGAGCGAGCTGGCTGGCCTCCTCCGCACGTTGAAGGTATCCTGGACGTCGGCGTTGAGGTCGTCGTCTTCTACATGCGGAAACATGGCGTCGAGCATCGTAGTCGGCCGTCTTCCGTAGACAAGCTCGAACGGTGCCATCTGCGTAGTTTCCTGCCTCGCTGTATTGTACGCAAACGTGACATACAGGAGTACTTTCGTCCCAAGTCTTATGTTCAACGTCGACGTACATGGACACCATATCCGCAATCGTCTTGTTCAGACGTTCCGTTTGTCCGTTCGTTTGGGGTGGTACGCCCGTCGTTCTTCAGTGATCCGTGTTGCTGTAGCGTAAGATTCCTTGCATCAGCTCCGCGGTAAAGACCGTTCCTCAGTCTGTAATTAGAACTTCAGGGGCTCTATGTCGCAGCACAACCTGGTTATAAAGAACTTGGCGACTTCTTGTGCTATCCCCCTCGGAAGAGCGGCGGTCTCTGCGTAAGCGCGTCATTCCAATCTGTTGAAAGGACTTCGAAGGGACGGCGATCGGTTGTAGAAAGTCCGGCGGGTGGTGTCGGCGGCGTTTTTTCGTCGCTGGCAGGCACGGCAACTCCGAACGTAGTGGGTGACGTCAGGTGTAAGCCGGGGCCAGAAGTACTTCGCCTTACTTTTTGCAATAGTGCGAGCTGGTCCGAGATGTCCGGAAGACGGGTCGTCGTGGGACGCTTCAAAAATTTCGTCACGAAGGTCTGTGGGGATGACAAGTAGATAATTCGTTCTCGTTCCGGGGCTGAAATTCTTCTTCACGAGGAGCGAGTTTTTGAGGCTGAAAGCTGGTAAGTTCCGCTTGAACGCTCTAGGCACGGCGACGTTTCGTCCTTCGAGGTAGTCGATAATTACGCGCAAGTCGGGGTCGGCACGCTGCTGGGTGCAAGATTGCTCTCCGTAACAACTCCGAAAAACGCGCTTTCTTCATCGGAGTCTTGTGGTTGTGGGTCGAAAGGTGCGCGGGACAAGCAGTCGCCGTCGGAGTTTTTCCTGCCGGATTTGTAGACGATTGTAACGTCGAACTCTTGCTGGCGCAAACTCCACCGCCCAAGACGGCCGGAGGGGTAGTTCAAATTGGCGAGCCAACACAGCGCATGGTGGTCTGTCACAACCTTTAAAGGTCTACCATACGCGTATGGGCGAAATTTTGAAATGGCTCATATGATTGCCAGGCACTCTTTTTCCGAGGCAGAGTAGTTTTTCTCCTCCTTCGACACACCACGGCTTGCATAGGCGATTACCTTTTTGCACCCGCTTTGCTTTTGGACGAGGACGGCCCCGAAACCTATATCGCTGGCGTCCGTGTGCATTTCTGTTTCGGCGTTTTCGTCGAAATGAGCGAGCACGGGCAGGCTTTGCAGGCGTTCTTTCAGCTCGGAGAATGCTTTTTCTTGTGCGTTTTCCCAGGCGAGGCGAAAGGTGTGCTATCTTTTGTCAGGCGCGTGAGTGGCTCTGCGATGCATGCGAAGCTTGCGACGAAGCGCCAGGAGTATGCGCACAGTCCGAGGAATCTTCGCACGCTCTTTTTGTCTTTCGGTCTTGGGATGTTGTAATGGCTGATGTTTTCGCCGGGTCAGGCAGGACTCCCGCGGCGTTGACGACGTGTCCCAAAAACTTGAGTTCCTCGTAAGCAAAGCGGCACTTTTCTGGCTTCAGCGTTAACCCCGACCTACGGATGGCCTCGAGTACAGATTCCAACCTTGCAAGGTGTTCGTCGAAAGTCCGGGCGAATACCACAACGTCGTCGAGGTATACGAGGCAGGTGTGCCCCTTCAGGCCAGCTAGCACAGTGTCCACGACTCTTTGAAACGTTGCTGGCGCCGTGCACAGCCCAAACGGCATCACCTTGAAATCGTATAGGCAGTCCGGGGTTATAAATGCGGTCTTCTCTCGGTCTCTCTCGTCCACCTTGATTTGCCAGTAGCGTGTCTTCAGATCCATCAATGAGAAGTACTTCGCATGGCAGAGGTGGTCGAGGGCGTCATCGATTCGTGGCAGGGGGCATACGTCCTTTTTAGTGACTTTGTTCAGTCGCCGGTAGTCCACGCAAAACCTTATTGTGCCGTCTTTTTTCTTCACCACTACAACCGGCGCAGCCCAGGGGCTTTTCGATGGCTGTATAATGTCGTCGCTGAGCATGTCGTCGACTTGAGTCCGGATGGCTTCCCGCTCGTGGGAAGAAACGCGGTGCAGTGACTGTCGGATAGGTCGGGCTCCATCTTCGGTTATTATTCGGTGCTTCGCTAGAGGTGTCTGACGTAGTTTTGAGTTCGACGAAAAACACTTCCTGTAGCGATGCCCCAAAGTCAATAATTTTTTCGTTCTGCTTGCGGTAATGTCGGATTCAAGTCGAAGGGATTCGGAAGCTTGAAGGTATCTTCGGGTGCGCGTTCAAATTCGGCAACCGCGATCACGTCACTTGCTTTTTGCGTTTCTTCGAGGAACGCAACTGAAGCACCCTTGTTTAAGTGCTGGTACTCCTCAGTGAAATTGGTGACCAAAACGTGGGATTTGCGCTGCTTAAACCGCGCAATGCCTCTTGCGACCGACACACCGCGGTCGAGAAGCAACCTTTGGTCACTCTCCACGATTGCGTCAACGTCAGGAGCAGCACCTTTACAGTAGACGGTGATCATCAAACTTGTGCGGGGTGGCAGGGTGACATGATCATCGGCGATCCTTACAGCTGCACGGTGTTCGGTTCCGGCGTCATGGAGTGATCGGGGGAAAAGGGTATCGACTTGGTCTGCAGATCAATTATTGCGCCGTTGTCCGTCAAAAAGTTCATTCCGAGAATTACGTCGTGGGAGCAGTTAGGCAAGATGACGAACGCGGCAGGGTACGTCGTGCCGTCTATGGTGACGCGGGATGTGCACGTTCCACTTGGCGTCCCGAGGTATCCTCCCGCTGTGCGTATCTGCGGACCGTACTATCTGGTCATAACTTTCTTCAGCTTAGACGCAAATGGTCCTCTCATTACTGAGTAGTCGGCTCCCGTGTCTACGAGGGCGACTACGTCAAAGCCGTCGATGGACACCTTGACGTCGGATGGCGCCTTCCTCGAGTTCCGGGTTCGTCGGGGCGTCGCATCTCGGATTGTGTGTGTTGAATGTCAGGACTGTGCGTCGTCATTGTCGTCATCTTCTCAGAAAATGTCTCGGTCAGGTCGGGCACGCGTCGCGCCGTGTAGCTGTCGTCGTGTTCGGTAGTCTCGTCAGGGTTAGGTCGGGTAGTCGGGATGTTGGCATGTCGTGAATCACTGTCTTCCGTGAGTTGTTGCGTCGTTAGAGGGTTTTCATTTTTCCACGATCGTGCAACTTTACCTCCAGAAGTTGCTGCTTTTAGTTTCCCCCGCGTGGGCTGGGGGACCTTCCGCGTGCGAAATCAGCACTGCTAGGGCGGTTAGGCGACTGGTATGGGTAGGGCGACGGCGATCGGTTACAGCGGGCTGGGCCTCGGTTAGTGTTGGACAGGTATTCGCCGATCTCAGTAGGGCGCTGGCCGGGTCAGGGGCTTGGGTGTCGACGGAGAAACCACGCAGTCCGAGTCTCCTTACTGGCAGCGACGGTAGGTGTGATCGGCCTCTCCGCAGTGATAGCACAGCGGACGATTATCGGCGGTTCGCCATACGTCCGTCTTCCTAGGCGCCTGGTTTTGACGTGCAGGGGGTCGGGCGGGCGACAGTGGACGGCGGAACCGCGGGACTTCTTGAAGAGGGGTTGGAGCAGGGCGGGGTCGCCGAACAGCCGCGGAGTAGGTCATAGCTTCAGGCTCACGTGGTACTTCGGGAGGCGTAGAACTCCCCAAAGCGAGTTGAATTTCTTCCCGAATCACGTCGCTCATAGATGTGACTTGGGCTTGCAGCGTTTTTGGGAAGAGTTTCCGCAGTTCTTCCCTGACGATAGCGCGGATTGTATCACGTAGTGTGTCAGAGCGAAGAGCCCCGGCATCGATCGTGTCCGCAACTAGCGCATTGATTGGACGGTCGTACTGCCTCGTCCGCATTTCCAATGTCTTCTCCATGGCGGCCGCCTCGGATGCGAATTCGGCCACCGATTTGGGGGGGTTGCGGACAAGGCAAGCAAAACGTTCTTGCTTTACTCGTCGCATCAGAAACCAGAGTTTCTTTTCTTCCGTCATATCCGTGTCCGCGCGACGAAATAGTCGCTTCATTTCCTCAACGAAGATGACAACTCCTTCGATGGGGTGTTGCGTTTATTTTCCACTAAAAGCGCAGCTCGTTCTTTTCTCACCACAGTCGGGAAGGTCCTAAGGAACTCGCTTTTGAATTTCGTCTAGTCGGTCAAGGTGCTCTCGTGGTTCTCGAACCATGTTCGAGCTGCATCCTCCAAGTAATAGAAAACATGCCGGAAGGATTCTTCATCGTCCCACCTCTTGAAGGTCCGCACGCGCTCCAGCTTCTCCAACCATTCCTCGGGGTCTTCAGCGGGGGCTCCCCAAAATGATGGCGGTTCCCGGGGCTGCTACAGGACGATTGGCGACGTTGTTTCATGCACCATGGTGTTGGTTGCAGCGTTTCTTCTCTTGGGCCCTTCTGGCATAAGGCCGAACTCGGGTAGCAGTCCTTGCAGTCGGCGGCTTTCTCTGGTTGGACTTCCTTGGTGGCTTCCCGATGTCGTAGGGAGCATAAAGGGTGAGTACCCCGCACCTTACAAGATGTCACGAAGACAAGGACGACGCAGTTGTCTTGAAGGAGAAACAAGTTTATTGCAGCGAACTTGTCCTCCCCGAAAAACTCAAAAGAATACCGAGGCTGCGAAGCAGCCGTGAACAAAGTGACTTGCGCGGGCGAGCATCGTAGAGTCGAATGCCGCGGCATCTGCTGTGCAGGCTTTTATCTTTCGGCGCGAGAGTTTCTGGAACCGTCGATTCACATCCAGAACATTGTAGATCACAGAAGGTTATTATGGGCTAGCGGCGTTAGGGCGAAACACTCTGCTTATCTGAATGAGATACCCGTGCGGCGTAAAAATAAAGAATAGAACACGCGCTTCCCATGGGACACAGATAACAGAGCCGGGCGCGGCCGGGCATTTAAAACAAACAATAAATAAACAAACCCGTACATGGTTCGCGGCAATATGCACAGGGTTATTGCTTCTTTTATGGAGGTCACGTCTGTATGGTCATAGCACCGGCCATTATTGCTGAGGGTGTGCCGCCATGTCAGTCAACAGGTACGTGCCAACGCTGAATAAAAGCTGGAACCATGGTAACAATGACCAGATAAAAAAACAAGTACTGCCGAGTAAAATGAAGAAAAGAAGAGAACTTACAATATATTGTGAAGATAGCGCGAAACGCCCGCGAATGCTGCACAAATCTATGGATGCTACTGCGCCGATGAGAGGACCAGCAGTGTGCATCCGAATTCAGCTAGGATCAGCTAAGGCTGAAAGTTGGGCTAGTTGGTGTTGACTTTTTACCATTTTACCATTAACAATTTTACCGGCCCAAAACAAACAGGGACCTGGAAAGATGTAGACGGGAACAATGGCTAGACCTCAACTGAACATCTTTTACCTGAGGCATGTAATATATAAAAATGCGATCATACACGGCTTAAGTGATGATAACGCTTACAAATGATAAAAACTGGTGACAAACAATGTACAGTAATAGATTCGTGCTACCCAACACCGGCAAGCTACGTCGCGCGCATGCACCCTTGCATGAAGCTTAGTTCTTTAGCCGTAACAGCAATGGAAGGCACTCTAATACAATTATCTGCCTCCCTGTGAATTTCGAAGGCCTCAGACATTTCTCGTTTCACTTGGTCGCACCAGCTGCCATCAGCAGGGACCCTTGGACACCCACTACGTACGTACCTACGCAGATGTCTGGCTCCATGGCTTTCCGATGCACCTGAGGCCATGCTGCTACTTTTTTATGCTACGATAATGACAGGGTTATAGCCTTACGACGAGCGGTGAATTAGGGCGATACCAACGGCAAGATTGCATATACTTTTTTTGTACGGCGGTTTGCAGCTGTGAAATTTTCCGAACAATATTTATACCTTCGGCTGAAACGCAGGGGGACTGAAGTGGAACGGAATATGTTTACCTTCGGCGGCGAGTTATGTCCTTTATAGTGGCAGGCCTCCCGCTTTTCATTTTGCACCGTTTTAAGACTCTCAACAAGAGAAAGGTATAGCGAAAATTTCTGAGAAGAAATAAGGTTTTGAAACTGGCCTGGGTATGGCGTTTTCTGGGGGGGGGGGGGGAATTACCCAGTAAAATATTGCAAGTGTATAGCTTTAACCTCGGCGGCGACGCATGGTGATATAAACGGCAAGTACACACCCTAACCTCTGCCGGTAAGTTTTGGCTGTGAAAATTTCAAGGCTATAGCTTCACCTTCAGCAGCGAGTGTTTGCCGCCTTGCTTACGGCGATGTGTTAGGGCCGTGTTAGTGGCCGGGATTTACCCTTGCCATTGGGGGCGCCGGGTAGAGACAGCTGTAGTAAGCGGAGGGTATAGTCTCACATTCGAAAACCACTTATTGTAGTGTCAAATGCAGAGCAAGAGCACTCTTTTTGACAGATAGTTATGGCTGTCAAAATAGGGAGGGTACCCTCTTTTAGTGATGAGTTATGGCGATGAAAATTTTAAGGATACATCATTATGGTAAGCAGTGACAGATGGCTGTGAAAATGAATAGAATAAATCCTTTCCCTTGACACGAATTTATGGCCGTGATAGCGGCCGGGGTGTAGACTTGTCTTGGGCACAGAGTATTGGCGGCGAAAGAGGAAACGGTACAGCTTTAGTTCGGCGGTGAGTAATGGCAATAATATGATAACCGCTTATAGATATACTTTTAGCGCAGTTTTTGCTGTGAATATTGCGAGGTTAACACCTTACCTCCGGTGGCGAGTTATGGTGATAAAATCTACACGGATATATGTTTAGCTTTGGCGGTGGGTTATGACTGTGATAGCTGCACGGCTATAGCCTCGACATGGCGGGAAGTTAAGGCGATGAAAATTGAATGGATATGCCCTCATCTTTGGACATGAAGTATGGCCATGATAGTGCCCTGCGTAATGGGAAGAGTTAAGCCTTACCTTTCGGGGCGACATAAGGCCTTGATGGCAGCATTGTTCGAACCATATCTTTGGTGGCGAGTTATGGCAGTGATAGTGACAGAGAGGCAGCCACAGTGAATGATGGGGTAGAAATTGTGGCACTGATTACTCGACAAGGTGCATCTGTGCTGTTGCACCGAATCATATATAACAAGGTCTGTTGGCTGCTTAAGCTGCCCGCGAGCAGCTTTGTTTGAGCCACACTCCCATCTACAATGCATGGTGGAAAATAAAAATAGAAGTTGATTTCATTTGGAGATTCCAAGAGTATACAGTCATGCTTTCAGCGGTTAGTTATGGCTGTGATAGTAGCAGCGGTATAACATTACCTTCGGCGGAGAGTTATGGATGTCAGAATGGAAACAATATAGCCCTACTTTTGTCGACAATTTTTTGTGCTGAAATTGGCCAGAGTACGGTCTTCCTATAGGCGGTGAGTTATGGCTGTAAAAATATCTCCGTTGATTACTTATGGCCGAACAAAACGGTAAAACGCGGCTTTACTTTTAGCGTCGAGTTATGCGCTGAAATTCAAGGGGTATAGCCTGACCATGGCAGCGAGCTTTAGCGATGACAACAATTTAAGGTCATAAAGTGTGAGAAATAGTCTTACAGTCTACGGCAAATTATGTTGGTGAAAACGGCAAGAGTAGAGCCTTGCTTTGTAAGGAAATTTGTGGTTGTGAAAATGGCGGCGAGAAATGACAATAAAACGGGAAGGTAATTGCCTTACCTTTCGTGGCGAGTTATGGCGTGGAAATGACAAGTGTGTAGCCTGACCTTTGTCAGCAACTTATAGTGATGGCAGAGAGATAAAGGTGGGAAAAACGTAATGATATAGACGCATTTTCGGCAAGAGTTCAGGCGGCGAAAGTGGCAAGAGTATCACATTGCCATCGAAGGCAACTCGAAGATGTTATTACGTCAACGGTAGGGCCTTTCTGTGGCGAGTAATGGTCGCGATAGTGGCTAGGCGATAGTAGCCCCTTTCTTGGCTGTAACTATAGCAACGGTATAGCTTTACTCTCGCTACGAAGTTATGGGTGTCATAGCTTCAGGACTATAGCCGTATGTTCCCCAAGAAGTTAGGACCTCGACCGAGGCAGTGCTCTACACCTGGCTATGTACAAATGGCTGTTACAATGGCGAGACTTTGGCTTACTCCTCGGCGTCGAGTAATGGCGGTCATATTGAAAGTTCTATACCATTGTCTTCGGTGGCGAGATAAGGCTGTTAAAACGCAAATTGATAACCTTAAATTTTTGTCAGGTTATTACAGTCACAGTGACAGAGGCCTTCTCTCCAGTTCCGGGTAGGTCTGAGAAAATTCCGGGGTATAACCGATCCTTCTGTGGCGAGTTATAACTAAAATTCCCTTATGTATATACAGGCTTTGCTTCTGCAGTGAAGATTGCTATGAAAAGGGCAATGGTATGCAGCCTCCCTTTCAACGCCGATTTATGGCTGTGAAAATGACAATGATATAGGCTAACATCCGGTAATGAGTTATAGCAACGGCAGCAAGTGAGAGCTGCGAAAACGGCTAGGATATCGCACTACGTTTAGGGATGAGGTATGAGTGTGAAAATCACCAAACTATACAATCGCTTTTGACGGCCAGCATACATGTGAAAGGCAAACCTACCACCTCACCTTTTGTGTAGAGTGATGGTCACCATAGTGGCAGTGTTAGAGCATATCCTACTGTAAGTATTAGGGCCTCAAAACCGGCCTTATCTTTGGCGGCAGGTTTGTCGTGATAGTAACGTGGCTCGTAGGCTTGCCTTACGCAGTAGCTTTAAGGGGCAAAGCGCTTTTAGGCAAGTGACTTAGGGGCAAGTGACTTTTAGGGGATGACTTTTAGGGGCTAAAGAACGAGGGCTTTCGGCCTATCTTGTCGTCGTCGTCGTAATCGTCCTTCGCCTCATTTAGTCAGCGTAGTAGAACACCGGGAAACTCGCTGATGCCTCGCTAGAACATAACGCCCACTACGAAAACACCACGACACGCGTTTATGCCTTGCGCTGGAGAAACCCGGAACGCGTACTAAAAAGCACCAGGACACCCGTTTACGCCTCGCGCTAGAGAGCTTCGTGCTTCAAAGACGAGAAACTTTACCGCGAAGCTGCATACCTGTAGCTCGCAATGGTTTCCCCTCCGTTGGCAAAAACGCCAAGGCGCCAAGACACGAATACTTATACACTGCTTGCTTCGACCCTCCCAGGTTTTGCGTTACTACATGTGGGCCCGGACGTTTCTTGTTAAAGGCTCTTCAAGTGACTACATAACGCATGGTGGGCGTTTTTAACGATGGGTAGGCGAAAAAAGTAGGTGTTCTTTTCAACACTGCGTGAATTTTGCGCTGCATTTAGAGTCTAACTTGTTTGAAGAGCGAGTACAAGTTTGTCCTGTTCCAAAGCCTACTAATGTGCACACCAGTGCGTTAGTAACATTGGTGTGGAGAAGCGTTTGGGAGGGGAGCAGCAGAAGCCCCAGTATTCTGTCCCAAGCGAACTCAAATGCATTACCTGTACGTTCAATACTGTTTCGTGCAGTGCCCTAGAGCCTACCCTGTCACAATATACGAGGGAAGTCGTCGGCTCAGTTAAGCTAATTAATGCTTCCACGTATTGTTTTCGGCTAGAGATTGCGCAGCTGTCAGTGGCCACCTTCCCTCTCGGCCGCTGGGTCACTTGCCAAAGACGTCGGTATTGTCCAATCTAACAATGCAGATGCTGCTGCGCTGCCGGTTTATCTCAGTCGGCGTGAGTGTGAGAACATCATTTTCTTCTGGAGCGTTTTTCGGGATTTTGTACTTATGACTATGCCATGAACAAGAATTGGGCGCACCTGTATCAATAACCGTGTTCGCAGCCAATGGTGAGGCAACTTCGACGGGCAACTGCGCAGGCAAAAGCGAAGGTATTTATTGCGCCGTGAGTTTTCTTTCAAAGCAGCGGCCCCGTTTACCGGTGGTGATTCGGAGTTCTCTAGGGCAAGTTTAGAAATCTCCCAACAATGTCACTGCGATTATTCATATCAGTTGAGGCCCTGGCCCTGAATCGGTTGGCAACGAGACTACCTCAAACGCCGTGGCCTGCTTTTTGTCTGCGACACCCGGACGTCTGCAGGGACATGGCGGGCACAGTCTTGGTGCCTTTCAGGGTTAATAAGGTATGTTCCCACCTTTTCAAACAAGTTATTTCGAAACAAAAATTTTTTCCGGTCTTAGATTTGGTAAACCCAAGCATTTCACAATGTTCCGCTGAAAGAGTCATATTCTAATGTTATTTTGTGGAAAAGCTATAGCCAATTTTCTAACAGCTGTTGAATGGTTCTGAAGCCGAAGCTAAAGTGGTGCGTTAACAGAAACCTAAAACGCAGCGAAAATGAGCAAAAATGGGAGCGTGTATTGAAACTTTATCTGGTATCTTTTAGCCTGAAACATGAATTAGTATTCACATACATTTTGTAAAGCTTACTTTTTTCAAAGAAAAATATCAGTAAGAGGGATGGATGAACCCACCAACGTCTCTCCATTACTTTGCGCGCGCTTTATGTTCGTGCTGGTAATGCTACGTGATTCGTCCTTTCTGTAGATATTATTCTTAGTGAAAGCAGTAATAACACAAGCCTGACGTTTCAATAAAAAGGGTTAGTCAAGTCCAGGCCAAGAAGGTGACAGAAGCGAGCGTTTTGTGGCAATCTGTGCACAGCGATTGCTCCAACTGAACACCATGTGGTAGTGAATGTATCGGTTAGAGCTGCAAAGGGTGGCAGTTTGAAAAGCATTTGTATTGTGCCGTTGCGAGAAATTTTATTGCAAGGTGATACGAATATGGTGACGGAAACACTATCATATATTTTTTCCCAAGAGGTCCACACACCTGGCCAACCTATTTTTTTTATATGTAATATGCTCTTTGACGCTCCAGACATAACAGAAGTACAGATGTTTCGAGTGAAGCGGGTATGATAGTGGCCCACACGATCCCATAGCAGCTGATACCAGTGACCAGCACCGAGTGTACATGGATAAGCGCCAATCAATGGCTGACACAGAAACTCTCTGCAACGAAATGTGGGCAGCAAAAAAAGCGAAAAAAATGTGTCCGCGAAGGAGGCCCGTAGCTATTTACCTGGTGAATTTTTACTTTCCGGGGCAAGATCAACTGGTTTCATTCCTGTTTTTCTGAAAACTTTTATTTATTTTTTCTTGTGCGAATAGTTCCAAATGCAAAAAATATTACCTTTTTCATCAAACATCGCAGGCTCTTTCCTGTATTACTAGGCCGCGCAATAAAATGGGACTTCTTCAAATGGACAGTAAGTTTTCAAGTAATTATACTTTTTTTCAGGGAATACAAGAAATGAAACAATTTTTATACTGTTATTACTTTTCTTATAACCTAATTCCCAAATATTGGATGGCGAAGATCCTATTATATTCCACACTTTGGTCAGTTAGCTACCTCTTTGCCAAAACGTTTAGACTTCCTGCAATCCTTTTAGAGTTATGAATGTTTCCTGAACAGCCGAGTTTACGTTATGTTTCTTCAATAACCAGCATCAGTAATATATTTTTGCTATGTTCAGCTTTTGAATACCATAAAAGACAGTCCTTTTTAAGATCTATGGGAAATAAAAATGGACCAGTTAAAGAATAACAAAATTGAAAAAACTGCCAACATACCTTAATGGAAGAAATCTCTCATTCTCGAATACCATCCATAGTATTACGTTCAGGGGCCAGGTGTATCACCATGTAGTAGCAATGTTGTAGCCTTCCCTTCGGCGGCAATTATTAGGGATTCAAATGGTAAAGGTATACAGCCTATCTTTCGAAGGTACGAATATTACATTTAACGTGCCGACGCTACACATGCCACGAAGCACGCCATTGTTGAGGAATCATGAAGAATTTCGACCCCCTTGGGTTCTTTACGTTGATCCGCAATATTGACCACACTGGTGTTTTCGCTTTTTGCCTCCACCAGAAAAGCGGCAACCAAGGCAAGGAATCAAACACACGTACGCGGGTGCAGCAGCACAAGGCCTTAGCCACAGAAGCACCGCGGCTTGGAGCGGCAATTTATTTCCATATGAGTTGCGAGCGCTTAGCCTTACCTTTTCCGGCACGTTACGGTGATGGAAATGGCAAGGGTATAGCGTTAACATCAATGGCGACTTATTCTCGCGATGATTGCAGGGTTTAGCTATAGTCCCCCTCTCCGAAATATGGCTGCGAAAGTGCGGTGCTAGTGCCAGCATAGTGCAGCGATAGTCTTGCCCTCGGCAAGGCTACCCATGCGATTCCCATTTCCACAGCCATCATGCGATGGCTGTGGAAATGGGAATCGCTTAGGCTTATCTTGCAGCGGCGAGATATTGCTGTGACAGAGGCCGTGTTATAGACTTGCCTTCGGCGGCAAAATATTACAGTAAAACTAGAAGGCCGATAGCTCACCTTCGTCATTGAGTTATGTACATGATAGAGGAAGGGCGATAGCCTTACCTCCGGCGGTGAGGTATGGAGATGGATTTGGCAATGGCATATAGGCTTTCTGTGTGAGACCAGATAAGGAGGTCAAAATGACCTCGAATAGCCTTACCGTTGACGTCAAATTATGGCGATGAAAATGGCAACGGTATACAACCTTACTTTCGACTGCGAGTTATAGATGGGAAAATGACGGCGGCATACCAGTACCATGAGCGGAAAGTTTAGCGATGAAACTTGCAAGCGTTAAGCGTCACTTTCGGCGGAAACTTATGGTCGTGATAATGGCGGGGCTGTAGCCGTAGCTTTGGCAGACAAAGAGTTGTTTAATGGCAAGGTTTTATTGACCTCAGTTTTGGATGCGAGATGTGGCCGTAATAGTGGAAGCACTTTACCCTTACGTTTTGTGGGGAGTTACGAACGTGGAAACGGGGCGGTGAGGTATGCCAGTTCCAGTGACACAGCATTAAGCTTGCATAAGGAATCGATGTAACGGTGAGGAAATTGACAGCCATTTGTGGTTGTTAATATGTAGGGGTATAGGTTACGTTCGGCGGCGAGTTATGGCGATAAAAATGGCAAGCTCATATAGCCTTACTTTCAGCGGTGAAAGATGGGTGACAACAAAAAATTTTCTTGGTGGTCGTCTTGAACGTCCAAAAAGGTACCACACTGATCTTATTCTGGACGAGAAGGATTGCAATTCTCCAAAGAGATAATGATGCCGAAAAAATATTCTCAGGCATTGCAAAGAAATCAGAGGCACGGAGGCTTGAGCCCACGCCGTTAGCCTGAAAACCAAGGCCAAGGTAAATATAACTGGTAGCGAAGCTTCTATAGAAGCCCATACGTTCAGAAAATGGCGGCTCTTATGCTGCTCATGGGGCTTAGCGCCATCTGTCGGAGGAGGGAACACTTCCGGCGGAACAAAAAATAAACAGGATGTGACGCAAGAGCCGGTCAGAAAGGGACGTCATTTTGGTGGCATTAGCAGGAAAATTTGACTTCAAAGCAGCCTTAGCAGGACTCTGATCGCTGAGGGCTCACGTCATTGGCCATCTGACGCAAATTGGCGAACCCTTGACGTGTGTGCTTTAAGTCAACGCCAGCTTATACTCGTAACTAGAGAAACGTACTTTAGCATACTGTCGTATGATTCGCCTCGGTGTTTATAAAAGCATCTTGCATCTTCTCTGAACCTTTATTCTGTATTCATGCCTTCCACTGCTGTATAAATGCAATCAGTTGTTTATTTTGATTGCAGCGGGTTGCAAACGTACCCCCCCCTCCGACCGGAATTTTTTCTGCCTTGGGATACAGAGCCCACAATGACACTTGACCACTCTCCCCGGCCCCCCTTTTATATAAAAAACGTGCCCACTCCTTACCCCGATTCCAATTTCTACCAACGCCACTGCTAAGTTTAATTGCGTCGCAGATACGCAGGTAGGCGTGCGCGCCTTAAGTATAGATCAAGGTTTTATAATGCTTGCTCAGTTTGTGTACTTCTGTTCTAAGAGAAGAAATAACCCATAGTCATGCTATAATCAAGACATTTGAATTTTATTCCAGGATAAACATAACACAAATTTACCACACTGCACAAAAGGAGCACGTAAACAATAAGTACAAAATGTTCGTGGGCACTACATGCGTTATGATGTTCCTTACGCGCCGAAAATTGACTTTACCCGTAACACATAGCATTATGAGAAATGAAAGCGTCAACAGCAGAACTACTTCGAAGCAAGAGAAAAGAACTAGGCACTGCATCTTGACGTAGAAAACCGGGCCGCAGGAATGCCGATTCACAAAAGTTCAGCGAGCACACTGCAGCTGTGCCGGCGTCTTATCAAGTCGACAAGGGTTTCTACAGAAGTTCACTCAGCATTCATGCCTGCAATTTCCTGGTTGCATTATTAAGCAAGTGTCGCAACAGATAAGTAAAAAGAGGAAAAATGGATCAGTGCAAACGAAAGCGACGGCAGTATGTAAAATCACATAGCAGGAAAGATCTGGCAGCAGCGCAGCACGGAGCAGCACAACACAGTAATGCGATGGAAATAATGCTTGCGCATACAAGTGCGGGAAGCAAGGAGCACAAAAAGCGTTGTAATGCAGTAGAGAAGACACTGAGATAGACAATTAAAGCGAGTCGTTTAAATTCGAGTTGTACTACGCCGAGAAGTCCTAGAGTAATTGACACAACTTTCTCTGAGCCAGCGTGAAGTGAAATCAAGAGATAACTGTGACATAACAAAGCTTTAGACCCATTTTTTTCGAAGCACCACCACGTCCCCTTACACAACCCCGTGCACATATTAACAGTACAATAGTTTCGCGTTACCTGTAGAAATTAGAGGAAAATGGTGCAGTCAAACGCCAGGTGTACGGGAGTTTCTGTTGCAACCATGTACAGCACATCGTTTCTGTAGGTACCGACGAAAGCGCTCCGCTCCAACCGTTTGCAGCATCGTCCCGTAGTTCACCGTGTCTGCCGGGCACGGTACTACACGTGTTCACCGACGATACAACGCACCTCGCAACTCCACGCAGAGCAAAAATTAAGTGCACACCAAATTAACAACGGAAAACGAATGCAAATGCGCACCACCAAAACACGCGAGGGGCGTTTCCTAGCAGACGAACTTTAGGAGCGCCTTTCCGATCACTACAAGGACTGCATCACAGAGCAATGACATGTGCCATTCTTCAGAGGGCGCTACAAAAAAGGTTTTTGAGAATGAACAGCATTTTCATAAATTATTTATACACTGTGCCTAAATAAATGTGATTCAGAAATAAATATAGTTCGTAAAATATAAATGTTGTTTTATTGTTGAACAAAACTTGGTTTTTTGTTACTAGTGTTTGTTCCTTCCTCACCTAGTCGCGCTTCAATCGCCACTCCCATAAGCCCCCATGCTGATGTCGCTGGCAATAGGTTCTGAACCGCTTCTTGCCCGAATCTTCGCTACCATTTATATTTACCTTGCCAAGGCTCTTCTCCTTTGCCACTCAAGCACAACTGCTGCACCTCGTTCCTATATGCTCAGCGAGATAAAATGAGCGTCCCAAGCGCGCTAGCAGATGGCGCGTGTGGGGGAGCATCTCGGCAGCCAGCTTTTTTATTCGTGGCTTCGACCAGCCCTCCCATTTTTTCCCTCCCTTTTCGTTCCTCGCGAGATAAACACGGGGGGGGGGGGAACATATGTTAAATAAATTCAGTTTCACTGCATTTCACTGCTAGAGAGCCATCTACCCAAATCTTGCGTTAACGCTGCACTTCTCGGAAGGCCGCCACCACAGTATTGGCAAGCATCAGCATTTTCTAAATTTTTGTGTAAAAACGACATTTTCAACCTGTATGGCTATCTCAATTAGAAGAAAATCGAGGTCGCCATCAATTCTTAAAGGAGAGTTATATGCGGAATACTCGGAGTACGCAGTTCTCTGCTTTCATGGAGCAGAGCCGCTAATTACAAGGTATATCTTTGAGAAACGCCGGAGAATAATTTATTGTATAGCCTCTCAAACATATTACACCATTCGTACTTTTATTAGAGCGACATAAACGACAAATCATTCTCCGTAAGTATTCCGCAGAAAGTGAGCGTACAGAAAACTCACGAAGCATGATCTTGCTCCCAGTTGAAAATAGAAACATGTAAACTGGGCCAACCTTACCTAATTATTGTGAGAAATAACGAGATTACTTGTTCTTTGAAACGATATCTTGTTTAGTTACGACTCTAAGCGCAATACGACGTATGAATTTCATATTTTGATAATTAAATAGGCAAGGAATGTTTTAGTCGACAAGTATTTATAGTGAGTAAAACACTGCAAATATCATTATATCACCGATGTTCTGCCAAAAATCGACCTAATGCTACATTTCTGTGAAGCATTTTTAGACAAGTAATAGGTGTGTCTTGGTTTTGTGGTTTAGAAATATTTTGTATAAAAATGCCACGTTCTGGGCTAGCCGGCCGACCAGAGTTTTTCAGTTTGAGTTGCCAAAGAAAGGATATTGCCTATTAAGGAAAGGATATCGCCTACAACCATTCTTGAAAAGCACCGCTGGACGATGCTTCGGAATGTTAGTGCACCGTGGTTGTTCAATCAATCTGGATGGTCTTAAGTAAGCGTGCGTCTGTCCTGTGTCAGGCGTGATATAAAGCCGCATTTTTTCTGGTATTCGCGGATGTTAGCGCGGCCTCTTCGCTTCTCATAACTGAAATAGAATCGTGCAAACACAGAGTTGCTCTGCATAGAAAACCAGCTGTGATAGCAGGGTGTTTATCAGGAACGTTGATGTATGCAAGGAGCAATTGCTGTAAAAAAACTGTAGCACATCAACATTGCTTTTTTGATGTTGATGTTTAGTTTGAAAGCTTCAGCACGTTGAAGCGTGTATTGGTTTCTCGTTGGTGCCACTTATTTTCTTGCTTCCAGTGTCAAACAGCAAAACAACAAATTCTGTGCTCAATGAGCCACTATGAATTCGAAACCAAAAAAAACTGACTGTGTGTTGTTCAACGGGAACTTAAATACTAATGTCAGCTACCGGACTCCAAAGTGAGCTATAATAAGATTGCTTTAGAGATGGAGGTTATTTAAAGTAATATGCCAGTGGAAAAAAAAATTAACAAAGCGACAGGCATGTTTAATGTTTCAGAATTGTGAAAACTATACGACGGCAGTTGGGAATATCATTCAGGTCGCGATCATTATTGAATGAGATATACGCACTACTCTGAGGCTGGGGACGTTTAGGCATTTCTTTGGTAAAAATGCAGGCTGCGTGTTTCCATTTTGTGCTCGTTGTTCCGTCTTTTGCATTGAACAGTGCGCTTTGTACCTCTCCGCCATTTCAAATAAATGACGGGATGTCGTATACTTCCATAAGAAATATTAGATTCAGTGAGTATCTGTTGCACATGTTATGTGGGTGCGGTTACACTCCATTCTTCGCTTTCCGCCTTTGCATATGTACATTAGCGCTATTCGAACGTTTGCAATACAATCGTTTCGCATCTCGGTCAGAGTCGGAATAATTGGTGAAATACGGTTGCACTAAGTTGCAGAAGTGGAAAACCAGATATATATGCAACACAATACAAGATAGAATGGTGCAGTCTATTCTCGTGCCAGTGTATCAGTTATAAACGCAGTAAGGCTCATTTTACTCCAGCGAATAACGCATCATTTTTAATATTGCTTCGGCCTGGCAAGCATTCTTAATTATTTTGAATGATTACGACGTAGAGATACCCAAAATCACAAGAGCGAAGTACCGATGTTCAGATTTGTGTGCAACATACCGAGCTATTGAGGGAAGTAATTTTATAAGTGCGATTTTAGCAAAGTTGTTCTTTTGCAGAAGGTGTCGACAAGTCTTTCATTTTCCTCAATAAGAAACGTCGTTCATTCTTTCGCGGCAACGTGAACTGAAGTAACGCCTAGTAGTTTCAAAAAAGTCGTGTAGCATGCATTTTATATATCAATTATGGAATAGCTAATTCTATCTTCAAGCTGTCGCGTGAGACCTACTTGTGAATAAAACATAATGGATAATGAATATAAATCTATAGTAATATTATTATCACTTTAACACAGACTTCTGTGAAGTATGCCCGTGAAAATGTAGGGGCGAAGTACCTTAAGGGGTCGGGCTGCCGACATCTCTTCTCGTCGGCTTATGCAGTGACGGTACTTAAACTCCGGGACACTTCTACTCCAAAGACTAGCATTAAACCGTAACTCGTTGTCCACGAAAACTGTGTAGTGGATAAACTACCCCCTCGAAAGATATCTGCCACGCCCCCGGGTCCGTTTCAGCAATCCTCAAGCCCACGCAGAAGCTGGTTGTAGACGGGTTACAATTTCTGTTACACTGAAATACCCAGCGGGTGTAGACGCTAGGCCCGATTGGGTCAGCTGGTAGGTCGAAGCAAAAAGGCATATTCACCTGGTTCCGGGGTATCGTTGATCACCGAGGACGAGCCCCGATGGCGATGCACGGGCATTGCACTGCGCTCGCATTGACCCATTTCACTGCCCCAAACTGCGGCACATGGAGCACGCAAATTGCTTAAATCAGATTCCATGCAAAATATAGCGCAACCGCCTCTACAAACGCGCGGTCGCTCCTGTCACCACCATTCTGCGGCACCCAATAGGCTAGCGCCATGTGGAAAGACAGGCTTGAATACACATGTGCGCTGCATGCTTCGCCCCTGCTCAGGTGTCACATCAGTGGAGGTAGGCCGTTTTTTCTGTCCTCGATATCATCCGGCTGGTCTTAAAAGCTCGCCCCAAGTGCTGTCTTGATCTGGACATGTTATATTATGGTAAGCTGTAAGTATTTTTATGGTGTAAATTTTTATTACCACAGTTCAACCGCTACGCTCTGCTCATGTTTCATTTTTGTTATGTCCAGTAGAAGGCTAGGGGCTTGTAATAAATGTGAACTAATTTAAACAGCTGCATGATGGCCCCGACTCGTTTCTTGGTCGCACCAATTAGGGCTCTACTTTCTCTGAGCTACAGTTGAAATATTTGAAAGTATAACTTTTAATGAAATAGCACGGCATTTAAAATGAATATTGCTGGTGTTATTTCGAAGAGCACACCTAGCTTTTTGCTTCTGTACATGTGATAATTTAAACTGAACAAAGTATTGCGCAAAAAAACCTTGTTTTGAAAATAAAGAGAAACATTAGTTGGCTAAAGTTCATTCAATGTCAAACAAGTTAAGGAGGCCAAAATACACCACCTCCTTGCGTAATCTGTGAGGCGCCTGGTAGCCACATTTATAGAGCAAAGCCAACATTGTTCAGAGCCAGGGGACGCTCAGCTGTAATGAAATTTATACATGTTTTGCTTCACTGTTGTTACTAGACAATGATAAAGATTATGTCGGCCTTGCTGAGGGTTCCCTTTCCTTTTGCCATGAAGCAACCGCAAGTACCTCCAAAGAACGAACGGATTGGGAACGAATTGGTAACGCGTTGCAACGTGCTTCAACCGCAGATTCCGATTCAAACCGTCCGCCCACATACTGCCTTCTTCTTTGGGGGCAAAATGATAACATCACGGGCGACGAGGCGCAAAAAAGATGCCAGGATATTGGCATGAAATTACTGAGCAGCGAAACAACCACAAGGATTGGGCTGTGCGTCTTGATGGCAAAGCTCAACATGAAGCCACAGCGTATCTGGTGGACCGACAGGTGAGTACTTGTACGGTGTACTAGAAGACATAAAGGTGTCATAAGGCGGATGAACCAAACAGCAACGCAGGCCCCTTATGCAACGGAAACAATGTATGGGGCTCCAGCATTCCCGGATGAATTCCTCTTTAGGCCAGCGCAACCCAAATGTATTGTAACAAAACTCACTGTTACTTATAATTTTACTGCAAAGCAGTACATGTACAACCCCCCCCCCCTTCCCGCCAGTTTTTATTCCGGTGTTATCGATTTACTCGGCGCCGCTCCGGGGCTCCTCCTCACCACCGCTGACACCAGCTTCACAATTATTTTCCCCTCGCCTCCACCAATGCAACTTTGGCAAGTTGCGCAGTCACCGGCAGACGGCGGTAGTGTGGTGATAAGATGATTGCGAAAAATATTCAGAAATGCGGATGGGTGTAAAAATCCTCTGACGATTAGTGTACTTCCTAATATAAAAATTATGCGCAGAGCGAGCTGCAGTCTTCTCGGTCACGGCGGATATCCGCTGCGTCTCAGGAAGTGTTCGCGTAATCAGCGAACGTACGGCGGCTTCCGCTACTCTGCTGCTCCTCGCAGTGCGCCGTCGCCACCGGCCAATGTGTTGCAAATCGTGTTTAAACCACCCGCACGAATGTCACGTAATTCGGATTAGCCCCGCGCAAGGGAGCAGCGAGCAGGTTCTTGTGTATCGTGTTTGAACCTCCCGCGCAAACGTGAGTGATTTGGATTAGGGAAGCATGGAACAGCGTCTGAGGAAGATACCAGGGGGAGGGCGTTGCTTGGTTGAGACAAATGAAACATGTGTGAGGGAAAGGCAGTGAGAGAGATGACGCCGTAGCCGCAGGTGTCGTACTGCACTTCTGCCTCCGATACCCGCTCCTCTTCATTTTCTTTCTTTCGTCGCTGCTGTGTTTGCTCGCTCGGTTACGCGGACATGACCAGATGCCGCTCCCGCGAAGCCCACTTCACTGCTGCCAAATTGCTGCTCGTTAAAATGACCGAAACTCGCCGTCGCAGGGAACAGCGAGCTTGTTGTTGCATATCGCGTTTGACCTACCGCGCAAACGTCACGTGGTTTGGATTAGGGGAGAATAGAGCAGCATCTGAGGAAAATGTCAGGGGGAGGGCGTTGCTTGGTAGAGACAGATGAAACATGTGTGAGGGAAAGGCAGCGAGAGAGATGACGCCGTAGCCGCACGTGTCGTACTGCACTTGAGCCTCTGCTAGACGCTCCTCTCCGTTTTCTTTCTTTCGTCGCTGCTGGGTTCGCTCGCTCGGTTACGCGGACATAATCTGACACCTCTCCTGCCAAGTCCAGGTAACGGCTGCCAAAGGGCTGCCCCTTAAAAGGAACGAAACCCATTGTCGCCGTTTCCACTCGAATTCACTTCACCAAGTGGCTACGAATCCCTCCCGGTAGAAAAGACACTTCCCCAGTTGGAAGAGTGCCATATTTTGTTTTCAGTTTAGAGGCCCTCTGAACGACATTTTCGCCGGCCTATTTCACACCTTAGTATGGGCCATTACCGGTTGCTGGTTTTTGCGTGTGTGGTTTGCGGGTTCAAAAAATAAGCAGTGGCTAAGCCCGGCTATGCCAGTATATACGTAGAATGAGCTAAGCTTCAGCTGGTTGTTCTTGGCTTTCGTGGTTGTTTAGGATTAGCTTGATTATCAAGC
Organism: Haemaphysalis longicornis; assembly: GCA_013339765.2. Taxonomy (NCBI): domain Eukaryota; kingdom Metazoa; phylum Arthropoda; class Arachnida; order Ixodida; family Ixodidae; genus Haemaphysalis; species Haemaphysalis longicornis. The sequence continues at coordinate 12,061,046 of CM023458.1, forward strand.
TTACTGCTGCTTCAATGACCCGCACACGGTATACGCATTAAGTTACACATGTATATTTATCAAGCGGCTCCACCGCAGCGTCACCAATCGCCCCATAGCTAAGCTGGTTCCACAGGCGCACGCCGCTGTTGCCGAGACGCACGAGCCATCGGTTCCGCATCCAGTCATAACCCGCATATCACCAAGTGGACCAGGCCACGACGTGCGGAACAGAGGTCGTGGAAGACGCTTGGCATGTGGGGTGTGTTAGATACGCCGGGCAGCCGGCAAAGTTCTGTGCGCTGTGTGACGTCACTGCTCATCGCGCATGCGCAGCACGGCTCTCAAGGATCCACGCGAAACTGCTCAACATCGGCCAGTCTAGCTCACACTAAAAAAGGGGGGCGTGCATGCACAGCTAGGTTTCATGCCGCTACCGATGAAATGCCGGTTGTGTTGGTATTTACTATAAAAATTGCATGGCGCAATGCGGCTAGTCGGCTGTTTTCTTTAATGGAGTGGTTCTGGTGTGGGTTGATGTGTTACACAGAAGTCTTACCCACACAGTAAGGTGCATACCAGGGGGAAGGAATACGGACAGCTACGTGTTTGTACTCGAAAATAGAGCTCAAGGGCTTCCCAGTTTTAAATCGTTATGGGACGGATGCATGCCGTGTGTTTGGACAAAGATGAGCAAGAATCAAAGCGTTGGTCCGAACATAAGCGCGAATAGGTGCAAAAACGACATAAAGCTGTTGGCGCCGACGTTATCGCCACAAGTTCAGCTCGTGGAGCAGCGGCTCCCTCCTAGATCAACAGCAAATTCCCCGATGAGGATGCTGGCGTGAGCCAATATCACTTCTTCAGAGTGTCTTTCAGGGATATTTTCGACGGCGTCCGTCACTTCCAAGCACGCGCACATGACCGGTTGCTGGTTTATGCGTGCGCCGGTTTTTAGTGGGGAGTAGATCGAGGGAGGAGGAAGGGCGTAGACTCGCATGTATAGGTATCATGCCCGTACTGATGGATGCCATGTCCGTTTGGCTGGTGCGAGACGTTACCGGGACGTTAAACGGCCAATTGGGACCTTTCCGGAGTTCTAATAGGAGAGCGTATTGGATTTGACTGTCAGGTTATGTTCAGACTACCGACGCGAAACCCATGTCATGATCTATGGACGTAAAAAAACTGCCATATCACGCAGTTCGGTTGGGCGAGATTGGTAACGACGTCAGTCTAAAGTTACAAGAACAGTTGCGGCAATAGTTTTTGGGCAATATGCTTACGACGCCGCAAGGACATAGGCAGGTAAGTGTTTATCGGCATGAACAAAGCTTGGAACCGTCAGAGATCTTTTCAGGTAATTGGCTAGGAAATATGCTTCATCTCAAATTACGATAAACGTGTTTTGTTTCGTCCACTCCGTGGACTGCGTCCAGCATTGCAGGTAATCCTTCACAGAGTGGAAGGGCACTAATTTTTCTTGTGAAGCTTTATGTCATAAGATTGAATAAAAAACTAGTTAGGGCGATAAGCATTATGAATTTAACAAACAAAACCTCCGAAGCCAATTGGAAAGTCAACTGGAAGCCAAGCCAAGGGAAACTTCTTAGAACAGGAGCACCGCAGCATAAAGTTTCATCCCAAAACTCAAGGAAGACACACCTCTCGCATTCAGTTCACCGTTGGTGGTGAGCGAGTGATCGGGTGGCGCTTCGAAGCCGCCTCTATTACGTCGGCTTAGGGATTCTCGTATTTGTCGTATACGTAAATTAGGCTCCCCCTCCCTGCTATGTCTTTGCGATCGGTGGACGTTTGATGCTTGTTTGCCGCTGAAGTGTATCCTCAGCATTTTAATATAATAAAGGACCTAAATCGCGTACACTATCTGACGGTTTGATTTAAAGTACAATTATTGATACCGCTCAAGAAGAAACATTTCCGGCCTCGCCTAATCCAGGCGAAGCCGGCCGTATGCTTGCGCGAGGAGTCGGAGAGAGGCGCTACCTTTTGCAATCACTTGTCTTTCGAATAAAGGTAACTGCCAGAGTATAATAGCTGACAACAGTGAAAATGCAAGGCCAAAACAAATTCCGCACCTTCAGTGCTCTCATTTTTGCCAGAAGGCAGTACGATTCCCGGTAATCATGTTTAAGGTTATACTATTTTTGTATCTTCTGGAAAATTCGCAAGTTTTTTATCACGTAACTTTACATTGCCTTGGCACGAAAAAATGCCGATATGCACGAGGGGGCACAAAAAATGTAGCTCTAATTTAAATAAAAAATGTAGCTCTAATTTTTAATAAGTTACCTTTGTATGGGCGCGGGCTGCTTGTATACCAGCCTTCTAACCAGTATGGCAGAGTATTGGACAAAACGACGAGTAACATTCACTGTGTTTGTTCAGACCTGGAAGGATATTGTGGTACATTGCCCACAGCCATATCTTCTCAATGTTCTGATATGCGTTATAGCAAAACGGCAATCAGAAAAAGGAGCAGCTCGCGGAGGAAAAGAAAGCCTAATTCAACGGTAGAATCTAGCAGCTAATAGGCTGTCTCCTCAGTCCTGCACAAAAGATAACAGTAATTTTTCTCCCTTTCATGGAATGTCATCCCGAATATTCCGAGAATTCTGCGTGATGCCTAAAAGGGTGGAAAATAATAAAGAGCTTTCTGGACATTTATTCGGTTTCTCCTCTTGTCATACTGAAATGTGGCATTTATACAATTTATTGCGTTTTTAGCGTGTACATCAAGCCTTCAACACAGTACTGATGTCACGACAGTTCAGGTTAAGATTCAGTTCTTTACGATAACGAAAGTTACGATATGAAATTGGTGCAGAAAAGCCGCCTTGGAGTACTATGGGCAGCATTTCTCTGAAGTTTCGCGATGGCGTAGCACGTAGCTTCTCATTGCATTTGCATGTTAATAACAAATGCACGCTGCGTATATGTAGCTTTGTGTACGCAGCCATAACGAAGACAAACTTAGAAGCAAGGCACTGTATGCCTTACCGCCTGAAGAAAAATTCACAATATCTTTGTAAGCCTCGCAAACTTCGCCAAACCTACTAATAGACGTCAGTGACGGTGGAGAAAATAATGCGTTGGGTAAATAACAACCATTTATGTGACACAAGTCACCGACAAAGAAAGGAATAAAAGACACCGATTTTATTTTTCGCTGTTCGCTGCGCGTGTAGGGACCAGCTGCCTTGTGCGTGGCTTTCGACTGTTCAGTTTTTTTAAGAGCGTCTCAAATATACTTTAGAGAAGCCTGCGTAATTTCAATACTTATTGAAGAGCTCTGCCCACTGGAACTCCCATACAATGTAGAAAGAACGAGTTGCACACAATATTCTGATCACTGCTTTGAAGACATTTGGTCTCTCAATCCTCGTGTCTCGCAAACTTGCGTGGGCTACAGCTTGAAATTATTCAGACGTGTCCGAAGCTGGTAAAAAAAACTGAATAGCTGGAAATAGGTTTCAATAGACTAAAGCATCAAAGTGGTCGTTTCCTAGAACAGACACTGCTGCCCCTCACCAATGCACAACAGTGGCGCGAGTGTAGCAGCAGCGCTAGTGTAGCAGACTACAGCGGCGGCAGTCTCTAAGCTCAACTGAGAGTGACAAGGCGCCACTCAAACATCTCCCTGCCCACAGTATGAGCAATTATTGCATGCAATGAGATTGTGATGGACAGATGTATTCACAGGTACACACGGGGATTGATTGATGGAAGGAAGGATGGATGGATGAGTGGATAGATTGATGGATGGATGGATGGATGGATGGATGGATGGATGGATGGATGGATGGATGGATGGATGGATGGATGGATGGATGGATGGATGGATGGATGGATGGATGGATGCATGGATGGATACATGGATGGCGGACACATCTAGAGACAGAGGAACGAACAGATAGATAGATAGATAGATAGATAGATAGATAGATAGATAGATAGATAGATAGATAGATAGATAGATAGATAGATAGATAGATAGATAGATAGATAGATAGATAGATAGATAGATAGATAGATAGATAGATAGATAGATAGATAGATAGATAATTTATTCAGTGTGGTATCATTTGTACATATCATTACACGAATAAATTAGGTACAGCCAAGTTTCGCTTGGGCTTGTATTTTAAAATACAATGAGGAAAGCGCGAGTCGTGTATTCTTGTACTACCCACATCCGCTGGCACGCGGGGGCCCTGGAATTCGCCAAACCTCCGGCGCAGTGGCCGGATATGTTGGAAGCCTACTTTTAGTGGGGTAATGCGCTATCTATATTCTCCTGTTTGTTTATTTTTGTGTTTTGCGGCCAGTGTAAGGCCTCGCCTAGCTCTCTTGTCTAGTAAGCAGTGCAGCGCTGTTTTCAGTCTTTTTCTCTTACATGCCGTGCATGATCTCGGCTTTGATAGAGTGTATCACTTGTTGTCGATCAACGTTCTAATTCTCATTCGATGTATGTCAAAGCATTACCCCGAAGGACATGCTCGTTAGTCCAACCCCGTGGCATTCAATTCATCGACTCCAGTCTGCGCAGATAACTTTGTTAACCGCTCCTGCGTAGCTGGTACTTTCTTCGAGTTTTAGCGGAGGTAACTTCGGTTGAGAAAACTTTGTTTTTTTAGAAAACTTGTGTCGTCTTCGGCTACCTGACAATGTCAAGCCGCCATCGAACCGAATAAAGGTCGTCACTCGTGTCACGCCACATCGCAGGTGCAGTCCTTCCCTCGTGGCACCCTCTATTGCGGCATACATCAGCTAGGCATTGTTCCGAACACGTGGATAGCCATTCTTTCCACGCGGACGCGGACAGTCCGCGGACGAAGCGTGGGCAGCATTAAGATAATTGACGTTTCAATATTCGCAGAAAAACGATCTGGAACAAGGCATAGGAAATATTTTTGGTGTTCGTTTAAAACTCAGCAAAACAAAATGTTTCCATTTTCGGCGTTCGATAGTTTGCAATCTAATTTCGGTCATTTCTGTCCAAATTTGGTAGTTTTCATAATCACTGAAGTCACGTTACGCATGCAGCCACGTTTCTGGATGGAAGATGTTGCTTAATATTTGCGTTCGCCACGGTCAGAAAGATGTATGAAAGCCGAGACTATTACAATTGCGATGGTAAAATATAGGGTGAGGGAATTTGTTTGCCTATGTATAGTGCAAGGGAATGCGTTTACGTATGTCGAGAAAATCTCCACACATAAAAAGAAATGCCTGCCATTTCACAATTTCCAGAAGCTTCGGCGTTGACGTAATTATACTGGCGATGTAGCCTAATGCCACTTAGCCGTCAACTCCACCCAACTTACTCGGTTTCAGTGGGACGTTTCGCTCAGGTCTCCAATCAATCAATGTTTATTTGACATCCACACACTTACAGTTGTCGGGAGCACTGACAAAAAGCCCGGAAAGCGGGTTGACGGGGTCCGTGTCCCTTAATATACAGGTCATGCAAAAAGTATACATTCCAATTGTGCACACTGCACAGGTATAAAATTTGCATTTATAAAGCAAAACGAGCTAGCAATACCGCAGCACCACATGCAGCGCAAAAACAAATTTACCCGCCCAAGATTACACTATTACTTACAGCCTGCACGGCAAAAATACAAAATAATAAGACCTGACACCTAAGGAAACAAAATATACGGACATCATGGAGTTCGAAGTACAGCAAAAAAAAAGTAGCAAGATCAAAAGGGTACATAAATTTGAAATCACAAGTTATGCGAAGTTTGTAACGAAGGCAACTCCGCACGGGCCACCTTGAGTATTTATGGTGACGGCGTTGGCGACACCGCGGACCCCGAGCCCCCAACATAAATTGTAACCTACCGTGGTGATGTGTTTAAAGGTGAAGGGTAGAAGCCTCAAACGGTGGCCGTCGGAGCCCAGGTGAAGCTCCGGTGGATGGGCTCCCTGTCTGTTTACCAGGCAGAGAGCTCCGGGACCTCTCAGGCTATCAGGATAAGGTTTGAGAAGAAAGAACCCCCGTCCCCTGCTTTTTTCTATGCTGTATGGAAAATTCAAAACCCCCCTCTAAACGTGATCACTCCCTGAAAAGGGGCCGCACCGAAGTATCTTTCCCTCCACTTCCAAGCATGAGCTTCCCAAATCCAGACAACAACTCTCGTTTCCTTGTTATCGAATCTCTTTATACTGCCCGCCCTGTTGCTTCACAATCAGTATTTTTGATTACAAAATACCTTGATGGAGTAATTGGGAAAACCTATAGCGCCAAAAAACAACGCACAGGTGAAGTCCTTGTTTAAGAAAAAAACCAGCAGCAGGCAACCACACTTCTTGATCAGACAAAAATGGTCGATCTGGACATCAGGGTAACACCCCACCGCAGCCTGAATAGGTCGCAGGGTGTGATCTCTGAGGCAGATCTTCTTAACGAGACAGACGCCGACATTCTTGAAGGTTTAAAGGATCAGGGTGTCACAGCCGTGCGCCGCATCACGATGCGTAGAGATGATAAGGTAATCCCCACGAAACATATTATCCTGACCTTCAACTGCTCCTCACTTCCTGACCATATCAACGCAGGGTTCATCCGATGTTCCATTCGTTCTTACATTCCTAACCCGCGCCACTGCTTTTAGTGACAGCGGTTCGGGCACGGAACCAACTCTTGCTGTGGTCGTCTGAGCTGCGCAAAGTGCGCTCAGCATGATCATCCATCTGATAATTGTCCATCATCAACCCTCACCTGTGCCAACTGCCAGGGACCCCACGCCACCTACTCTCGAAAGTGCGAGAAGTTTAAGCAGGAGAAGGCAATCATTAATTTGAAGGTCACTGAGAACATCACCTTCCCAGAGGCGCGAAAGAGGTTCGCCTCTTTCCCCCTGGGGAGGTACGGCGACGCGGCTCGCCGGGGGCGGAGCGGCGTCTGGTGTCCACAGGGACACAGTTCAGCGAGTCTGACCTGGTCCCTCCGCGCCCCCTCCCTGGGGTGCCTCAGGCAGCCAAATCCGTCACCACGCCGCTTGCTGAGGCAGCAGCGGTTGTGGTGACAACCTCTTCTGTAGGGACCGGCGCCGCTCCCGCCTCTGCCTCTCCGTCCTCCAGTGCGTTGGAGGGTGCCGACGGGATGGACAACGGGGGCCCAGCATCGGCTCCCACCGCCGCCGCACCTCCCGTGCCACCTTTGGTGTACCGGACGCCTTCGGCGGTGGTGGCTCAAACGAAGGGCTCCCGAAAGGGGGCCACGTCCGAGGGGCCTGGTCCGCCGGGCACCCTTCTGGCATCCGACGAGGAGATGGATGTCGCGCCGTTCCTGCCTGCAACGCAGCGCAAGGAGCGGCCTCCGATGTCCAAGGCCACAGAAAGGCCTAGAAATACTAGAATAACAGCCCCGAAAGACGACAAATGAACAAACACACACACACACACACTCCAGTTATTCTTAAATTTAAATAATGGGAACTGAAAACATCATCCAATAAAACTGCAGAGGCCTCCTTAAAAATCTTGACGATGTGTATTAGATGCTGCATGCCAATCAATGTCTCCAGAAACCCACCTCAATTCTAAACAAACAAATTTCTTAAATAGGTACATGGTATACAGAAAAGACAGGGTTGGCTGCACACACTCTTCAGGAGGAGGAGGTGTGGCAATTGTCGCCCAGAAATCCTTAGCCTGTCACCCTGTCACTGTGAACACTGTCCTTGAGGGTGTAGCAATTCGTACAATAATATTCACTAGGTTGAATACGGTATGCTCCATTTACATCTCTCCTGATTTTGCAATTCTGAGCTCTGAATTTGAGGCACTAGGTGACCAGCTGCCCGAACCATACATACTAACAGGCGACCTTAATGCGCACAACTCTTCTTGGGGCTCCTCTAGAATGGAAGCCCGAGGTCGCCTTATGGAGAAATTCCTTACATCTTCATGAGCATGCCTTTTCAACACAAAACAGCCGACATACCAAAACTTAGGACACAATACATACGCGCGTCTTGACTTGGCTATTGGTTCTGCAATTCTCTTTTCATGTCTTGAGTGGGGCGTGGGCACAGACCCATTTGGTAGTGACCACTTCCCCACTGCCCTAACGTAAAGGCCCATGCAGTCCATCTTTCCAGAACAGGTTTAATGAATCAAAAGCAAACTGGAGTACATTCACAGAAACATCTAAACTACACCACACAACCATAAAACACCTACACGTTGAGGAAGCAGCCCAACTCGTTACAGCACACATACTCGACGCCGCCGAAAAGTCCATGCCCCAGGCCTCCAGTGCTTCCCGCAACCCAAGGAGGCCATGGTGGAACGAGAACTCTAGGCGGGCGCGAGACGCCCAGAACAAGGCATGGGGTGGGTGTCCATCGCCGGTACCCCACGCCAGATAATCTCATTTCCTTTAAACGGGCAAAGGCTCTTGGGAAGCGTGTGCGTCGTGAGGCAAAACGGGAGAGTTTGCGCGCCTTCCTCACTTACATCAACTCATATACCGACACTCACAAAGTCTGGACACGAATACGCAAGCTAAAAGGACAACAGACACACAGCCTGCCCCTGGTTAGCGCCTAAGGGGACACACTCTAAGACCAGGTCAACACGCTTGCACAACACTTCGAACACGTGTCCAGCTCAGCACACTACACCAACACTTTCATTAAACACAAAGCATCATGTGAGAAGAAGTCCTTGCAAGACAGTAATAAGTCGAACTCATCCTTAACACCCCCTTTTAACTCCATGAGCTGAAGGTCGAACTCGGTACTTGTAAACCTTCAGCTCCAGATCCAGACAGGATTTCATACACAATGATACAACACTTACATGCAGACACGCTTGAAACACTTCTTCACCTCTACAATAAAATATTTCTTTCGGGGCACTTTCCACGCTCTTGGAGGGAGGCCATAGTAGTGGCTTTCCTAAAGGAAGGGAAGGACCCTTCCTCTCCCGCCAGTTATCGCCCCATTGCCCTGACAAGCTGCCTGTGTAAGCTATTAGAGATGATAAACAGGAGACTCGTGTACTTCTTAGAGTACAATGGTCTTCTCGAGAGCTGCCAGGCAGGCTTCAGGGCGGGGCGATCTACCAAAGATCAACTCGTTGCATTAGAGTCTTATATCAAAGATGCTTTCCTCCACAAGCAGTACTGTTTGACGGTCTTCTTTGATCTTGAAAAGGCGTACGGTACTGCTTGGCGGTACGGCATCCTCAGCGACTTGAAGTTCTTTGGCATGTGGGGTAACATGATGAACACGCTTGCCAGTTACCTGTCTGAAAGAACGTTTCGCGTGCGAGTTGGAACTGCACTCTCTAGAGTTCATGTGCAGGAAAATGGTGTGCCGCAAGGGGGAGTTTTGAGTGGCACTTTGTTTATTGTAAAAATGAACTCTCTTCGGAAGGCGCTGCCACCAACCATTTCCTGCTCAATCTATGTAGACGACGTGCAATTATCCTTTAAGTCTTGTAACCTGTCTATCTGCGAGCGCCAAGTCCAGCTTGGTGTTAACAAGCTAGCTGGCGGCTGGCGGGGCAGATAGCAACGGTTTTAAATTCAATCCAGTGATGTGTACTTGTGTTTTGTTTTCGAAAAGGCGTGGCATTCGGCCGCATCCAGACATTAAACTCAATGGTGTCTCAATTCCAGTCAGAAATGAACACAAGTTTTTAGGTGTAGTCCTTGACGAAAAGCTCTCGTTCATCCCACATATAAAACAACTTAAACATAAATGCTTAAAGGCTATGAATATACTGAAGGTTCTCTCCCACCCTTCATATGGTGCTGACAAACAACTTCTTTCACTTGTTTTTACTAGCCTGATAGGTTCACGATTGGACTATGGAAGTGTTGTTTATGGGTCAGCAAGTAAGACATCCCTCAAAATGCTGGACCCAGTGCTTCATCTAGGGCTCCGGCTGGCATGTGGCGCTTTCCGGACTAGCCAAGTCGAAAGCCTATATGTGGAGTGTAAGAAGTAGAACCTACAACGTCAGCGAGCATACACAGCTCTCCTTTTTGCTTTTAAAATTTTATCTATGCCACACCATCCATTTAAATCAGCTTTTTATAATACGTCTATGATTGCACAAATCCTAAACCGACCATCGTTCTCTGCGCCCTTCTCTTACATATTTAGAGCGGAAGCGTCAGAGCTTTCTGTCTCCTTTTTAGACACCATACAAAGTTCTCAAACAGATTTTATAGCACCATGGCATCTCCGCCCTGTTTTATGTGACACATCTTTCACACATGTAGATAAAAACCGAGCTCCCACATGTGCAATTCTGCAGCAGTTCTTGTATTTGCAGCAGAAGTATCAATTTTCTGAATTTTATATGGACGCCTCTAAAACTGCCACCTCTGTGTCCTGCGCGGCGCATGGGCCCGGCCTTAATGTCACTAGAACTCTTAAGAGTAATACCAGTATCTTTACGGCAGAGGCTTATGGTGTACTTCTTGTTGTTAATCATATCCTTCAAAGTCACATCCCACAATCCATTATAAATACAGACTCCCTCAGTGCCGTGCGGGCATTGTCGTCAAGAAACTGTTCAAAAAATCACGTTGTAAATATAATAGTCACGGGTATTATGTCTGTGTACGTCCACAAATTTGAACTAGTCCTTTCCTGGGTCCCTGGCCACTGTGGTATAGCCGGGAACGAACCAGCGGATCGAATGGCGGCTGCTGCTACACTCTTGAATACAGTAGACATAACCACATTACCCTACACCGACGTGAAACCGCACATCAGACAACAACTTCGCAAAACATGGCAAACACACTGGAGCGAACATACAGACAACAAGTTACACGTAATAAAACCACACTTGGTGTCATACACCACCGACACATGCAATAGATACACTGAAGTCGCCTTGGCTAGATTACGGATAGGGCACACTCATGCAACACACTCGCACCTTCTCCCTGGATCTCCAAGACCTCTTTGCAGCAGGTGTGGAGAGTCCCTATCCGTGATGCACATCCTCATACAATGTAAGGCACTCGACACTACGCGACGCAAACACTTCCCTCAACTACACACACGACATTTTCATACTTCTTAGGAGATGATGCCATGTTTTCTGTTCAGTGCACCTTTAAGTTCCTACCCGAAATTCACTTTTTACAACTCATCTCTTACCACCCATAGCTTTACCCCTGGTCCTAAACCCCAGCCACCTTATTTATCTTTTAACCACTCTTGTTCTTCACCATGGCCCTTTACACCAGCCGTGCTCATAGTTTTTAACTGATTTTATTTCGTGTTCTCTCCTCATCAAATCACTTTGTGTTTGGCGCTCTTTCCGATGTCGGCCTTGCGCCAATAAAATCAAACCATCATCAGCATCATCATCATCATCATCATTGTAACGAAGGCAAAGCGTAAAAGAGCAGCTGCTTGCCATAATTTGCTATCGGGATGAGAGGAAGCAATGGTTCTGCATGACGCGTGTTATGGGTGTGACTGTGGGGTGTGAAGTTTGGTATCTGTAAAAAAGTATACCTGCATTTTTTTCTTTCTTTCTGATACCGTTTAGTGTGTCTTTATATAAATGTGTAACAGGACTAATATTCATACCTTTGAAGAGTAGCCCTGTGTTTGCATCATACATCGAGTTTGCTATTGCTCGCAGAGCTTTCGTATGTAGTATATAGAGTTTGCTAAACAGATGGCTGTTTACCACACTTCTGTCGGCGTATCCTCTATCTGATAGTCCAAAACTGCCTCCTCATAATATAAATATTGTGAAGACTAGCACTATCTCCCAAACAGGTTAAGAAAATAAAGGTGTTGTTTCACTTGAGCCAACTTGAAAGAAAAAATTTAAAGTTCCTTTTTTATTCCTAAGAGTAAAGAAAACGGAAGGATGTGTAGTGTCACATTTAAGATTGACACAAGATCTATTTTATTTCAGTTTGAGCATCCTCTGTAAAATATCTTTTTTCGCACCAGCTACAATACTTTACCGGCAATGCTTATAGTTTCACTTCCGCAGAAGTTCACTTCGTTATTCACATTTTTCAGTTAAAATATACAGCTCAAATCGCTAGTTGTTCGGTATTTTTTTGTGTCCTTCTGTGACTGTAATTTAATATTACCCTCTACCTACTTTGGAATGTATGTTCGCGCTTTGAAATTCGTTGTTTTTTACACCTTTCAAACCCCACGGACTTTAGCGAATGACTTTGGTCAGGGTGTCTAAATACAAAGTAGTGTCATTGAACCTCCAACATTTTTTTATTTATAACGCGAGAATATTTAGGAAACTTAGGCAGCGTACGCTTTCAATTCTTCATTGTATATTGGAAATTTTTATGCTAAATCCACGATTCTCTCCCTTTACAAACGAATAAATAAATACATTTTTGTTTCCACCTTTTTGCAAATTTGGTGCGATTTGTTAGTAGCTTTATCGTTTTATTGTTTTTGTCAATTTTTGCAGGCTGAACCAGGTGCACCTAGACAAGTTTGATCATGATTACTGCTGGTATAACAAGAACGCCGAGCAAACTGTAGGAGACCATGCTGTCGTGTGCCATAGTAAGTCAAGCGTGGAATTGTACGGGATAGCGTACAAACCAAGAAGGTGATGTAAATAAGTTCAGTATAGACACGTGGGCGTGGACTGTTTGAAAGTGATAGTGGCTGAAATTGGTGATTTACATTAAGCTATTGATTGGTTTGTGGCTGGTAGGTGACCGTGTTACGGTGACTTGAATTTATTGACCTGGTGTTAAGCTACATTGTTCACACATTTATGTGAGTGGTGGCGCACGTTCACGGGACGACAATTGGTAACAGCATGAACAAAAATGCTGAATCGGTGTTTCGGCCGAGCGTGAGGGCTTTTCCTGTCTGAGCACTGGGGGAGCACGTGGGGGCGAGGAAGATACGCAGTTCCCCCTCTAAGCAAAATAACTTCAAACCCAGAAGAGAGAATAAAAAGACGAAACAACTGCGTTTCAAGATATATTTAACACGAAGATGGTACTTGCGTGTATACGCCACCCTCCAGTCCCACGGGGCTTCAACGTGTGTTTCCAGACAAGCACTAGATATTGTGCAATGGGAGTGTTTCATAAATTAAGAAAATGCTTCGGAATGGTATGTGAAAGAGGCAGCCGTGTTGTAGTCCTTCCATTTTTTTGAAGTTTCTGTTTTGCGTCTTTTTACTAATAAGGTGTAGGAATTCTTTAGTTCGGATTCCTGTCTTGCTGTGCTTTCATTTTCACTCCCACTGCAACTGAAACTGCGAGTCATAACGTCTGGCAGATGAAATATATACTCCACTGCTGCGGCCTACACCTTCGTGACCGGGTTCCCAAATTGCGCAACTTTTTAAATTGTGGCGGCTTGGAGTCGATACGTAAAGCACGTTTACTGTGCGTCATCGCAGTAATTTTAGCTTTGCTGGAAGATTACTGTTGTTACTTCACCAGGTAGCAAAATTAACAACGATTTTTCCTGTAACTATGAACCAGGTGCCACGATATCTTCTTTTTGCAGACACGCCGGGGTGGCTGAGAAAATATGCTTCCATCCAATGTTCTATCTCGATTGCGGCCACCTTATTTCAGTTGGAAGGAGGAGAAGAAGGAGGAATAAACGTTTATTGACTCCTGTAAGAGAAAAATTTAACGCTGGATTATCTTCAGTGTAGTAGCGTTGACATTCATGATGGGTCGCGTCCCTAGTCAAGGATGCCATGGCCCTCAGCTGCTTGTCTGGCCCAGATCACCAGGCCGCGCTGGTCATCCAGGGCGTCCCACTGCTCCGTCAATGGCGCCAGTACCTCTGGGATTTCCTTCACACCCTTGCACTCCAACACCATGTGGTAGAGAGTGTTTGGGGCGCCGCAAAATTGGCAGTCGTAACTGTACCGACTGAGATGAATAATGAGCAACTGTGAGGCGTGCGGGAAAAAGTTAGTTTGGAAACCTAACTGCGTTGTTTTTTCTTTGGCGACCTGTGAATGATAAGGTGGATATTTCCGTCTGCTCAATCTGTAATGTTCAAATAGGTCTTTGGTGCGTTGTGGGATAGGTGGGAATATCGACGGCGGAGTGGTTTGAGCTTCTGTGATGGGGGTGAGGGTAGCGGTTGTTACCCAGTGGGAATGTTCTCACGCAGCGGCATCAGCCGCCATATTACCCTTTAGAAACTGGCGCCCTGGTGTCCACACGATGTATATGTCCAGTACATGTTCTACTTCTTGATCATTTAGCTTCAGAAGTATATTAAAGGCTACTGGGGAGATGAGACCCTTTTGAAAATTTCTGCAGACTGTTTGGGAATCTGTGATAATCATGCGAGCTTGGTTTTACGTGATCATTGTTGTAGCGAGAGCAATCGCTGCTTCTTCTGCGGAGTCATTGTTTTCAGTCGGGATAGTTGCGGAGCTTAGATCCTTTCCTTTGCTGTTGGCCGCGGTTATCGCGTGTGCATCATGGTTTGCGCTTGAATAGCTTGCAGCGTTCCGCTATCCTTACCATAGGCTTTTTTCAGTGCGTTTACCCTGAAATTTCTCCTTCCTTTGTGGTAAAGAGGGTGCATGTTGCGAGGGATATTGGCAACCATGATGTACTCCCTCAGACAAAGTGGGATGCGGCTTATTTTGGGGGTGGGATCCAAGTTCAACTCATACCCGAGATGGCGTAAAGTGGCGCGACTTGTTAATGTGAGTTTCAGCCCTTCAATTTGGCTAACCCTGTGGACTCCTACAAGTTTCTCCCATGTGTTATGTACCCCTATTTACAAGTGCTTCTCCGTCGAAGTCTTTGCCGGTTGACCCTGTGCCAATTTGTATGTTTGCCTGATGAAGATATTGAGTTTTTCTCTTTGCGGTTCCTTAGCCCCAATGATGGGGTATCATTCATATGAATTTCTGGTGATAATATATGCTTGTTATAAACAACTGGTGATTTCTTCCTTGAGTCCATGTTTTTGTTCACAACCTTCTTGTCCAGGTGCGTAACCTGGGTGTGGTTCTTCATAGCTTGTGGATTGTAGCAGCTCCAGTTCCGTGCTTTTGGAGAGTTAGTCCTAATACTCGCAGTGTGTCGACTTTTGGGATGGGCATGCCATGAAGGTTCAGCTCTGGGTCCGGTGCTTTCGGCGGAGGTCTGCCTCTCATCCTCTTTCTTAGTACCAGAAGTTCAGATTTTCTTAGGCGACGGAAAGTCCACACTGCTTGAGGTATGCCTCGGTGCGATCTATGGCTTCCTACAGGGAAGCCTGTTGGTTTCGCGTTAACCCTCTGTTTGTCTAGAATGTGAGGTTATCAGCGTAGATGGCATGTCTGAGAGAAGGGATTGCATTTAGCTTGTAGGGTAGCTTGATCATCGCCATATTGAAATGTAACAGCGAGATCACCGAGCCCTGTGGGGTGCCCTTTGCTGAGACCTGGAATTGGTCATTGTGAAGCTTTCCAAGGCCCACTGGCGCCGTCGTAGACGAAAGGAATTCCCGAACGTAGTTATAGCCCCTTACCCCACATTGCGAGTCTTGTAAGTTCTTCAGTATGGCCCCGTGCGTTACATTATCGAACGCACCTTTAACGTCATGCGCCAGGATGGCGCTTATTTTTGACGTACTGAGGTTGTCAATGACCTCCTCTGTGATCTGTAACAGAATATCTTACGTCGATAAGTATGGCCGGAAACCGTACATGGAGTCGGCAATCCTTATTTTGTTCGGAACATTGCGGAGCTCCCAAGACAAAGCGCTTCAGTTGTGTGTAATTCGTCGTCCTTGTCCCGCCTAGCGCCAGCAATGTTCCGAGTAAGAAACCAACTAGCCCCATTTCAAGCTCTGGTTAGCTTATTTTGTTGTTGTGCTCCATGTGAAGGATTAGTCGATCCAGAGCCATGTGCTCCATGAGTTTCCCTACGCACGTTGTCAATTAAATCGGCCTGAGGTCGGAACATCCAATAGGCTTCTTGGGCTTTGGAATCATGGTCACGTTGGCATGCTTCCACGGCACCGGTATGCTTCCATTCTTCCATACCTCATTTATTCTGTTGAGAAGAACCTCCTTGATATTTTCTGGGATGTTGCGGAGTATTCTGTTGGTAATCTTGTCTGCTCCTGGCGGAGTGCTCCTTGTGAGCTTGGCATGCGCCGCATCCAGCTCGGCCCTGGTGAATTGGGTGTCAATGCCGAGATTCGGTAGCCCTACGTAACCAGGGTGGGAAACGGGTATAATTTGGTCTTGCTGACCAATCAGTTTTTTGCGGAATAATTGATATCCTCGTCAGTACCCGGTAAACTGTCGATGAAGTGCTCTATTTGTCATCCAATCGTGTTTTTGGATCCAGTGTTAGGAATGAGTGACTTCAGGATCTTCACGTTCTTTGTGTACTGAGTGTCCCCTGCAAACGGTCCCATAACTGGTTCCAGTTCTGTCTTCCCAGCTGGCTAGCGTGCAGCTTGTGATGGAACATACCCGGGAAGGGGAATGACGCCACATTCGACGCCAAAGAGTTCCCAAGACAAAGCGGTTGTGGCTGAGGTAGAGTAAGAAGAGGTGAACGAGCCACGGGCAGAGACCGAGCGAGACCGAGCCTGGAAACAAGGCGGGCTGAACGGGGCAATGCTTTGTGCGAACTCACGTTAAGACGTCCGGTCTACGTGCCACAGTGAGTCAAGGCCGTCGCCAGTCTCCGCCACGGCTCCGGGCGTTGCTGCCAAGGGCCGGGACATCGTCGCCAGAACGGGTCACCGTCGACGGAGCTCCGGTGTTCTGAAGGGTACGTTACCGGGCGCGCGGCGGGAGAAAGCCTTCTCCCGCCGCGCATTCGTAACATGTGGTGCCAACCTCGACGACGCGAACACCGCTATGAGGGCGACGTCGGCAGCCGTGTCCCATATGACCGACTGTGAGTGTTTCCTTCCTCGGGACGTTTACGCGGGGATGGTCGCAGACTTTGTAGTTGCGAGAGCTGGAGCGGGCCGCTTGGGCTGTTTCGATTAGCTGAGTGTCGCTCTAACGTTGTCGGAATTCCTTTCGTCGTTGTAAAACCCTCAGTGCTGTTAAGTCTGTAAATATAACGTCTTTTCCTCAACCGCAACAAGAGCGTCCCCTTTGTTTCGCGCGATCCGGCCTATTTTATTACACACCTCTGCTTGCTTTGTGAAGAGGGCAATGCGTTTCTGTAGCTTCTTGTTACACTTTTGTTTTTTCCACCTCCGTGTAAAACTTCAGCGAGCCTCCCAAATATGTAAGAGGTGATAGTCTACATCGGGATTTTGATATGCGAATTGGAACTCTTTTGTGAATTTGTCGGCTTTTTCAACCAGTTTCATGGTCCATTCTTCGAGATCCATGTCTATGTTTATTGATTGTTGGTCATTTTCTTCTCGGAAGGCTTTCAAGTCTGCAATTCTTGCCTTTGCCGTTATGGCGGCTGTTTGCCGATGTTCAATTTCCAGTTGAACAATGTAGTGGTCACTACCGAAATTCTCGTTCAGTCTCTGCCATTCAGCATGGGTGATGCCCCTCGTGAAACTGAGGTCAGGGGTTGTGTACTCGACAGACTGTTGCCCATTCGGGTTGGGTGTTGGAGATCATTCCACAGCGTAAGGCGGTGTTTTTGAGTCACGTTGTGGAAATTTTCTAATTTCTTTAATGACCTTTTATATCCCATTCCACGTGGGGTGCATCAAAGTCTCCTAGCGCCGCCATCTTGGGACCCACATTAAATTCAAGACCATACCAAAAAATATGTCGCGCTCCCCCAAGATTTCGGTGGTCGGACTATAGATGTTGAACAGGAACAGGCTCTGCAAAGTTTTCCTGTCAGGTATGATCTCCGCGAGGGTGTGCTCCATCCTGTGTTGGATGAGGTGCAACTGTGTACAACTGCTTTTGGGTTAAGGATGGTAGTTCGGGTCATGCCGACGGCTATATGCGTATCATAGCCCGTTAAGATAATGCTTTCAGCTTCAGTTTCCTGCCGAGCTATGACATCTGGTTTCTCAATCGAGCTAAATTGTAGCAAAATATTTTTTTAATATATAGGTTCTGAATGGTTCTGCAGTTCCATTGCCAAATTTCGAGTTTGGGAACTGTTCGACATGGAGCCTTTGTGGTACATGAGGGGCTACTATTCAAATTCTAGCATTTCCACCATTCGAGCTTCTCTCCCAGGATAATTCTTGTGTTTCTTGAGAGCCTTGCCTTTTTCCTCTAGAACTATTACCGTTTGTCGAGGTCTTTGATTTCATTCAGTATGGTCATATTTGCATTTTGAATTTCCTGCTGCGTCTTGTGGATGCCCTGGATCTGCTCCTGAATCTCTTCAAATAGTCCTAGCACAGTTTGCTAAATTTCGGCGTGACCTTGTTTAATTTGGACCAGATCCTGCATGATTTGAACGATTTCTTTATCTTGTATTGCTTGTTGTTGTCTGATATGCAATATTTCCTCAATCAATCAATCAATCAATCATTGGTTTGTTTCAAGCATAGGTAGATAATATTTGCAAAAAGTTCTTGGACCCTTAGCCAAAGGCTAGTTGTGGGTCCAAATTCGGAAATGCATAGTTATAAGCAGTCTCAGGGTTATCATTCAGTGTATAAACATACTGTCAGAGAACAGTAACTACAAATACAACGTCATTCATAACACGTGATGACTATTTAAAAAAAAGAAGAAAGGCCGCGAACTTTGCGACTGTACGCAAGTGATTGTGCTGCGATCAAAAAGAAAAAAAAAACAAGTACGTTTGTAGTGTTGGGGACACTCATGGGCATATAACAACAGAAAATGATTTTTCAGTTTTTTACAGAAGTTATGGTCATTCCTCAGGTCAACAGGGATTTTATTCCACACTTTCGCACCAACGTAGTGTATAAGTCGCTCACCATAAACATGACGAGTAAGGGGAAGATTGAAATTGTTAAGGCTGAAATTTCTTGTGTGCCGTAACGAACTATTAAATAAGGAGACAGGAAATCGATGATTGTTCCTTACTACGCTGTATGTGATTCGAGCCGTTTTATCCTCACGCATGTGATCAAAAGGCAATAGTCGAAGCTGAGTTAACAAAGGCTTACTGTGTTTATTGTATTTGGCGAAATTCATAATTCTAATCACACGTTTTTGCAAACGTCTGATGGGGTTAAGGTACGTAGTGAACGTCCAGCCCCAGGACTCTAAACAATATTTCAGGTTACTGCTGATAAAGGCATGGTAAAGTATAAGCAATATGTTTGCGTCAAAACAATCACGTGCTTGTAAAAGAGCGTAGCATCCGGATGCTACCTTCGAACAAACATGCGCAATTTGGTTCTTCCAATTTAACTTGCTGTCAAAGATAAAACCTAGACATTTGAAGAAACTGGTTTGTTGAAGTGCATTATCGTACTAATCGGTTTAATCATGCTGCAATTTACAAGTTTTCTCGGAGAGTGAAAGATCATGTATTTATTCTCCTTCGTGTTCATTGTTAATTTGCTGGTTGAAAACCAGATTGATATTTTAGCTAGCTCTATGTTCAGCTTATCCTGAAGTTCATCCTCAGTATCGGCTGTGAATATGACAGCAGTGTCATCGGCATACATGAGCATTTCAGAAGAAATTATTTGACACAAGTCGTTTACTTGAAGGGTAAACAGTAAGGCCCCAAGCACGGACCCTTGTGGAACACCTGTTGTTATGTATCTTAGTGAAGACGTTATATTGTTATTGGACACTTGTTGCTGACGGTCGGTAAGAAAACTGGAAAATAGATTAAATGTTTTGTCTCGGAAGCCATAATTTTTAAGCATATCCAACATAATACTGTGATCGACTGTTTCAAAAGCTTTTTGAAGATCCAATAATACTACAGCGGCAAGTTTATTATTATGCACGGTGGTATTAAGCATTTGCGTAAGTGAGAGAACAGATGTTAATGTACAGTATCACGGGCGGAATCGATGCTGTTGCGGACAGATGACGCGGTACTTTTCAAGAAACTTGTGGACGCGTTTCGCAATTAATTTTTCGAAAATAATATTGATAGCACTTAGAACTGAAATTGGTCGATAACTGGATGGCTCAGATAGGTCACCTTCTTTAAATACAGGAGTAACTTTTGCTATTTTCACACGTGATGGATATATACCATCAAGGAGAGAGTGGTTGAATAGATTACATAGTATGGGGCCAAGTATGTCAATGTTCTCTTGGATGAGGCGGGCGGTGATACCGCCTAGGCCGGCGGTTTGTTTTTGGGAAGACTGTTAACTATCGCCACTATTTTATTCAATTCGATGTCTTCCATAACAAAAGTGTTGCTTATTGGCGTAAGGATAGAATTGTGCGTGTTACTTGTGCAAATTTTGGCCGCCAAGTCAGGGACAACACTAGTTAAATAATAGTTAAAGGTTTCAACCGTTGTTTCAGTAACATTGTCCAGGGCTGAGTGTACCTTCTGGGAGTGTTCTATAACTTCTTTTAAAATATTCCATATTGTCTTAGTGTTGCCAGAGGCGTGCGTGATGAGACTCGAAAAAAATTCCTTTTTACGAGTCCTCATCAGAGCAACAGTCTTGTTGCCGGTGTGTTTGAATTGACGGAAATAATATTCATTGCTTTTGTTATGTCTCCATTTATGATACCAGTAATCATTCTTTTTTATAACATCTATAATTTGTTTAGTCATCCAAGGGCAAATTGGCTTGTCGCGTGAGTGGGCACCTGTATATCGGCTACTGTTGGCTATTATGTTGGTAAGAGTCTCAATGAGGTTTTCAAACTCTTCATTTACATCAATACGGCATATCAGATCAGGATTCAGTGAAAGGAGGTGCTTGCGTATCACGCCTTAATCCAGATTATTACCGAAGTTTGTAATTTTACGTTTTGTTGTTCCTGAGTCATGAATAATCACATAAACAGGATAGTGATCTGAGATCGGACTACTGTAAACACCGGCGTCAGCACCTGCATCAATGTTTGTTAGAACATGATCGATTAAGGTTTCCGAACAACTTGTAACACGTGTCGGTTTTGTGATTAAATTACGAAAATTATAAGACTCGAGCAAGTTGGTGTAATCTATATTGGATGCGTTCATAGTGTCGATATTTACGTCACCAACAATGACTGCAGGTTTTTTATATTCACTGGTGATGCACGAAAAAACATTTTGAAGTCTCTCAAGAAAATCGTCAAGACTGGAATTAGGAGGCCGATAGACCACGCCAACAATGATACCATGTTCCATCAAGATAAAAAGTGTTTCAATCTCTGGTACAGAGCATGCAATTTTTGTTATGAGTGAGTAGGCAAAATTGTTTTGAAGATAAAGTGCGATGCCTCTGCCACGTGAGTGTGAATCACGCGGGTTAGAGACCATCGTGTAATCAGGAAGCGATATTTCTTCGTGTTTTTTAACCACGTTTCTACAATAGCTAAAGCGGTAAAGTGATGATTCTGTTGAGCAATAAAGGCAGACAGGTCGTTTATATTTCTTGTTAGGCTGCGGATGTTAGTGTAAAAAACAGATATATATTCTTGGGTTGAACATCGCTATTGCAACTGTTAAAGAAGGGGATGCTTTGTGTGTGCATCTACGTTATAATTCCAAGGTCGTCCTCGCAAGTGACATGTACTGCCTTGTATTTCTCAGTTTTGCGCATCAGAATCTTGCCATCAACCAACCAGGCAAATTTCCAATTCTTCTTGCGCTTAGTCCTGATGGCCTTCCCAAGCAGAACTTTGTTTTCTAGGCATAAATGCTCGTTGACGAAAACGGGTTCGTTTCCCCCAAAGCCGAGCATTCCGGTGTTCAGCCTGGTCTTCTTGGGAGCAAGCAAGAACTGATCACGCTTGCTGCGGGAGAAAAACCTGGCTATTATATTGGAAGGGCCGTCACCTCTTGTTTGTACACGGTGAACAATATCTATGTCTTGGATTGACATGTCAGCCTTCAAGGTAGAAGCTGCGTTCTGTACAAATTTATGAAGATCCTCATCTTTAGAGGAGGGAACACCTTTCAACTCAATATTGTTGCGCCTTCCGTACTGGTTGTGCTCAATCAGCTATTTTTGGACATCTCTGAGTTTTTTGTTTAGCCTCTGGTTTTCTTTCTTGCATTCCAAGGTCTGACCTTGCGCTACTGTTAGGTCTTTCCGCATAGTCTTCATGTCGCCTTTTATTTCGTCAAAACTATCGCTGAAAAACTTGAGAGAATTTCTGACAGTTTCCAGCTCATCTTTGTTTGAGGAGGCTAGGTTGCGTATTTCGGTTTTTATTTCTGTTGTTGCTTCCACCAACTTAACTATGAATTCGTTCAAGACCTTCACAACTTCCTTGATGCTGTTAGGAGCTTTGTCCCCCAATGCACTGGCGATTTCTTCTAGCGGGTGTGGTGTGTCTGGCATAACGACGAAGTATGCAAGAATATGAACATTTCAAAACACGGGCAAGCAGGTGGGGCACAACAAAACAAACTCAGAGCAGTCCAGCAGCCGCAATAAGTCTAAAAGAAAAAAGAGCAGAGCCCTTCTACGTGCCGATAAGCAGCATGAAAAAGCAGGGTTTAGCACGCGTGAAGCATACGGCTGCGTGGACTGCTCTGAAGTGCCTCTGGTCAGTGTTGACTCCAAAATATATAGTCCTTGGTCGCGCCCCTGAGACACCACAGTGATGCAGCTGGAATCCCTTGGAGTGACGTTGCTGACTGATCTTCTGTATTGCCTTATCCACGTCGAAAGTAGCCGGCCCGGAAAATGACGTCATGGTTTCTCTTGTCCGAAAGCCTGCAGCATGAAGAAGCAGGGTTTAGCACGCGTGAAGCATACGGCTGCGTTGACTGCTCTGAAGTCAAACTTGCCTTCCACTTCGAGCATGCTTGAGTTTTGCTTCACCAATTCCTTGATCATGCGCGTGTTTTCTTCGACGTTGCGTTTTAGGGCTTCGATGAGAGCCACCGAGTCTGGGGTGCCTTTAACGTTATTATTATTATTAGTAGTGGGCGCAACCAAAAGTGGAAACTGGTCATTCGAGAACAATACTTTGTTATATTCTCCACAATTCTGATTCCACGCTGTTGAAGAAAATCGGGTTATTGACCTCAACCTCGACCTTTATTTTTCTGTGGCTCTCCACTTAGAACGTGACCTAGACCTGGATCTAAATAGGGAGCTTCTCAAAATGCCATCAAAATGATGTAGAGGATGTGCTGCTTTCCGGGTTGACCGAGCCACAGGCCGACCCCGACGATGCCGTGCCAGCTTTCTGGAGACTGGCCTGCCTGATATGTTGAGGATGGAGAGCTGGCCGTAGTCTCCTCTTGCATTTTTTGCTGGCTGTTTCATGCGGCTGGTTGCACATCTTGCATACTGGGTGCAATCGTGATTAGCTTCGTCTGTTTCTTTGCCACATCTAACGCATAGCTCTCACTTGGGGGATGGGCATACGTCCTGTCGCTGACCAATGTTCCCGCATGCCCTATAACAATTAACTGACTTGCGGTATGGACGGCATCGGGTTATTGCCCCTAATACCTTAACGTAGAAGGGTACATGCGGTATCTTGAAGTTGAGCAAAGCTGCCGACGAGTTCCCAAGCCGTCTGGCGGATACTATTTCATGCCGCGGTGCGGTAACGTAATCCATTATCTTATCGTTTGTCAGTCAGTCGGTGATTTAAACCACTGCTCACGTGCTCGTGTTCGGTAAAGGCTTGAGGTATGGAACAAACTTGCATACATTTGATTCCACCTGTAGTTCGGCCATGCCGGCCAGTCAATTCACAAGCTCCTTGTGCGGCGTGCCAGTGAGAAGCAGGTTTTGCGTCCACTGTACTTGAGTGTTGACCTGATTCACGAAGTCCTTCAATGGCATGCTCATCGCCCGCGCCATGGTGATAGCGGCGTCCGAGTCCTTCCACTTTGGGAGTTGGAGTCCGGGCTGTGGTCTGTACACAATCTTATCGTCTATCTCCGGCAAAGGCGGCGACTTACTGGCAGTAGATTTCTTTCTCCCAGTTGTTGGATTTTCTTTCTTGCCTGAGGCAGTGGCTCCTTCTAATTCTTGTTTGCTTGCTGCACCTTGCATGACTGTAAGCTTGCCTTCCACTTCCTTCTTCCTAGCAGCGCCTCTTCTGTGGAGTTCCGTCAGCCACATCGTTTGATACACCGTCCTACCGCTGTTTTCATCGAAGCTTATTCGGGCGCCGCCGCGTTCTGTTCCCTCAATTGTGTCCTCTGGGCTTTCTTCACTCATTGTCTGGTCATTCTCAGAGGTCATCGCCCTCTCCGCTGGCAGCCGGCAAGCGCTTAGCCGCGCGACAGAAGCGCGAGAATGCCTCGCGCTACGTGAACCAAGGAGCGGCGGCCGGGTGTTCTTTTGATCATGCTTAACTCACTTCGTCCTGTTTCTGGCCTATAACTGGTGTAGAAAATACACGTACCACTCAGGATTCGATATGTACCTGTTCCGCTTGGCTTGGCGGTTGCGATGACGTCGCTGTCTTGTTGGCTAGAGGTGAAAAACCGGGACAACGCTCGATTAAACGCAGGAGCCCATGCGAAGCGCTTCCACACCAGGCCGCCCCCTGGCGGCTTTATTTCCTCGTTCGAAGCGAAAAACTTAAAACGAGTGTCATCCGGAGTCAATTCTTATAAAAACGCAGAGCTGTGTATCTCCATTCGGATCGAATATTAGCCGGCACTAACCCGAGAAATGCAACACCATCGCACAGAACGTTCTGTGGTTCCCGCAATAGAATCAGCTGTTAAAAATCAGCCGCAGAAATTTTCCTCCCCTCTACCTCGACTAGCAAGAGTGAGAGGAACCCGCTTTTGCAAGACCACTGGAACATCTACCAATTGGGCTGGGAATCGATTTCTGCGAGAGCCCTACTGCATCTTGGAGCCTGCTCCTAAGCCTGCGTGATGCGCGACATTCAGCAGTGGGAGACAAGTTCTCCGCTGCTAAAGTAAAAAGATACAGAATGATTACATGACTCTAAGAATAGGAATGCGAAAGTATGTGATTTCGATATATCTCAGCAGCACGCAAGTGGACTCATTCTCCAAGAAGATTCAGTGAGTCTCAATGGCTTGATAATGGATATTGCCTACATAACCGTCACCGTTGAAGAAAAGCAAGATCCAGTTTCTTCTTTGGGCAACTTTCGGTGTATTACTTACAAGAAATCTATTAGGGGTTTAAATGCTTGATATTTTCACCAATTCGCGCCACACATTGAGAGTTTTCTGTAAAAAAATAGCTGGAAAAAAGTTTTAAAGAAATAGGTTCTTGCAAACTGCGATCCCAAACAACTTACCAGCAGTCTTCAGAATTCCGCTCTAATAAAATGTTTCAGCAGAGATACAGGCCACAGAATTTTTTTATGCAGTTGGCACTGCTGCAGTGGAACTGTTTTCATATTTACATAGAAATCCACGAGCTATCGGTTGAGCAGACGTTAAGTGGAAACGCATTTATGGTGTAAAGGGAGGATTCAGAGAGCAGACTCCACATCTAGGGCGGGAATCACTATGCATTTTTGTACATCATCCCTACCACATAAGACAGGCAGGTGAACGTTTTGAGGTTATTGTGAAGCCTGTTTATCTAGGAAGTAGCATGACTTCACCCAGCTTAACTAACCTAACCTCGCGAGCCTAGAATTCAACAGCGAAGCTGACTGGCGTTTTCTAATCGGAAAGGTAAGCTTCATAGAACTTCTCAAAGCCAGGAGATATGTTGCATTCGCGCCAATTCATTTGTTCCGTATTCCTCTACTTGCATCATATAAAAGAGCCTTTGGTTACGTTTGACCTTGGAGGAATGCCAGGAAGCGCACCGCGACAACTTTTTGTACTTTGACATGGAAACATTTTTGAAGTCGCTTTTTATTTTATGGCAAGATCAATTAGCCTATATTTTAAAAAAAATATTCAAATACCTTTATGCGCTAAATCGGGACAATGTTTTTTGCCAGCCTTGACCGATATAAACTTTGCAACCGGATTTAGTAATTTAGAAATGTTTTGCCTATATAAAGGTCTCGTGCAACATTATTGTTCTTGCTGCACAAGAGCTTGGCGCTTGCTGTGCCCCTCACCGTTAGCACCCCTAGTATCATAGAAACCTCACAAGGGAATAGTTTTGTTGTTGAAAACACCTTTGCGGTGGGTATTTTTGGTTGTTTCTTATACAAAATATCCCCAGAAGGTCATTTCGAACAGGCGACAATATTTTAATCACAATGGATACAAGCCTTCAAAAACACTAAAACGAAAAGGTCCGCGCGGTTTTCTGACATGTCTGACATTTGTGCGTCTATATCTTTTATAAACCGGGAGCCTTTTCAGGCGAAAACATCAACTTCAGCCGTGTTCTGTGCTTTTTGTTTCATTGTGTAACAATTTTTTACTGCCCGATCTTCTGGAATGTCAATACGCAGCGTACACTTTCTTTTAAAGTTTCTTATGTTTCCCTGCTTTCATAAATTTATAACCCACATTATGGTGATGAAATGACGCAGTTGTTTACTTGTTACAGAATCAATCTACTATTCGGAAGGCGGAAGCTGTGGTGAGTATCTACAAAGGCGTATTATGTCATGAAAACAATTTTTACGTAACACATATTATTTGATATTCAGAAAGCAGTTGAACTCCACCATCTGCATAAGAAGCTTACCTGCCCAAAATATCGCAAATAAAAGCAACGCTATACGCGGCACGGTTTTTCATGCACCTTCCGAGGTACTTGATAGTTTCTTTGATATATAGGAAAAAACGTTTTCGGAATACCTATAACGATACGGCTCCACTTGAGCAGACATGAAAACGTGCCGACCCTTGCATGATCGTTGGTAACCGTAGTTTCTATAACTTGGAGTGAGCAAGGGATTGTGGTACTTGTATAAGCACTTTTTCCAGCAGTATATTTTCTGCCTAAGTCATGTTATGGGACTTGCTTACTCGCTGAGATTCTGTGGGAAATGACTTTGGTTTAAACGAATTACTCATATCAGCATACAATGTTTACTTAAGTGTTAATAAAAAGTTCGGTGATTTCGCTTTATTCTTTACAAACTTTGGTATTCATCATAATTGTTTTCATCACCTAGTTTGAAAAATGACAAGCAAGCAATTGTTGTCGTAGTCCATATACGGTGGGATAAGATGCTAAAGTGGTTACCGAGACGTTTTTGTGGGTATCGCGATACAATTGCAAACCTGGGGAGCACATCACGTATACCTCTTCATGTGTTACACTTGTGCAGCGACTACACCTTCCTACCCCACACCGACCTTTACTTAAGACTACGTAATAAGGCTAAGTAATACATAAGTACTGTTTTGGCGCATTCCAATTAGTTAACTGAAAACCATTTTGTTTCACGTAAGGATACACCTCCGATAACATTTATGTTTTTTAAAGGCCGCGAGAAATAGAATCCTCCGCCATTCCGCATTGTGGAGGCGATGAGGGTGATGCAGTTTTGCACAATACACAGTGCTGATAAAGAAATACAACAAAGGTTAGAATAAAAGTTCACCAAGTAAATATTACTACAGAATGAATCTCGATGCTGAAATTAAGTCCCATTAGAAGCCTGTGGTAATACACACACACTGATGTGTATATATATATATATATATATATATATATATATATATATATATATATATATATATATATATATATATATATATATATATATATTATAATGGGGTTTATTAGCAAACGGCTAGAGCGTGGTAATGGGGGCTGGTTGTATCAGAGGCCAAGCTAGCTCGGGAGTCCACGCGCAGGTATGGGGCTGCTCCGGTGACTGAGCCTCGCACATAGACCCAGTTGGGGGATTGACGCCACCAAACAGTCAGCCTCGGTCTCAGTTCAGCGCACACCCATTTGGCCACACTGGTGCGCCTTCTAACGGCCACTATCTCTGTTACAATATATATAAATATATATGTATATAGATATATATATATATTGTCACGAAGACAAGGGCGACGCACTTGTCTTAAAGGAGAAAAAAGTTTATTGGAGCGAACTTGTGCTCCTCTAACAACTCAAAAGAATACAGAGGCGGCGAAGCAGCGGTCAACAAAGTGACTTGCGTCGGCGAGCGTCGCAGAATCGAATGCCGCGGCGTCTGCTGTGCAGGCTTTTATATTTCGGCGCGAGAGTTTCTGGAACCGTCGATTCGCATCCAGAACATTGTAGATCACAGAAGATTATTCTGGGCTAGCGGCGTTAGGGCGAAACACTCTGCTTATCTGAATGAGATAGCCCGTGCGGCATAAAAATAAAGAATGGAACACGCGCTTCGCATGGGACACAGATAACAGAGCCGGGCGCGGCCGGGCATTAAAAACAAACAATAAATAAATAAACCCGTACATGCTTCACGGAAATATATATATATATATCAATATGTATATCTATTAGATATTTACAAAATTTACATTGACTTAAAAACCCCAGAAAGCCGAGGGGAAAAATTGCCCCGCCGGTAGCGTAGTGGTTATCGCACCAGACAGGTATTTTAGATGTCCTGGGTTCACATCCCACCTGGCAGGCTTTTTTTCGCCACTTACCTTATTTCCAAATTCTTTATCTGTTTCAATCACCTACCATATCTTCTCCTTTGCTGTGCGAGGTTTTCTTGACTGCCAAACTTTATTTTCTGTCTTATTTTCAACCAGCCCCTCATTTCCTATTCTGATTGGCTACAGGCATAGCGAGGGCCTCGGTTCTGGCAGTCTTGGTGCCACATGAAGCTTAAGATGGTTCAACGCTCGTCGACCACTCTCGAGATGTCGTAGACACTCGAGTCACGGCCCGGGGGTTAAAAAGAAGGTCCCCTTCACCCCGAGATGTCGAAGTGGCGCTGGCTACCACCCCCAAGCACAGAAAAAAATTACATTGGCATAAATACCCCAGAAAGTAGAGGGGAAAAATTGCCCCGCCGGTAGCATAGTGGGTACCGCACCTGACCGGTATTCTAGAGGTCGCGGGTTCGGATCCCTCCAGGTGGGCATTTTTTCTCCACTTTGTTTCTTTCCAAATACTTTATCTGTTTCAATGACCTGCCATATCCTCCCCTTTGCTTTGTGAGGTTTTCTTGACACCCAAACTTTATTTTCTGTCCTATATATATATATATATATATATATATATATATATATATATATATATATATATATATATATATATTGACAAGCAGAGGTCGGCGAACTCACTCATCAGTCCAATCACTCAGACTCATTTGGACTCAAACTCAAGCGTGAGTTTGAGTGAGCGGGAGGCTAGTGTGGCATGGTGAGTTTGAGCTTAAGTGAGTTTGAGCCGAGTGATCCCGACGGCGTTAGAGTCCGATTGAGTTTGAGTACGCCTTAGAGTGAGTGAATTCTGAGTCCATTTTGAGTTCTGAGTCCATTTTGAGTTTGAGTCCATTTTGAGTTCTGAGTACAATTTGAGTTTGAGTTCATTTTGAGTTCTGAGTACATTTTGAGTTTTGAGTCCAATTTGAGTTCTGAGTACATTTTGAGTTTGAGTACATTTTGAGTTTGAGTACATTTTTGAGTTCCGAGTACCCAGGAGTTTTGAGTCCATTTTGAGTTTGAGTAGATGAGTAGCCTAGCAGGCAGCTATGGTTGGCTGTTAAGTTTCATGCGTCACTGTGGGCTCGGAATTCAGGTTACCTGCGGGCACGGCACCAATCGCGATCTGCCTGATCGGTTGGGAGGGAAGGGGTGTCTGGTTGGTTTTACTTTCTTGTTGAATTTTCATGGCCATAAGCACTTGCTGTATACATAATTTTCGCGGCTGGGCGCGTGAATAACAATTGACTGGTGAGGTCATAAAAACGGTTGTCTTAACTTTTCCTCCTGACGGATTCACTAAGAGCATGGGTAAGGGTGGTGGGAAAGCACACGGCGGCGCAAGCGTGCTGGTTGTTCGCCTGCTACTGTTAACGGCTTGATATACTTGGAGCCACAAAGGAAGAGGCGAGAGCCGGGGGGTAAGGGGGGCGGGGGCTGTTCTTTCTGCTGTTTCAAATGAATTAGCTGAATTGACTGGGCAGTGCCCCATAGGACAGAATATTGACCACATAAGATTGGGTGAAAAGTGAACTGATGAGGCTAAGGCGTGTACGGTATCAAATGAAAGGTCCGGATTAACAGAATCACGCGAGGTAAATAAAAAAAATGCTTCCTGATTGTAGTCATCAGGCAGTCATAAGGAGTCATAGGTTCGGTTAAAACTCAAAATGATGCTGCGAGGGCATGTGGGGAATCAAATTCAAAGTCTCGATGTGGGGAATCCATCGGCACAAAAATGACTTATGGAGATAGCATGACCTAGTCATGGTAAGTCATAGATTCGGTTAAAAATCAAGTTCATGGCGCTAGGGCGTGTGGCGTATCAAATTAAAGGTCTCGATTGATTGAAGGGTTTAACGCGCCGACGCAACGGAGGCGATAAGGCGCGCCGTAGTGGAGGGCTCGGGATTAATTTTGACCACCTGGGGATCTTTAACGTGCACCGAAATCTTGTACACACGGGGGTTTTTGCTTTTCGCCTCCATCAGAAAAGCAGCAGCCGCTGCCGGGAATCGAGCCCGGGACCTTGTGCTCAGCAGCGCAACGCCTTAACCACTGAGCCAAATTAAAGGTCTCGATGAGGGTAATCACGTGCTTCTGATTATTATCATGACATAGTCAAAATGGGTCATAAATTAGCTTAAAATTCACAATCATGCCACTGGGTGTCTGGGACATCAAATTGAAGGTTCCGATAAGAGAAATCATGTGGGACAAAATGTGGTATAATGAAATATAATATAATGAAATGCAATAAAATAAAATAAAATAATATGAAATTATGAAATAAAAAATATAATGAAATAGTCATGGTTAGTCATTGATTGCTTTAACATTAAAGTTGATTCCGCTAGGTTGTGATGGGTATCAAACTATTGGTCTTGATGAGCGGAATCACATGGAAGAAATACAAAAATGCTTCCTGCTTACAACCATGAGATTGTCATGG
Source organism: Haemaphysalis longicornis (assembly GCA_013339765.2). NCBI lineage: Eukaryota > Metazoa > Arthropoda > Arachnida > Ixodida > Ixodidae > Haemaphysalis > Haemaphysalis longicornis. The sequence continues at coordinate 12,092,068 of CM023458.1, forward strand.
CGAGTCTAATATTGGGGTAAAATTCGAAGTGACCCCGCTAGGTCGTGTAGGGTATCAATTTTACGGTCTTGACGAGGGGAATCACGTGGTACAAATAAAAAAAGGTTTCGTAGTTCGAATCATGAGATAGCCTTTATGAGTTATAGACCAGGCTAAATTCAAGCTGAGGCTGCTAAAGCATATGGGGCGTGAAATAAAGGTTCCAGTTAATGGAATCACGTCGGACACAAATAATGCGTCCTGGATACAGTCATGAGAGTCATGGTTAGTTTCACTGGTATCAATTTCATATGACCCTGCTAGGCTGTGTGGTGCATCAAAATAAAGGTCTCGTCGAGGGGGATCACGTGGGACAAATATAAAATGCTTTCTGGTTATCATTATGAGGATACAGCAAAAGGTATATAGAAAAAGGACACACTCACACTTACACTCACACGCTCACTCACTCACACTTACTCACTCACTCACACTCACACTCACACTGAGACTCACACAACTCACACTCAGACTCACACTATCACACTCACTCTCACACTAAAACACTCACTCACACTCACTCTCACTCACATTCACACTCACACTACACTCTCAATCCACTCACACTCATACTCTCACTCTCGCTCTCACTCACACTCACACTCCTACTCACACTCTCATTAACACTCACACTCCATTCACACTCACACTCTCACTCACACTGTCACTCACTCACACGCACACTTACACTCCCCATCTCACTCACTCACACTCTCACTCACACTCTCCGTCTCACTCACACTCACTGACGCTCACTCTCACTCACTCTCACTCTCACTCACACTCACACTCTCACACTCACACTCACACTCTCACTCACACTCTCACTATCACTCACTCTCACCCTCACTCTCACTCACACTCTCACTCACACTCTCACTCACACTCACACTCACACTTTCACCCTCACTCACACTCTCCCACTCTCACTCACACTCTCACACTCTCTCACTCTCACTCACACTCACACTCAGACTCTCACTCACACTCACACTCAGACTCACACTTAGACTCACACTCAGCCTCAACTCACACTCACACTCTCACTCAATCACACTCACACTCTCACTCTCACTCACACTCTCACTCTCACTCATACTCTCACTCTCACTCTCACTCACACTCTCACTCTCACTCACTCACACTCTCACACTCACTCTCACTCACACTCTCACTTTCACTCACAATCACTCTCACACTCACTCTCACACTCTCACACTCACACTCTCACTCACACTCACACTCAGACTCACACAACTCACACTCACACTCAACTCACACTCAGACTCAGACTCATCTGAGACTCAGACTCAACTCACACTCACACTCTGTCACTCTCACTCTGACTCTCACACTCTGTCACTCTCACTCTCACTCACACTCACACTCACACTCACACTCACGCTGACACTCTCACTCTCCCTCACACTGACACTCTCACTCACACTCACACTCTCACTCTCACTCTCACTCACACTCACACTCACACTCTCACTCTCACTCACCACCACACTCTCACACCTCACATTCACACTCACACTCTCACACTCATCTCAATCTCACACTCTCACACTCTGTTACTCTCACTCTCACTAACAATCACACTCACCCTCTCACTCTCACTCACACTCACACTCAGACTCAGACTCACACTCAGACTGAACTCACACTCACACTCTCACTCTCCCTCACCCTCTCACTCACACTCTCACTCTCACTCACACTATCTCTCACTCATACTCTCACTCTCACTCACACTCACACTCTCTCACTCACATTCACGCTCCCCTCACTCTCACTCACACTCTCACTTTCACTCACACTCTCACTCTCATACTCACACTCTCACACTCACACTCTCACTCACACTCACACTCTCACACTCACACAACTCACCCTCACACTCAACACACGCTCACACTCACTCTCATACTCACACTCTCACACTCACACTCTCACTCACACTCACACTCTCACACTCACACAACTCACCCTCACACTCAACTCACACTCACACTCAGACTCAGACTCAACTCACACTCACACTCAGACTCAGACTCAACTCACACTCACACTCTGTCACTCTCATTCTCACTCACACTCACCTCACACTCACACTCACGCTGACACTCTCACTCTCTCCCTCACACTGACACTCTCCCCTCTCACTCACACTCTCACTCTCGCTCTCACTCACACTCACCCTCACACTCTCACTCTCACTCACACTCACACTCACACTCTCACACTTACTCTCACTCACACTCTCACTTTCACTCACACTCTCACTCTCACACTCACACTCTCACTCACACTCATCTCACACTCAGACTCAGACTCAGACTCAACTCACACTCACACTCTCACTAACACTAACACTCACACTTACACTCCAATTCCCAATCCCACTCTCCCTCACACTACCACTCTCACTCACACTCACACTCACTCTCAATCTCACTTACACTACACTGTCACTCTCACTCTCACTCACACTTACGCTCTCACTCTCACTCACACTCACACTCACACTCTCACTATCACTCACTCTCACTCACACTCCAACTCACACTCTCACACTCACTCTCACACTCGCTCTCACAATCTCACACTCACACTCACACTCACACTCACTCTCACTCTCACTCACACTCACACTCACACTCTCACTCTCACTCTCACTCTCACCTTCACTCCCACTCTCACTTTCACTCACACTCTCACACTCACACTCACACTCTCACTCAGACTCAACTCCCACTCACACTCACACTCACTACCACCTCACACCTCACTCACACTCACACTCTCACTCTACACTCCACTTCCTCACACTCCACTCTCACACTCACACTCACCACTCACCACACTCCACTCCTCTCATCCTCACACTCTCACTCACACTCTCACTACTCTCACTCACACTCTTACAGTCACTGT